>CAIGQQ010029546.1:302135-342743 GCA_903798035.1 Danio albolineatus
TATTATTGGGGACAAAATATCGCGATTAATATATCGTGAGTTAAGCTTTATCGATATACCATGGAATCTGGATATTATTATTGGGGACAAAATATCACGATAATATATCGTGAGTAAAGCTGTATCGATATATCGTAGAATCATGATATGTTATTATTGGGAACAAAATGTCATGATAATATATTGTGAGTTAAGCTATATCGATATATCATAAAAATTTGATATATTATAATTGGGAACAAAATGTCACAATAATAAATTGTGAGTTAAGCTGAATCGATTTATCGCAGAATTGTAATATATTATTATTAGGCACAAAATATTGCAATAATATATTGTGAGTTAAGCTGTATCGATGTATCGCATAATCGTGATATTATTGGGGACAATATCACGATAATATATCATGAGTTAAGCTGTATCGATATATCGTGTTATTGTGATATTATTATTGAAGACAAAATATCTCAATAATATATCATTAGTTAAGCTGTATCGATATATCGTGTTATTGTGATATTATTATTGAAGACAAAATATCTCAATAATATATCATGCATTAAGCTGTATCGATATATCGTGGAATCGTGATTTATTATTATTGGGGACTAAATGTCATGGTAATATATTGTGAGTTAAGCTGTATCGATTTATCGCATAATCGTGATATTATTGGGGACAAAATATCGCGATAATATATCGTGAGTTAAGCTGTATCGATATATTGTGGAAATGTGATATATTATTATTGGGGACAAAATGTCACGATAATATATTGTGAGTTAAGCTGTATCGATATATTGTGGAATCGTAATATATTATTATTGGTGACAAAATGTCACGATAATATATTGTGAGTTAAGCTGTATCGATTTATCGCAGAATTGTGATATATTATTATCGGGACAAAATGTCGCGATAATATATCATGCGTTAAGCCGTATCGCTGTATCGTGGAAATGTGATATATTATTATTGAAGACAAAATATCGCGATAATAATATCGTATCGAGAGTTAAGCTGTGATTCCCACCCCAAAATGCTAATGCCTAAAAGTGACACACATAATGCAGACAATTTGCAGAAAAGACTTTCTCTCAGATGAACATGTACTTCTATGAGCAGCATGTTTGGGTTTAAAGACAAACATCACCATTTATTTTTCTCAAAAATAATTCAGATTAGCTTTCGGGTCCAGATCACGTCTGAAATGCAGGATGCTCTCCTTTTAAGTGTTTGCGTGGTAGGACGCGACTCGTTTAGCGGGATGGTTATGGTCGAACCGCTCGTAGCCTTAGAGTCTGTTTGTGTTCGTTTGGTGAAGGCTGGTGAATCTCGTAACGCAGCGTGAGATTTGATTGGTGTTAGTCGAGACTTCAGTGATTGACGAATTGTACATAGATAAGTTTGCCTCCTTTTTTTAAAGAAGTTTAATACATTTTCTGTGCTGGGTGTTTTTAAATTCTGCTGTGATTATTGGGTAGTGTATGATTATATGCATGGCTGTTATAATAAAAGTAGGTTGGGCTGAAGGCGGAGCTTTGAGCCAGTTGTGGGCGTGTCCAATGAATGCAATGAACATTCTTTTTGTATTTATAAGGATGATTGACAGGTGACGTCCAACCAACAGCCTGTTCTCTGCTTTAAAAGGAGGCGGGGTCTTGCGCGAGGTGATTTTAGCAATGTTTAGAGTGATTACGAAGGTTGTTTCAAAAAGGTGCTATACAATTTATTCTTAAACAAAGAATTAGAGAAGAATGAGGTAAACGTTATATCGTTACGAAGTGACTGTCTTGACCATGACTGTTTTTATGTTGTGTAATATTTAAAAGAGACTATAATTTGACTCTTTTACGGATATATTCACAAAAAGACATTTTAACTTTGTACTTGATTAAAATGTAAAAGTGAAAAGATTAATAAAATTGTACAGATTCATCTGTTAGCCTAGACATTACTATAGTATGTGCCTCTCAGTAAGAAACATTCGCTCATACTGTATCCACATGCTGCCTTCAGGTCACGTCGGAACCGTTGGATTTACGAGTCGAGCGCACATTAACGTTTTTGGCTTTCGAATCGGTTAATTGATCTGATTGGTCATAATTTGGGTTTTCATTGCGTAAGAATTGTCAAACTCGGCAGTTTATGAGGAAACAAAACCACATTTACCATCATTCCTTGCAGTAGTGTCAACTTCATGCGCATCTACTCTTCATTTTCTGCAGATGAAATAAAACTTCTAGGGTTTGTCAGGAAGTAAATAGCCTACAGAACACATTTTATTCCTTCACATGGACTTTCGAACTCGTAAGTCGTAGTTTCCGCGCAGGACTTGAAGGCGGCATTACTGTACACTGTTACGTAACTGCTTGAAAGTGATGGCAAAACTGTAATACCCAACATTCCTTTCTACAACCTCCCTCCATGTTTTCTTGATACAGTCAAATTGTGTTTTTTTTATTTTATATATGATTATATATGATTTCTATATATGATTATTTATATATGTCGTTGCATCAGTATTTATTGACGTACAGCCTCGTCCATCTAGATCAGTCCGCAGATCTCTTTCTTTGGTAACACGCGTATATCCTCTTCTCTCACTCGGTGTGGCTGTAGTTCTGTTGTATTTCGATGGTCTTTGGAGTGTGTTATAGTAGCAGCTCATCCTTCCATGATTCTCTCTGTACGCAGTGAAAGCGACTGGAGACAGTTGCTGCTTGACTGTGCACTTGTTCTGGGGAACACTTGAATTAAATGTACTGTTTTGATCCGAACACTGCGTCTCTGTGTCTTTCTTATGGTGAGAGCGAAGAGGTAAAAGGATAATGAAATGACTTTTTAATGATTTTTAAAAATTATTATTATTATTATTGTTGTACTGTTCAAAAAAAAATACAACTCCTATATTTTTTCTCCCATGTCATGAGGGTGTACATGTACTATGGGCAGGATGATGTATTGCGATTAGAATCAGCAGCGCAACACACAAGCCCCATTCTCATTCTTTCTGCAAACAAGTTTTAATGTGGACAACAGTACATTGTCACATTTTGCGCTTCAAAATGCACCACACATTCTCTATTGGAGACAGGTCAGGACTGCAGACAGGCCAGTCAAGCATCTGTATCCTCTTCCTCTGCAGCTATTAGTTTGTAATGTGTTCAGAATGTGGTTTTGCATTGTCTTGTTGAAATATGCATGGGCTCCCTGGAAAAGATGTACTTTTCAGCGTAAATGGTGCCATCACAGAAGTGCAGGTTACCTTTGCTAAGGGCACTTGACCATGACAGACCCTGGCTTTTGGACTTGTTGCTGGTAACAATCTGGATGATCCTATTCTTCTTTGGTTCGGAGCCCACGGTGTCCCCAAAAAACACCTGAAATGCTGATTCATCTGATCACACGTTTCCCGTGTGAGTGATGGTCCATCCCAGATGCCTCCGAGCCCAGAGAAGTCGACGGGGCTACTGGACACTGTTAACATAGGGCTTCCTTTTGCCACAGTGCAGTTTTCACTGGCATTTGTGGATGTAACTTCGTATTGTGGACTGTGTCACATGTTTTAACAAAGTTTTTGGTTCCTTTTCTGGACTTCTCAGGAGCCTTGCTTTATTTGGAGAATGAGAGAGCTCTTGGATTTCTAAAATATCTTAATATGTGTTATGAAGAAGAACGAAGGTCTCAGGGGTTCCGAACGACATGAGGGTGAGTAATTAATAACAGAATAACCAGAGCTAATCCTGAGGATTAATCACTTCAGTTTTTCACTATGTTTTTACTGTATTGTATCTCACGATTTGCCTGTCAATGAACAGTAAAAATACCATATATATATATATTACACTCAAATTGCACTCTAGAAAATATGCTAATAATTGAGCTCTCCAGTTTAACTTTTATTAGCATTTTAGAAGCAAAATGTTGTCTCAGTTGGTAATGTATAGGTAAATTAATGTGAAATTTCAGCCAAAAATGAACACAGTATTATTTGTGTGTATTAGGGCATGTCGAGGATACCTTAATACTGTGAGAGCGGGAACAGTTGCAACACTTTTTGCATTTCCTTCAGTTTCTCCGGGGTTTTTTTTATTTTAAGTTTTAATATTATAAACCCACATCTATCGGACACCTGTCCACATTTCTATAATATGTGTACATATGATAATATATGCAGAATTTACATATGCAAAGCAGGGGGACAGATGCAACAACCCCCAGGGATGGCTGCAACAATCATTAATAATGTTATAATAAAAGCAATCCTAAAACATCAGGTTGGATTTTATTTTAATTTTTTGGAAGACAGACTAATGCCGAGTTCAGACTGCATGATTTTCAAAGTAGTCGTGTCACAGATGTGTTCACACTGCATGACTATCTGAGCTGCGTTTTATCGCTGCTTTGTTTACACTGCAAGATGGATCGGCGACAGGGAGTTTCACACTGCATGACTTCAGAATAGGAAGAGTCGCGACAACTTTGTCCAAACTACGTCTCACACCCAAACACACGTAGTAATCTTTTGTTATGAACTACATCACAAGAAAGAAGCCTTTAATGGGGTAGAAAATGTACATATTTGCTCACCTGGCTTTGAAGGGAATTAGCAATTTCTTCTCACCTTTTGTATTTTTGACCGGGTTGGGTTGTGATATTGCTCACATGACACGTCAAACAGACACGGGAGCTCATGCTCAATTTACACTCATTTTCCCTCCATTTCTTGTGTCCAAATAAACTGTAAATGAGCTCTTTTAACTTCGCCCTCAACCTCCCGCTGGCCTGCAGGTATCCACACTAGTGAATGCTGCTCTCTCATTGGCTGTAGGCGATCGCTGATGTTATTTTCAGTCAAAACTCATTTCACACGGCATGATTTGAATCGGCGACAGCTCCAGATATTCAGCACGCCAAATATCTCCCGGGCATCTGCGACTCATCGGCGATTCTCTCAGATCGCGTCTTTGATAGTTCATACTGTGTGATTGTCACTCGCGTGCACAAGCTCCGATTTGCCTGTGATTTCAGGCATTTGTAGGTGATTTCTCAAAACCTGTCGGCGAGTCAAAATCGGGGCTAAAATCATGCAGTCTGAACTCGGCATAAATGCAAATTGGGTAAATTGTTAAATTGGCCATATAAATACAGACCATTAAAAAAAGAAAATATCTTAACTCTCAGAAAATCTAGACTGAACCTTTACTAAACTACCTCTTCGACTATGAAATTAATTAGTTGATTAAAGATTTTTTTAATTAAAATGAAATTACACTCAAACTCTTATACATTTAAATTGTACAAGTTAATATGGCAAGCTTTTAAATGAGTTTTGTAATTGGGGACAGTTGCATCTGTCCCAACTCTGTCAACCCTGATTACTGTCTAGGGAGATACAATAGCTTTAATCAGCTTGACAGCCATTTACAGTAGGGCAGTGCAATATGGACAAAATAATCATATTGCAATATTTTGAACGAATTTTGCGAGTGCGATTTTTATTTGCGATTTTGGCAACTGTTTTTGCTTTTTTAAACCAGCTACATACATGCATTCTATATTCAGTGCACAAGAAGTGCATAAAAAACATTTCACAATGAAATAACACAGTATTAAGTTTAATAAATAAAACTGTAGTAAAATAGTCTTTAAAACAGACAACATAAAATAAATGAAGATGAACTAACCTCAGCTCTAGATAAACACATACTGTACACAGTAGCACTAACTGCTGGATAAACAAAACTGTAATAAATTGTCTTAAAAACAGAAAACATGAAGAAATAAAGATGAACTAACCTCAATTCCAGTCAGAACAATAAATAAAAACTAACGAAAATCAAAACCACCTATTTGGTTCTCCCGCTCAACTTCGTCGTGTGTTGAGTGAGCTCTGATTGGTTAACATCTTTCTCCCGCTCAGCTTAGCTGTAATTGCCCGGTGTGCTGCGTCAGGTCTGATTGGTTAACATATTAAAATCATGCGCACAAGAACGTGAACAAAAATCTAAATAAATTAATAGATAAAATTGCAGCCTTACGTGATTTAGAAATACTTAAGTGCTTAAATCGCGATTTTTTTTTTTTCGATTGCGATTAATTGCAAAATGTGATTTAAATTATACAAATGAATAATGTTTCAAATTAGACAATGTGAGAGTTCTGAACATTTACCTCAAAATGGGTTTTATACTGCATGAATGGTCACATATGCAGGCCTGTAGCCAAGGGGGTTCGAAAGACCAGAATTTGTCACCTGTAAGAGCTCATTTGTCCTATTTTTGACCGTATGCCTTCAGAAATTGTGAAAATAGCCAATAGAAGAAGGCTTTAAGACTAATTTAATTTTAAATTATTCAAATGGACAAATTCTGACTGAGGAAATGAGCTGGCCAGTTTGTTATTTACCTATAGGCTTCAGTTTTTAATTTAAAACATGTTTTAACAGATTCCTAATTATTATTATAGTTTTTTTTAAATAATGGATGATGAAAAATTTGTATTTAAAAAAGTATTTTTTCATATTTCTTTGTTCACGAATGTTAATTTAAAACTCTAATCTCAATGCATTATTAATTAAAGTGTAATTAAAATGCACATCTGTTTGCTAAATGAATCAAATATGTTTAAAACACTCCAGAAGGACGCAAAGT
This sequence comes from Danio albolineatus, assembly GCA_903798035.1. Classification (NCBI taxonomy): domain Eukaryota; kingdom Metazoa; phylum Chordata; class Actinopteri; order Cypriniformes; family Danionidae; genus Danio; species Danio albolineatus. Next base: position 308,792 of record CAIGQQ010029546.1, read on the forward strand.
GGGAATCACTGCTGCCTTTATTAAAGAGTGTTTAATTCATTATTTTTGAAACTGCTTGTTGATAAAAACAGGGCTGTATTCAAATCTCCAAATCATTCAGACAGTTATTAAGTAGAAGAATTCAGGCTTTACTTTCAGTTTCATTGATTGTATTTAAAAAGCAATATAATTATTGTGGGCTGGTTTGCAATGGCAATACACCACTACTTAGAGCAAGGTAGGGCCCCAAAATTATTCTGCTTAGGACCCCCAAATGTACAGGGCCGGCCCTGATTTCCACAGACAGATCAGACACAAATTTGGCCTACATTTATGGCTGGCCTCTATAAATGCAGGTTTAAATAAGGCTATTTATTTCATGTTTAATCTTTAAAATATTGATCTTTATACGTTTGCTTTTTTTTTTTTTTTTTTATTATAACATTTATTTAAAGATTTACAATCACAGAACAGTGGTATAGGTGTCTCATGTCATCATATACAATAATATAGCCATCTATTATACAATCGTCCATCGGCTAGTAATTCAAGTCTTTTATGAAGGGTAAAAACAAAAGGTGAAGGGTAAAACCAAAAAATAAATAAATAAAATAAAAAGTCTTTCAAGATACATTCTCCAAAAACTCCCACAGAGGGTTCCAGATATGCCAGAAATCATCAGATTTCTGACGCAAGTCATAAGTCAGTTTTTCCAAGGGTAAGAAAATTGCAATCTGATCTATCCACATATTGACTGAAGGAATGTTAGGAGAGGACCACAACAGAAGAATACATTTTCTTATACGTTTGCTTTTAATAGTGGTTTAACTTAATTGTACCTTTTTTGTTGTTGAAAACTTTCTGAAGTGTAAAGAATCAAAAGTAGCCCATGACTCTCGCGGAAAACAATAATAAAGGCGTCTAATTCCTCAAAGGTTACCATTGTGTGGGCGGAGAATTTACACTACGAGTTTCATTTCTTAGGAACAGATGATCATTACACTTTCACCTGTGCTGTACGAGCATCACAATCGACTTCAAAATGTGGATTCTCCTCTTCTTGGTTATCTGGATTATTCTTGCAGTGGACGGTAAATATGAACTAGGCTATATCAGGGGCTATGATAATAATACAAGTGATGATAATAATAATATGATGATAAAAGTGATAATAATAATAATAATCCTAATAATAATATAAAAACGAATAGGCCAATCAGTATTTCTCATTCTATTGCTATAAATATACCTGATATTGCATAGCAGTTTGAGTTGATGCTAGATCTCATAATTGTTGTGACTATTTCTTTAAGCTAGCCTATCTCGCAATTCGTCAACATGTTTTCTCCGCATTATCATATGCATCTAACATCAATATGTGCTTGTCTGCTTTATTCAGTGTGCAATTATTTCTCATTCACAGGGAAAACTGCTAGCCATTGTGGTCTGGTTCTTCATGCAGTGGCGACAGCTGTGTGTCAGCTTTACCTGGCGCTCTTACACCTGCGCCATGCCGCAAAACACCTTATTACTGCTTTCGGTTTCTTAAAACAGCTCGATGACCCTGAGGATAAGCTGAGTTTCTATACTCCAATACCAAAAGATCACTTCTGGAAATGTTGCAGAAAAGCCGCCGTGTGTTTCCTGGAGTCTGTGTGTTTGTTTATGGAGTGTCTTTGTCATTGTTTGGCGGTGGTTACCTGTGCGCTTGTGGCTGCGCGGCTCGTCCTGCAGGCGGCGCTGTTTCTCGTTGTTTCCACTGCGCGCTGGTTGCAAAACATGCTGCTTTATAAACACGAGCTGGAGGAGTGGGAGAAAGAACAGAAGAAAGAAAGGAACAAAATACACGAACAAAGAAGTCATGTGGAGAAATACATCAATCATTCTGATCTCTTACTTTTATGCGAAAAGACAAGAAGAGCATGACCAGGGTGCAGATTACAGGGGAGTTTGCTGGGGATTGACCCTCCTAATAACCTCCTAATAGCGTAAGATCCACCCTGAAGGACTTCAAAACAAGATGTATGGAGGGCCAGCCATTTAATAGTGAGAAGTAGTTTGCTTTGATCTGTATTTTTAATAATAATGTTAATCATTAAGTAAATAGGGAATATAAATACACATTTGACCTCCCCTAAACGGTTCATACCATTGTGAACGAAAATGGCGCCAATCAGACTAAGCTAGAAAAAACATTCAACAACAGTCTAGGCTGGATCACAGCACCGACAGACATCGTAAAATAAGTGTTTGTATCTACATTGAGCCTAAAAGTAAAGTGAAATTAGCTTGTATAGTTTAACCTACAGCTGATCTTTCAAATACAGTAATCTACAGTAATCTTTCAAGTAGCTAGAGGTCAGTATAGTTCAGAATACACTAAATATCCCTCAAAACACAGAAAAACTAAATACATTTTATTAATAAATTAGATGTACATGAATTTCATTCACTAAAGCGTTTATTACAAAAACTAACATTACTGAAAAAGCTGACCCCCACCCCAATCGTCAATGTAATCACAGCCTGAGCATATCAAAACTTTCCTATGAAAACATAACATAACCATAACATATTAGCTGCCAATTATACACAGTCATTTCACACAGGGATAAGTAAAATGGTAATTTATTGTATTTTAGTCGTAAAATAGAATTGAGCAAAATGTTTCTGAAGGGTCTTTAATGCTGGACAAATCAAGAGTGTGGGGTGATCTTATAAATCAGTGGAAGACTTGACTACTTGTGAATGCTTTGTGTTTTGTGTAATTTAATGATGTATATAACAGGATTCTGTTTCGTTTCTCTTTGTAGTTGTTTGGAAAGTGGTTTAAATATCTGTGTGAAGTATTGTGAATACAGACTTTAAGACTCAATTTAGTAGAATAAAAAATCTATATGTATGTATTTGTGTGTGTGTTTGTGTGTGTACGGTTGAAGACAACGTTATTAGTCCTGTGAAAATACAATTATTATTATTAAATATTTATATATGTGATGCCGTTTTAAATATAATAGTTTTAAAAACTAATTTCTTTTGTACATAACGATTATATAAAAAATATTTAAACAAATGTAAATCTCACAGGAAGGCTACTTTTGTATTCAGCTGTTCATATAGTGCTGGCTTTTTTTGTGCGCTTACTATTACTGAATGTGAGATCTATTTATTTGAGGGATTTGAGATTTTAAAAACTAAATATCTTCATTGGTTTCATTCAACTGAAAGGAAATAATGGGAGTGTTTTTAAAGCTGTTTTCAGTAAGCAAAAAATGCTAAAATGTAAATTTTTGTATTAAAAAAAAACACAAACACTAAAATGTACCACAAATCAAGATTTTATTCAAATGATCATACAAAAATAAATATCTAAAACATGTTTAGAAAATTATTCACCTAATGTAACTATCAAAACAGCAATTAAACATGCATTGTTAGTAGAATACTTACAGTAAAAGAGTAACAATTTCTCTGATGTGATTTTTCTTTTTAATATCTGCAAATTTCACATGATCTAAAAAAATTAAATCATCAATACTGCAATGACAGTCAATAATAAATGATGTTCTACATCTATATAAGATGCTATATGTTTATTCTTTGAGTGACTAAAACATACAGTACAGCACTCATTCACAAGCTGGGTTTCCATCATCAATTCATATATATATGTGTGTATATGTATGTATGTATACTATATCCACATAGCTAATATCAGAAGACCAGAAAGTGATTAATTTTGTAGGGGATAAATTACATCCAGGTTGTAAAAACAACCATTTGAACCGCACTGAACCACATTGAAACCTGCACTTTATTTAGACACAAGATGGTAGCAAACAGTCAAAAGAACAAAGCTAACAGAAGCGACACCGGCTGACAGATTATAACAGCTTTAACACACACCTTTCAAAGCTGTGTCACAAAAAAACTCCGTAATCCACTCAAAACGCTATTGAAACCCTTTTTCGGATCGCAAATTACCCGTTGTAAACACTGTAAACGGAAGTTCTAAACATTCTACCGGAAGACACTGGTCGCTATGGAGCCCTCCATGCAGCAGCCAAGAAAAAGGTCTATAGTCTTTGGGATTATGCTTGTCTTGTTTACTGTTGGTTGCTAGGTTACCAATACTACAGTGAGCTGCTTTAAGCACTTGATGGAAATGCAGCTTTTTCTTTCTTATTTTTGTGTGAATTTTGAAACCGTTTTCTTCATGTTAGGATGGAAACCCAGCGACATTACCACTTCTACAGTAAGAGAATCAGGAGTCACTCTCATTCTTCTCCTCACAGTCTGGCGTCTACACTGATCTGAGGTGCCCATCCATTATCTGTCATGAAGAAAGACAAAATATGACACATTGCACTTCAGCATGGAGTAAAAATACTGTTTGGTTTGTTGTAAATCAGAGGCGCTCAACCGTGTTTCTGGAGATCTGCCTTCCTGCAGAGTGTAGCTCCAACCCTGATCAAACACCACTAAACCAACAGAAGCCACGGTCACACTGCACGTTTCTCCTCATAGACTGACATCCATACGCACGTGAATGCGGCAGACCGGAAGCGCAAGCTCGTGCGACAAGTTTTGCAGTCCGCTGCTGTGCAAAATTCAAGCTTGGTGAACTGTGACCTGCGAAATCGCATCATGTGACTGCGTGAGACCAATCGAAGATCAAAACAAGACCTCTCTGGACAGAAATTTCAAATATGGAGCAATCGCTTTCTTAAATGTCTAATCATCTTGTTTAATCCCTCCCCTTTTCACAGTGCCTTACGACAAAATTTCGTGTGACCGCAGCATAAGTAGGATCTAAAGTAGGGATTTAAAAGCCCCTTTCACACATACAAACCTTTCTGGAAAATTGTCGGTAATTTTCCAGAAAGGTCTGTATGTGTAAATAGGCCCTTTTTGTAAATAAAAGTAAATTTGTCCCGGCAATTTTCCGGAAAGAGACGTGGTAACATTACCGGTAATTTGCCGGAATGCTGCGCTGTGTGAACACAGAAGGAAGATTGCCGGAAAAAGCATGTTCACGTCTAGAACGCACTGATGTGAGACGTCTACTTTAGCCAATCAGAACACTCAGGCCCGGTTTACACTAATGCATTCTCGTTTTAAAACGCATAAGTTTTGCAACAGTTACGCCATTCGTCCACATTACGCCGGAGTTTTCGAGCCCCGAAAACGAAGCGTTTTGGAAACGCTGGAGAGGCCGTTTTCATTCTAAAACGCTGCTGCTCTGTCTCAGTATGGATGGGGGAAAACGGAGGCGTGGCAGCTGGACAAAGAAATGGGAGCGTCGTTGACCGCACTATTGTCCGTTTTAGGCGCTATTGTGCAGTTAATCTCTGCCTTTTTTACTACAACAGTTATATATATTCCCAAGAGGCAAGCTATTGTTCGAGTACTCGCTAATCGCTCCTGGTTCAAGCAGCGTAAGCCCTATTTAGGACGCCGGTTTTGGTTTAGCGTTTGTTGACACCGAGCGAGACACATGCTTCCTGTTTATACGTGAACGCGCATGCCCAGAGTGAGCGAATGGTCACGTGATATACGTTTCTGGTGGAGTAGTGTGGACGGAAATATGTTCAGAAATGCTGGGTGAAACGCTAGTGTGGACGCGGATCGTTTTCATGCTAAAACGCCGTTTTAAAACTAAAACGCACAAGTGTAAACGGGGCCTCGGACACATTCACATCTGCGCTGTTTATGAAGATAAAAGCCTTTGAATATTTTTTCCAGACACATTTAGTTGCTAGATGTTAGTCAGATAACGTTTCTATGTTCCTTCTTAATTGCAACTGTGTAAAAAATGTGTGTTTACACTGCAAGATTGATCGGCAACAGGGGATTTCACACTGCATGACATTACAAAAGGAGCATCGCCGACAACTTTGTCTCGCTCCGCAAATACAACCAAACACACGCGAGAAGTGACATGTAAACAACGCGAGGTCACATGTGCAACACCGGAGTTGTCACGTTAGAGTGGAATGATTATAAAAAATGGTGGCCCGCTAGAAACTTGCCATGCACATTGCATTTGTGCTGATTTGCAGCGAAAAGAAGGCCTTTCCTCAAACAAATCCATGCTTGTTGATATTGTGGTAACTTCTCCTCCAACAACTTCCCACTAGCCTGGATGCTGCTCTCTGATTGGCTGTAGGTGATCGCTGATGTTATTTTCAGTCAAAACTCATTACACACGGCATGATTTAAATCGCCGACAGCTCCAGATATTCAGCACGCCAAATATCTCACGGGCATCGGCGACTCATCTGCGATTCTCTCAGATCGTGTCATTGATAGTTCATACTGTGCAATTGTCACTCACGTGCACGAGCACCGATTTGCCTGTGATTTCAGGCATTTGTCAGTGATTTCTCAACCTGTCGGTGAGTCAAAATCGGGGCTAAAATCATGCAGTCTGAACTCGCCATAAGCCGTTGTTTGTTTACCTTCAAGCTCTGCTTCATTCAGTTTGCGTGACGCGTCGCGCTTGCACGTGAAGCAGCCAGTGAACGCCAGTACACACACATATTATGTTCATCTCGACATGCGAAAGTGTTTCTCTATGTTTTTAAGTTTTCAACAATACTTATCCATCCACAGAGTTTGTAATGTAGTCAAATGTTTACAAACACAAGCACAGCCATTCAGAGCTCATTTCTGGTTAATGATGACAGAATTTAGCGGTATTTTGGAATGGATGTGTGAATGCTCTTTTCCGGAAAAATACAGTAACGATCGTGTCTGTGTGAACAGCAATTTTTAAAATTTACCGGTAAAGTCGTTCTGGAAATTTTCAGCATATTTACTGGTATCATTAGCTATGTTTCCATCCAAAAAATGCGCAAATCTGGATTATCGCATAAAAGACGTGCGAATAAAGCAGCGTTTCCATCCAACGAGTCAAAGCGGACAAAATCATCACTTCCCGATTAACTGGTGCCAAATATCAAAAGTAAAAACGTAATTTGCTGCAGTAGAAGAAGCTGTGTGAATCTGTTCTTCATTTAATAAATGACTTCATTTAATAAATGATTGACACGCAGTGAACACGTGTTGGCATTTGAAGGTGTCAGACGCGGAGCACAGACGCTCTAGATTCTGGAGAATCAGAATAAGAATCAGAAAGAGCTTTATTGCTAGGTATGTTCACACATACAAGGAATTTGTTTTCGTGACTTCTACAATGCAACAGAATTACAGAGACAGGACAAAAAACAGATAAGAAATATATTTAAAAAATAGAAGTGTTAAATCCAAATATACAAATGGACAAGTGTATGTACAGGTGTATTACTATATACAACGTTATATGTGCAGCTGTTATGTGCAAATTGGCATGTAAAGTATGTTGTTATATAAGTGTATTCATTCATTCATTTTCTTTTCTGCTTAGTCCCTTTATTAATCCGGGGTCGCCACAGCGGAATCAACCGCTAACTTATCCAGCAAATTTTTTACGCAGCGGATGCACTTTTACATTTATGCGGTAAAAGTGTTTCCATCGCAGTTTATGCGCATCTTTTCTTTCAAAAAAAAAGTTTATCCTACTCAGTTATGCGCATACTTTTTCAAAATTTATGCGCATCTTGGTGTTTCCATCAACAGTTTTTTTATTTGCGCATATCCAAAATGCGAATAAAAATAGCTGGATGGTAACGTAGCTAGTGTGTGAAAGGGGCTAAAGACATGTGTGTTTGATCAGCGTTACAACTCTGCAGGAAGGTAGATCTCCAGGAACAGGTTTGGGAACACCCTTGTTGTAAATAATAGAATAGCTTACTTAGCATGTCCCATATTCTCTTGACTGCAGATGTATTCACTCTGAACTCATTCTGGTCATCACTGGAAATCAGAGAGAGATGCAGATGTTGTTATGTTTAGACATAGTAATGCATTTTTGCTTCAAGTTTTATTTTGTAGCTGTTTTTACACTTTAGTTTTGGTGAGAGCAGCCATCCTGAGCAAGGCTGTGAGAATGTTCTTCTGCAGGTCAGAGGATAAACACTCGTACGACTGAACTTCACCTGAGATTGAACAGGAATCTGGTTTAATGACTGCGTTTGGAGTTGTTTCCCAGATACTGCCAGAAAAATTAGCTGACCTGAAATGAGGAGCTTTATGATGAAACTGCGGATGCTGGAGGAAAACACCTTCTCCCTGAATGTCTGTGAGCTCTCTTCACACAGGTACCTGAACACCACCTAAACACACACACACACATATTAGTGATCCTGTTGTAGAAGTAGCCCAACACACACACACACACACATTCAAAGAAGAAAGAGGCGGGAACCCGCAAACATTCAACAACTTTAATCTTAAAGTAAACCCAAAACAAGCATATTCACGCGGATGCAGACAGAAACATGATTGACAGCATCGTGAGAATGTTGCAATCCTAAAGTGGAAGTATTATTACCCCATTTTATTCATTCATTTTCTTTTCGGCTTAGTCCCTTTATTAACCTGTGGTCGCCACAGTGGAATGAACCACCAACTTATCCAGCATATGTTTTACGCAGCAGATGCCCTTCCAGCTGCAACCCATCACTGGGAAATGCCCATTTACAAGATGTAAAATAAGTGTCTGATGTGCCTTGATGGTATATGTGATTTTTTTAGCCCAATATTTAACAAAGAATTTTTGGCGACTGTCGCTTTAAATTCAAATGAGATTGTACTCTTTCCAAAAGAAAGGGCGGAGCTACACATGCCTATGTGTCAGTATAGTGGCAGATTCAAAAACAAGACTAACGTCCTCCGCTAATGAGGGAGAGATGGGCACTAATGGGCGGGGCTTTCCCCCTCTGATGACACGTACAAAAGGAGAATGTCAATCAAAGTGTTTCTGCAGATTAAGCTGGTTATATTCACAGACTGTTTCCACACAAGTGTGTTTAAACCTCTTATAAAAGTGATTTTGCATAATAGGTCCCTTTTTTTAAAAGTTAAATTCTGGTTTCAAGTAGGCCTGTGCAATTAATCGCAATCGCAAAAAAATCGCGATTTAAGCACATGCAGTTTCTAAATCGCAAAGGCTACAATTTTATCCTAATTTATTTTGATTTTTGTTCACGTTCTTGTGCGCATGATTTTAATAAGTTAACCAATCAGAGCTGATGCAGGCAATTACAGCTAAGCTGAGTGGGAGAAAGATGTTCACCAATCAGAGCTCACTCCGCACATGACGAAGTTGAGCAGGAGAACCGAATAGGTGGTTTTGATTTACGTTAGTTTTTATTTATTGTTCTGACTGGAGTTGAGGTTAGTTCATCTTCATTTATTTTATGTTGTCTGTTTTGAAGACAATTTTACTACAGTTTTATTATTTAAACTTAATACTATGAAATGTTTTGTTCTGCACTTCTTGTGCACTGAATACATTTAGAGTGTGTGTATATAGCACGTTTGAAAAAGCAAAAACAGCTGCCAAAAATGCAAATACAATCGCAATCACAATATTCGTTCCAACAATCGCAATATGATTATGTTGTCCATATTGCACAGCCCTAATTTCAATTTACTCAATTATTCTTGCTCATTTGTTTCTACACATATTGTAAGAAATTGTGGTCAGCACAAATGTAAAACACACTTGTGAATATTGTGAGAAAAGCCGGAGGCTTGGCGCCACATTGTTGTTGTTTTTTTTTTGTATGTTTATTATTGTTTTGTAAAAAGGGAGTTAGGGTAAGTATTTGCTGTATTTTGTTTATTATTTCTATTTTATTTAGGTAAGATAGTTGATGAACAAAGCTATTTTTGTTTGTTATTTTTGGCCTGGTCTTTTGGCCAGCTTGATTAATTCAAATTCTCTCAAAATCTCTTTTCTTTTCTGTTGTGTTTGACCCCTAGACGGTCAAAACATTTACATTTTATATTTAATAGATCACTGTTTTAAAATTTTATGCTGGACCTGTAATTCATATTTTTTATATTTATTTTATATTTCTGCATTTTAATAAAACATTTGCCCCGAAGTTATAAATAAAGTGGGAAATATGATCACAAATTAAGTACAATTCTGACTACATACTTCAATATGTAAAAAAAAATAAAAAATCTACATGTGGTTAAAAAAATTTAACTATTAATTGAATGAATTAACAGAAAAGGTATAGTATAGGTACAGTATATCTATATCAGGATCTGAAATGACTAATATCACGATATGGGATTTTTGTCATGTCGCCCAGCCCTAATCACTGCATAAAAGTGCTGAGAAAAAGCTTAAAGCTCCTGTGAAAATAAAAAATATTTTTTTGTTGTTGTTAGTTTCAGTCGGTTCGTTTTAAGGATATCTATGCTCCAAGACAGTGACAGAATTTGCGTTTAGAAAATAAAACTGATATAAACATTAAAAAACTTTCAGTCACCTCATACTTCGGTTTCTCATCAAATTTTCTGACCAATCAAATGCTCACCAGTATCTGACATGCCCCACCCCCTTTTCATTTGATGCGCTTGAGCTCAACTACTCTCACTGGCAGAGCTGTGATAAAAACAAAACTCTATTGGCTGTTTTTTAAAGAGGGAGGAGCCACTCTGTCCCGCCCTCACTTCATGTTTCAGTTGAGAATGTCAAACATCAAATAAAAACTGCAGATTTCAAAGCACTTCATGAGACCTTTAAATTCACATTTGATAATTGAAGATTGGTCTACTGCTTACAGTAAATGTCAGAAACAAATCAAAACAAACTAGACCAATTATCTGACCAATCAGAGCAATGCAGATTCTTTGAAAGGCAGGGTTTAAAGAGACTGGATCCTTAAACCAACCATTTCAGACAATTCTGTTAGAAAAGAGTTAATGCTGTAATGTATATTTTAAGGAAATTACTGTGTTTTTAGCCTTAGATAGATGTAAACCTATTAAAGAAAATTTATTAAGAAAATTAGCAAACTTTAAATTAGCATAACAGAGGAACTTTTTACAGTCAGGTCAATATTGTTACAAACTGAAATGATGAGTTTCGTGTTTGTGCTTGCAATCACCTGGTAACTCTCAATGAAAGGCTGCAGAATGTCTCTGAGGAAGACCATGGTTTCCTGACCACCGTCTCTCACCTGGATCTCTGCATCAGAGCGGTCGAGCACACCACACTGCTGTAGCAAACCACAGCCCTCCTCAAAGTCCTGAGAGAGAGAAACACACATTATTACAGACTGATGTCTTGTGTTCAGCAGCTTTACCTACTGTATGCAGTTTGACTCGCCTGAACAGCTTGACCAGGAATGAAGACAAACTCGATGGAAAAAAGCTCCAGGAGAAACTTAAAATGATGGAAGACATCATCTGGAAAATAAACATTCAACATTTTAAATATATATAAGGACAGTCTAGCTAATAATATCATTTAAAGGGGTCCTATTATGCCCCTTTTAACACAAAAAGTAAAATAAGTCTCTGATGTCCCTAGAGTGTGTACAGTATGTGAAGTTTCAGATCAAAATACCCCACAAATATTATTTTATAACTCTCTGAAACTGACGCTTTGATCCTGATTGTGCTGTTTTTGTGACTGTCGCTTTAAATTTAAATGAGATTGAGCTCTTTTCAAAAGAGGGCGGAGCTACAAATGCCTGTGTGTCTGCATAGTGGCAGATTCAAAAACAAGATAAAAACAATAATGAGGGAGAGATGGTCACTAATGGGCGGGGCTTTCCCCCCTCTGATGACGCGTACAAAGGGAGAATGTCAATCAAAGTACTGATGGCGATCTCTGTGAAAAACTGAATGTCAAAATAAGCGTCTCAGAAGAAGAGACTCCAGCGTTCATTTGTGTTCTAAAACTCCACATTTATCCACATCTTAGTCGCTGACATTCTCTTCAGTAGGTGAAAACTCTAATGGTGGACGACTGCTTCTCACTTAGGGCTGTTTATGCTAATGAGATCATCACTAATGGGTGGGGCTTACCCCCACTAGTGACACGTACAGAGGGAGAATGTCAATCAAAGTGTTTCTGCAGACTGTTTTTATGATGTGATTATAAAAAAATTTACGAATTAATTTTTCCCATTAGTGGCTGGCTGTATTCACACGTTGGCACTCAATTTGAACCCCATATAAAAGTGTTAATTTTTTTGCATAATAGGTCCCCTTTAAGCATATTTATTCTTTATTTACTGTTGAACATAAAGGAAGATATTTTGATGAATGTTGGAAACTGGTACTTCATTGACTCCATTGACAGTTTATAACATTCTTCAAAATATCTCTTTATGTGTTCAGCAGAAGAAAAAGAAAAAGCTTTTATTGCACTAAAAAAGAAAATACACTCATCAGCCACTTTATTAGGTGCACCTGTCCAACTGCTAATTAATGCAAATTTGGCAGCAACTCAATGCATTTGGGTATGTAGACATGGTCAAGACGATCTGCAGCAGTTCAAACCAAGCATCAGAATGGGGAAGAAAGGTGAATTAAGTGACTTTGAATGTGGCATGGTTGTTAGTGCCAGATGAGCTGGTCTTGAGTATTTCAGAAACTGCTGATCTTCTGGGATTTTCACGCACAACCATCTCTAGGGTTTACAGAGAATGGTCAGAAAAAGAGAAAATATCCAGTGAGCGGCAGTTCTGTGGGCGTAAATGCCATGTTGATGCCAGAGGTCAGAAGAGAATGGCCAGACTGGTTCCAGCTGATAGAAAGGCAGCAGTAACTCAAATAACCACTCGTTACAACCGAGGTCTGCAGAAGAGCATCTCTGAACGCACAACATGTCAAACAGTGAGGCAGATGGGCTACAGCAGCAGAAGACCACACCGAGAGCCACTCCTGTCAGCTGAGAACAGGAAACTGAGGCTACAATTCACACAGGCTCACCAAAATTGGACAATAGAAGATTGAAGAAACATTGCCTGGTCTGATGAGTCTTGATTTCTGCTGCGCCATTCGGATGGTCAGGTCAGAATTAGCCATCAAAAACATGAAAGCATGGATCCATCCTGCCTTGTATCAACGGTTCAGGCTGGTGGTGGGGATATAATGGTATGGGGGATATTTTCTTGGCACACTTTGGGCCCATTAGTACCAACTGAGCATCATGTCAACACCACAGCCTACCTGAGTATTGTTGCTGACCATGTCCATCCCTTTATGACCACAGTGTACACACCTTCTGATGGCTACTTCCAGCAAGATAACGCACCATGTCATAAAGCATGAATCATCACAGACTGGTTTCTTGAACATGACAATGAGTTCACTGTACTCAAATGGCCTCCACAGTCACCAGAACTCAATCCAATAGAGCACCTTTGGGATGTGGTGGAACAGGAGATTCGCATCCTGGAAGTGCAGCTGATAAAAATGGAGCAACTGCGTGATGCTATCATGTCAATATGGGCCAAAATCTCTGAGGAATATTTCCAGTGCCTTGATGAATCTATGCCACAAAGGATTAAGGCAGTTCTGAAGCCAAAAGGGAATTTAACTTGTTACCAGTAAGGTGTGCCTAATAAAGTGGCCGGTGAGTGTAATTATTTGAATAATTCTTAAAAATTATATCAAATGTCATGAGACTTAAGAAACAACACTAGTTCAGTGGTTCTCAAACGTTTTTCACCAAGTACCACCTCGGAAAAAAAATTGTTTCTTCAAGTACCACCATAATGATCGGTATTGAAATACAGTAGCATAGCAGGCCTAATTAACCAGCTACAGCACTGCACAGTTCTTAACACTGTGCTGTGCTTACAGGTAAAAAAAAATAAAATGTCAACATTTAAACTAAAATGTGCTTTTAAAAGTTTATTAAAAATGGCACTATTTTTAGAAAAACTGCAGTACTTAAATTTAAAGTATTATCATAAAGTAGTTCCTTGGACCTCATAAATATAGGCCTTATGTCATTGTATTGATGTATAAACTCTTTTTGATGAATTTTGAAATATATGGCGCATTTATATATGACTTATTTGTATATCTTTGACATTTAAACACTAACTTGTATTTTAAAATATATGAATTGGATTTACATATTTAAATTAGAAAATAGATCTGCATACTGAGCAATAGAGTAGGCTTTGTGAGTCAGAAAAATGATTAAACTATACCTGTCAACACTGGAATATAAAAATACGGGATATGCCCCCAACAACTGCTACAATTATGGGGAGAAAATTAGCTTCAGATGACAGAATACATAGCAAACATTAAAAAATGTAGATTAAAATAAAAGGTTTATCCTATTAAAATCAATTTGTTGATCATATCGGTGTTATCGTACGTGTTAAAGGATTAAAAGTGTGTTCATATTTTAACCTTAATTATTCAGCAATTCCTCCACGTACCACTAGAAGGAAGCCTGTGTACCACTAATGGTACACGTACCACAGTTTGAGAACCACTGCACTAGTCGACTTCCTGTCATGCTCTCATGATTCTCACCTGTCCTGTTGCTTACAGCCGTTGCCATGGCGACTGCCACCATCGCTGGCCTCGTGAACACATGTACTGCTTGATTCCTATAGGAGGCGCACATGAGCACAGCAGCAGCACGTCTGAACACACCCTCCTCTTGAGTGACAGGACCTGGACCCGCCTCCTCCACTAAGAAGACACGCCCCCTCTCACACCGCACTACTGAGTGGTGCAGGGTCAAGCTTGATGACATCACTTCAGAATCCGGTAAGTGCTCTTAAAAAGCAAAGGAGAGGATGGTAAGTTTTTATATGTAGATTCATTATATTTATCCATGTATATGTGTAAATATGTACAGTTGAGATCAAAATTCGCCCTCCTGTTAATTTTCGTTTTTTTAATAATAATAATTCCTTACATTTATATAGCACTTTTCTGGGCACTCAAAGCGCTTTACACATAGGGGGGAATCTCCTCATCCACCACCAGTGTGCAGCATCCACCTGGATGACGCGACGGCAGCCATATTGCGTCAGACCGCACACCACACACCAGCTGATTGGTGGAGAGGAGAAGTGATGAAGCCAATTATGATATGGGGATGGTTAGGAGGCCATGATGGACAGAGGCCAATGGGCAGGTCTGAACAGGATGCCGGGGTTAAACCCCTACTCTTTTTCGAAGAACATCCTGAGATTTTTAATGACCACAGCGAGTCGGGACCTCAGTTTAACGTCTTATCTGAAAGACGGCGCTCACTGAGCAGTATACAGTCCCCTTCACTATACTGGGGCGTTAGGACCAGTGTTGGGTAAGTTACTTTAAAAAAGTAATTAATTACGAATTACGAATTACTTAATCAATATTGTATTTAAAATACTTTTCTAAATACTGTCTCTGAAAAGTAACTTAATTACTCAATACGTAACTTAACTAAATACTTCTTGAAATCCCGATAAACCTTGAGTGGACAAATAATAAAAATGTAACTCTGTAAATAATAAATACTTAGATAAAACATATGAGTCAAACATTAAATAGTTTAGCCTTTTAGTTTTCTGAATCATCTTTATTATTCTATTTTTTTAAAAATCTATAATAATTACATGCATAATAATTTTTAGTATGCAATGTAACCTTCTTAAATATTATTCTGCATATCTATCGATCAGACAGGATCATGCAATCTCTACAAAAAAAACATTATTTTTCGCGGTATTAGAATGAAAGCCCGTGCAGTCTGATCGGAAGTGGACAAAAGGCTTAAGATTTATACGGCATGTTTTTGAACTGGATTGTGTCTCTCTTGTTTACCTGTGATCCGATCGAGCAAAAGGTGTTTTATTACTCTGAAAACAGAGTAGCATCAGTCATGTTAAATTCATCGACTCCCTCTGTCACATCTGCATAGTCATCCTAGCCTTTCTCATAGTAATCTTCATGAACCAGCCCATGTAAGGTGCGCGATAGCCCTGAAAAAGCCGCGCGCTACAGCACGCAGACGCGCAATGAGGAGAAATAAATTGATTAATACTGTAATGTTCTTGTCTGGTAATATTTTCATTTCGTAAAACAGCCACTCGCTTTAGCTGAGTCCGACATCTTCTGCTTTACGACTAGCAGCAAACTGGCTGCTATCACACGCATCTGCACTACGATGATTTTAAAGCGCCAAAGTTTACTTTTACCTTTAGAACATAAATTAATAAAATTGTGTAAGATTATTCAGCGAGTTTAATTATTTTACAATGTAACTGTAATTAAAATACCTAAAAATGAACAGTAATTAGTTACTTTACTTTTTCAGTTACTTAGTAACGCGTTACACCCAACACTGGTTAGGACCCACACAGACCGCAGGTTGAGCGCCCCCTGCTGACCTCACTAACACCACTTCCGGCAGCAACCTAGCTTTCCCATTTGGTCTCCCATCCAGGTACTGACCAGGCGCAGCCCTGCTTAGCTTCAGTGGGCGACCTACAGTGGGCGACCATGTGAGAGTTGCAGAGAGCTAGCTTCCGGCTTTTGTTGTTGTTGTTGTTTTTTTTTCAAATATTTTTCCAAATGATGTTTGACAGAGCAAGAAATTATTCACAGTATTTCCTATACAATTTTTTTTTGTGGAGAAAGTCTCATTTGTTTTATTTCGGCTAGAATAAAAGTACTACGAAACTAGGAACTATGAAAGTACTGGGAAGTACTGGGAAACACCCATACGCAGTTCACACATTACCATAAAAAACATTTAATACATAAACATCGATACATATATAGCCTCTATTTCAGGGGTGGGCAAACTGGATCCTGGAGGGCCGGTGTCCTGCACAGTTTAGCCCCAACTCTAATCAAACACACCTGAACATGATAATCAGTGTCTTCAAGGTCACTAGAAATCTATGGCTGCGTCCGAAACCGCATACTTCCATACTATACAGTACGCTAAAATCAGTATGCGTGCCGAGTAGTATGTACGAATTCATAGAATTCGAAAATCAGTATGCAAGAAGTACCCGGATGACTTACTACTTCCTGCGAGATTCTGAAGTGCGCATCCCATGCACGCTGCGCTATCCCATGATGCCCCGTGAGAGAATTCATGAATGGGAGTGAAGCGACGCAACTGACACAGGTAGGTCACGTGACCGTGACAAAATGGCGGATGTAGTATGTCCGAATTCCATTCATACTTCTCACATTCATACTGTATAGAGCGTACTTTTCTAACGGCCGAGTAGTACGTTTAAATTCAAATGCAGTACCTACTGAGTAGTAGGCGGTTTCAGACGAAGCCTATAAGCAGGAGTTTACCTCTAATGTGTTTGATTAGAGTTGGAGCTAAACTGTGCAGGACACCGGCCCTCTAGGCTCGAGTTTGCCCACACCTGCTCTAGTTATTCGAGGGTGGCACGATGGCTCAGTGGTAAGTAACTCATCATTAGTTACTGCACCATGAGTTAACATGAACTAACAATGATCGGTAGCACTTTATTTCGATGGTCCATTTGAGTATTAGTAGACTGTCTGCTTAATATCTGCTGATACTGACATTCAACAGACATTTAACTGACTATAAGAAACTTTGCAAGTACATGTCAACTTACCTAACCCTAACCCCAACCTAACAGTCTACTTATAATCTAATGAGAATTAGTTGGCATGTAGATGCAATGTAACTTAAACTCAACAAACGGACCATCAAAATAGTGTGACCCAACAATCAACTGTATTTTCTTAAACTAACATTAACTACCATAAACAAATACTGTAACAAATGTATTGTTGATTGTTTGTTCATGTCAGTAAATGCATTAACTAACATTAACTAATACAACCTTATTGTAAAGTGTTACCATTTATTCTTGTAATAATTGTAGGCTCAAACAAGCGTATATTCTTAAAAGGGATAGTTTACCCCAGAAATTATCATTTATTCAGTATTAACACTCTCTCAAGCTCAAGTTCAAGAGGTTGGTTCCAAACCTCTTGAAAATCTGTTGAACACAAAAGAAGATATTCTGAAGAATGTTGAAAGCCTGTAACCATTGACTTCCATAGTAGAAAAAAACAATTACTATGGAAGTCAATGGTTACAAGTTTCCAACTTTCTTCAAGCTATCTTCTTTTGGTATAAAAGGTTTAAAACAAGTGAGTGAGTAAATGATGACATTCGTTATTGGGGTGAACTTTCCTTTTAGGACTCAGGACGCAGATTTAGGAACGTCCACTGTTTGGCCCATATTGAACAGTCAGTCTGTGTAGTCGTCATGGGAACAGCCCTGAATGAGGGTTTTGTTGTGTTCAGTCCCCCTGATCCTTTTCACATGTTTGGATTTAGTCCTAGATTTAAACAAAACTTCACAAGTGCATCGCAATCAGATTTAAAGAGCCTTGGAAAGAGCTCATGAATATTCTATCTGTATACTGAAGTCCACAGCTCAAGCTGCAGTGTTAGTGTTCTCTCTGTGGACAGCATCTGATCCTGAGTTTATGGCGGAAAATTATTTGACTCATCTATTAGTTTGTAAACACAGAAATTAACCGTGTCTGCAGTAATGCCCTTATAGACAATTATTAATTATTAAGTAATGCACTGGGGTGGCATGGTGGCTCAGTGGTTAGAACTGTTGCCTTACAGCAGGAAGGTCACTGGTTTGAGTCCCGGCTGGGTCAGTTGGCATTTCTGTGTGGAGTTTGCATGTTCTCCCTGTGTTAGTGTGGGTTTCCTCCGGGTGCTCCGGTTTCCCACACAGTCCAAAGACATGCGCTATAGGTGAATTTGGTAAACAAAATTGGCCGTAGTGCGTGTGTGAATGAGTGTATGGGAGTTTCCCATACTAGGTTGTGGCTGGAAGGGCATCCGCTGTGTAAAACATATGCCGGAATAGTTGGCGGTTCATTCCGCTGTGGCGACTCCTAATAAATAAGGGACTAAGCTGAAGAAAAATGAATGATGTAATGCGCTTACAGACAGAAATTGCAATACAATAAAAGTCTATGAGGAATTCCAGTAGATTTATTGTTGTTTTTGAAAAGTTTGTGTTGTTTGAGCTGAAATAAAAGGTTTAGTATTGAGAACTGAAGTATTGTTACTCCAATTTATTCTAAAAGTATGTCTATTTTACCTATGGAAAATAAATTAAGAGACCACTTGAAAGTTTTCAACTTTACTGGATTTTAGGTATGAGTAAAGTGTTAAACTGTATTGTATTCCACAAAGGTCTGATAACATTTCTTCCAAATATCACATAAATACATTATTTAAGAGGTTTTTATTCCAGAAAAGGAAAATATTCAGAACAATAAATGTTACTCCACCAAATATTGATTTCTTAACTTACTTGGTACTGTGGTAATAAACATTGGTGTCGTGCTCTCTAAAATGCAATATAAAAATAATCATGAAAACATGGCACTTGTTTAGTTTTTAGTAAGATTTTTTATTTTAAATTGGTAAGAAAATTTAATTGGTTAAACAGAATAAACACCATATATAGTTTAAGTCAGAATTATTAGCCCCCTGAATTATTAGCCCTGTTTATTTTTCCCCCCCAATTTCTGTTTAAGGTAGATAAGATATTTTCAACACATTTATGAACAGTAGTTTTAAAAACTCATCTCTAATCACTGATTTCTTTTTATCTTTGCCATGATGACAGTAAACAATATAATATTTTACTAGATATTTTTCAAGACACTTCTATACAGCTTATAGTGACATTTAAGGGCTTAACTAGGTTAATTAGGTTAACTAGGCAGGTTAGGGGAATTAGACAAGTTATGTGTAAGGATGGTTTGTTCTGTAGAAATTAGCTTAAAGGGGCTAATAAATTTTGACCTTAAAATGGTTCTTAAAAAATTTAAAACTGCTTTTATTATAGCCGGAAAAAAAACAAATGAGACTTTCTATAGAAGAAAAAATATTATCAAACATACTGTGAAAAATTCATCATTTGGGAAATATTTTTTTTTTAAAAAGAAAGAAAAATTCAAAGGGGGGTTAAAAATTCTGACCTCAACTGTATATATTGACACATTAGAATTATTAGGTTCTATCTGACATTTTTGTCAAAATTGAGTTATTGACATATTCTTATTAAATGACAAACTATTTACATTATGGGATGTTTTTTAACAAGTTGTTTACATTTTAAAACTTTATATTTAAAATACAAATGTCACACATGTACTGTTTGCTATGGAATGCAAAAACTTTCAAGCTCAATATTTCAAAATCGATCATGACACAGAGAGAGCCTTATAAGGTGAAGATATATTTATTCATTCATTTTCTTTTCGTCTTTGTCCCTTTTTATTAATCAGTGGTCGCCACAGTGGAATGAACCACCAACTTTTCCAGCATATGTTTTATGCAGTGAATGCTTTTCCAGCCACAACCCAACACTGGGAAACAGGCATACACTCTGGCATTCACACACATACACTATGACCAATTTAGCTTATTCAATTCACCTATAGCGTATGTCTTTGGACTGTATATATCATGCATTCATTCATTCATTCATTTTCTTGTCAGCTTAGTCCCCTTAGTCCCATACACTATGGACAATTTAGCTTACCCAATTCACCTGTACCGCATGTCTTTGGAATTGTGGGGGAAACCGGAGCACCCGGAGGAAACCCACACTAACACGGGGAGAACATGCAAACTTCACACAGAAATGCCAACTGACCCAGCCGAGGCTCGAATCAGCGACCAGTTTACTGTTTGGCGAACGTGCTATTCGCTACGCCACCATGGCGCCTGACTGTATAAATATATATATCAAACAGAACTATGCTCATAAAGTTTTTTCATAGAGTTATGTGTGAGTGTGTATCAATCAGAAAATAACAGGCCATACGTAAACTTAACTTTACACAGTAGATTTTATTACACTAGTCTTATGTTTATGCATAATGTTTATTTTGTTGTGTAAGGGGGCTTTAAAATTAAAATAATTAAAAATGTTAATTTAATTTAATTTAATTTAATTTAATTTAATTTAATTTAATTTAATTTAATTTAATTTAATTTAATTTAATTTAATTTAATTTAATTTAATTTAATTTAATTTAAAATTGTTACAATGTTGCTTTTTGTTCTTAGTGCAGTTCATTTTCACACGGCTAAGTTTCTAAATAGACCAAAATAGCTAAAACAAGTCAGGTGCTAATAAACTCTCCTCACACTGGTCTTTGGTTTATGAGTTTGGTTTTGAGTTTGGTTTATTTTCCGGGATTTCGCTCAGCTGTCAAACATCATTATTTTAAATTAAGATGATGAGAAATGAGCCACTATAAGTGAAAAGGTGCGCTTTAATTGTGAATGGTAACACTCACAGACATACAGTAGTCATCAACAAATATAAATCAGAGGTAGGAATTTCTCATACAGAGCTTCATTTCAGCTGTCAACGGTTGTAAAATATATATCGATTCTGTATCAGAATTAGAGTTAACCAAAAAGTTATTGATATTATATATGTTTTTAACAGTTCAGTTCAGCATGCTTTCACTTTCGTATTTGACTTAAAACAAACTTTCACTGGTAGGAATGACATCTCTACTCTATATATGGCTATTACAAATACATAATACACTGTGAAATAGCCTGATTTGTTAGTTCATTGGATCGTATTGCTTTCTCACTACCATCAGACCGAACGTCTAGGTGTGAAAGCAGCCTAAGTGTGTGCACGGGTGTAAAGAAGATACTAATCCAACAATCCTTTCTATGAAAATGAACACCTTGGAACAGAAGTGGTCCATAAACTATCTACATCCTGCACTCAACTAGATGTATTTTTAAATGTAGCATTGTGTAATCTGATACAGGGCTTATTTATGGAAAGTCATCTCTGCGTGCGTTCTTACTGGGCCATCTGAGACGGGCTCCAAACCGCAGGGAGATTCTCCTCAGCCACAGCGTTTTCTGGGTCAGCAGATCCAAATCAATGCCCTGGAGGTTCTGGAGGAGGAGCACAGCCATCAGGTTCCAGGCGCTCAGGATCGTGTTTCTCTCCTGCAAACGGATGATCATGTGGGCAAGACCGGACACAAGCTCCTGTGTCTCCTTATTGGGCTTCATGGGCAGATCTCTGATAATGAGACACAATAAAAAAAAGGTCTGCTGTAATATGAGATAGTGATGGGTTGCAGTGCTTCCCACAGGTCAGAAATATACTTGCGGGGGTAGACGGATTGAAACAAATCTTTTACCCACAGCTCATAAATTGCTAATCATTACAATTAAAACATAATTTGAGTTTTCACACTATTTTTATTTATTAAGGATCAGTTTTAAACCTTTTCTTTTCAATAGGTTAAAAGTCAAAAATACTGTTGAAATAAATAACAAAAATCCTCTTCAGGAGCCATGTGCACCCACTGACAGGTACAATCTGCTCCTCTCTATCTCTCATTCAAGTTCAGCTTGCTTTATTTGCATGACAAATCACTTTAGATGTATAAGATTTGTAATATATTCGAACTAGTAGTGGGCGTAGTGTGTAGCACGATCGCCTCACAGCAAGAAAGTCGCCGGTTCAAGCCTTGGCAGAATGCATTTCTGTGTGGAGTTTGCATGTTCTCCAAAGACATGCGGTACAGGTGAATTGGGTAAGCTAAATTGTCCATAGTGTATGTGTGTGAATGAGAATGCATGGATGTTTTCCAGTGTTGGGTTGCAGCTGGAAGGGCATCCGCTGCGTAAAACAAATGCTGGATAAGTTGGTGGTCCATTCCGCTGTGACGACCCCGGATTAATAAAGGGACTACGCCGAAAAGAAAATGAATGAATGAATAAAAAGGGCTAGTAATTGTGATTTCAACTGTACAAGTGTGTGTGTGTTTGTGTGTGTTACCTGGGTACCAGATTGTACTGTCTGTGGTTTATCTTTCCATTCAGCAGATCTCTCACAGACAGCGGCTGACCGAAGCACACGTGCATGCAGCCGTAATCGTCATTCAGCACCGTCCTGGCCTTCAGCAAACCCTGCAGATCCACAGCGAGAGCTCAGCACAAGGTTTACAGCTTCACATACTGAAACACTTGGTTTTATCAGCCTGTACCCCTGTGGTCTCTCTGGGCTTGGGCACCCCGAGCAGCTCCTGAGCCAGAAGAGACTCCTCCAGCACACGTTCATAGCTGATGCTGATGGGAACCAGGCTGATGTCAAACACCTCTCCTTTAAAAAACGGCTCTAACACCATGTGCATCATTCCTGTGAGGATAGACATAATCTGAGTCGGCCTGTCATCATATCTGTTTTTTGTCGTACGATATATATTGCACCAAAATATATTGGGATAAGGATATTATTATCATTTTTAGGTCATTTACTCATTATATAATGACAGAATAGAAATATAATAGCATCGCAAAGCATGTGCACTCTTCCAAAGAACACATCATATTTTAATCTTATTTCATTATATTATAGTCATCTTAACAGTTTAATAATCAGGCATTGGAGTCAGAATGTGAAAAGGCATATCCTAAATAAATATAATAGTAAATGTTAACAAAAAGGTGCAAGCTAAAAAGTACCAGAGGCTGCGATATCTGGCACCAGATCTATTTTCAGTTTTTACTATAGTAATTTATAGCAAATACTATAGTGTTTTTTAACCATGCTGACACCTTCAATAGAGATAGAGATGTTGCACAGTCAGCTAAAATGTTGCTTGAACTGGTTTTTATGTGTGGGCGATGTATATTGCATCACCAAAAATGAGGTCATGTCAATGTGTTGTATGATTAGTGGATATGAAGAGTTTCGTTGCAAAACAAGATATATCCATTTTGAGAAATGTTGGTTATTTGACATTATTATTGAAGACATCAACAGTCAACTTTATTCACAATTTCTGTACGTTAAACTATTACTTGAGCTCAGTGAAGGCCAGGGACACATATTCTTCAAATCCAGGATATTTTTTATTGAATTTTATGTCCATAAATAGTTCATAAATAAGTCAAAAAGCATGCCAAAATGCAACATATTTATCTTAACATTGTCAAACATCTTAAATTGATTAAAATTAATAAAAACTATATGGAACAGTATATACAAAGATTGATTATTAATAATAAGATTCTGAGTTAGTTAGTTAGTTTTGGCCAGAACGTACACAATATAACATAACTTTTTCTTTTTCTTTTTTTGCTGGGGCACCAATGGCTTTAAGCAGGCTTCACTGTGGCATTTGAAGAAATCTTTTGAATCATCAGTGGGAAAATTAACAATAATTTATCAATAGATCGTAAATATTCATAATATTCAAAAACATAATGTCATAATAGACATAATGTGACTATAGCGTGTGCCGGTAATCCAGGCCAGTCCCTGAATGAAAAGGTCGGATAACAACGTACCGGCTGAGCTGTCAGAGCAAACTAACTGGAGGATGTTTATCGTTTCAACCATTCTTAAACAGCTTCAGACTAATTGTGATTAGTTATATTATAGATAAGTAAGATTAAGTTAGTTAAATAAACGACTTGTGGCTCTTGAGTGGAGGCTCCTTCACACCGCTGCTGAACACCAAACCTGTATGATCAGAGCGGGCGGAGCCGCGACGGCGCAGTTTCTATTGCACCGAGTCTGCGGATACAAGCTCGCCTCGACCCGTCATATTTAATGACTTATTTCACTGTAATAATAATAATGTTATTATTATTATTATTATTATTATTATTATTATTATGCAGCTGGAATGACTGGCTCCAATCCGTCATCAAAATCCATGAGGTTAGCTCGACTCTGAAGCTTTGATTCTCTGACTGACAGACGGACGTAGCCTGTGACTGACAGCTCGCCTACAGTATAAACAATTAAATGGCAAATGTTTTTAGTCAGCCTAGTGAATCCTCTTTTTAAAAACATATGTTTTTTGTTTTGATATTATCGTTAAATCAATGAGCAAACTTGGAGCATTTCGCCGGCGGTGACTCTCCTCCCAGGGGATGCTGCGCTCGCGCATATAAATGATCTATAATATTATATGCTATATAATGTTATATCGCATTTTGCAAAGAAACTGGTCTGGCGGATATCGCGTTTTGTGAAAAAATACATTTTGTAGTAGGCCTAAAATGTCCATTCTTAAATTGTGTTAATGGCAGCAATTCACACATAGATTAAGGTACATCTGAACAGTGATTTTCAATCATAAAATCCAAATGTCAAAAAATGGCGTTTATCGCGTTTTGCAATCAAACTCTTCAGAAATTGATTATTGTGACAGGCCTAAATCTGAGGACAGAGAGCATTCAGAACTAGGCATTTCCATCTTACTTACGTTTTTTTATTTTTTTTATTTTTTATCTTACCTAGTTTTGGTGTGAGAGATTTCAGCGTTCTACTTCGTAATCCTTCAACGTAAAACTCTAATGGAGCATAACCTGTCTGCGGAGAAACAGAGATGGTGAGTATCAGCACTATGTTTTTAAATGATATATACAGAGATGTATGATTTTTGGAGGTTTTTAGAACATGTTTTGCATGATAGGAACAAAAGTAAACAGTCCCATTTGACTTTTTGATTATCAGATGCATTAAATTAACCAAAGAAAATATATTACACAGCAAAACTGCTTTGATGATAGCAAGAAATGCTTCTCGACGAGTAAATATATATATTAGAATGATTATCAAAGGATGACGTGACACTGAAGACTGGAGGAAGGATGCTAAAAATTCTTAAATGGAAAGGCTGCAGACCTACGGGAGTCCTAAGAGGCCATGCATTAAAATATTTTTTCTTTCTTGTTATGTCGTAATGTGGGATTATAAATTTATATAATATCATTTCAAATTAACAATAATCTACATATAACTGAAAAGTTATATTCTTTGGGTTTTATTTATATAATAACATTAACAGCCCAGCCATGAGGGACATTTAGCCTTTTGTCTTTCTGACAACTGGCTGAGCCAGAGTGATGCAAATGGTCTCAGTGACTCTGCCTTTGTCTTTAGGTGATCAAAGAAACCCCTTTTGTTGATTAAATCATGTGGCCAGGAGCTGGGCAGGATTCTAACACCTATATGCCGGTTATCATGCTGACTCCAAACTTAATTTGCATGCTTTGTTTAGCCATCTCCCCTCCTCCTAAGAAGACGATATAGACAGGACAACTTTGTCTCAAATCAGACTTGTGATAAAACTTGCAAACTGCAGACCTCCAGTAGGCTCTGCAGACGCATGGACTTCTTGAAGACGTTG
Source organism: Danio albolineatus (assembly GCA_903798035.1). Lineage (NCBI taxonomy): Eukaryota > Metazoa > Chordata > Actinopteri > Cypriniformes > Danionidae > Danio > Danio albolineatus. The sequence continues at coordinate 334,886 of CAIGQQ010029546.1, forward strand.
TATGACTGCAGATTAACCAACACGTCTCAATAAAAGAATTCTGCTTGTTTCGAGTCTCCTGGTCTGGGTTTTCTCTCTCATCTTTTCGCTAATTTTGACTTTTACAACAGTGATCATGACTTATTTTTTGTTTTTATTTATTTATGTATTTATTATTGTTATTATCATTGTTGTTTTTATTATTAATAATAATAATAATATCTGGCCAATGTCTGGCCAGGGAGAGAATAGCCTAGCTGCAGACGCGCATTCTTTCAACATGTTAAAGGCGTTCAGAACAGCGATAATATGAGCGTAAATGCTCATGCGCATGATTAATGTACATTCATGATTATATTCATGTATGACTCTATATATCATTATTTGCAACAATATTCCCTCAACTGTTACCATTTTAAAGCAACTCTATATGGCGCAATTTTAAAGTAATTGTAAATAACTTGCGGAAATTATTAAAGCAAAAGCAGGATCTTCATCATTCTTCATAATTGAACTCAGACATGCAGCAACTTATTTTGCGCCATATAGTACGGAGTTGCTTGAAAATGGTAACAGTTGAGGGAATATTATTGTAAATAATGGTATATAATCATATACATGAATATAATCATGAATGTACATTAATCATGCGCACAAGCATTTGCGCTCATAATATTATGGCTGTTCTGAGCGCCTTTAACATGTTACAGAATGTGCGTCTGCAGCTAGGCTATTCACTCCCTGGCCAGACATTGGCCAGATATTATTATTATTATTAATAATAATAATAATAATAATAATAATAATAATAATAATAATAATAATAATAATAAATACATAAATAAATAACAACAAAAAATAAGTCGTGATCACGACATAACTTTATGTTATGTGAAGATCAGGAGAAAATTATGTCATTATCATGAGAAAACAACTTTTTGTTATGTCGAGATCACGAGAAAACGAGTTATGTCGAGATCACGAGATAATTAAGTCGTGATCACAACATAACAAGAGAGAAAAAATATTTTAACGCATGGCCTCTTAGGACTTCCGTACAGACCTGAAGCCAGGCAGATCTATGACCCAGGGAGTTTTAAGGGATCATTCCTTATGTGTCCAGTAGGGGGAGACAAATATATGACCAAATATTCGTTCATTCATTTTCATTTCAGCTTAGTCCCTTTATTAATCAGGGATCGCTACAGCGGAATGAACCACCAACTTATTCAGCTTATGTTTTCATGCAGCGTATGCCCTTCCAGCCACAACCCAACATTGATAATTAAGCTTATTCAATTCACCGATGGCGCATGTGTTTGGACTGTGGGGAAAACCTTAGCACCCGTAGAAAACACAAGCAAACTCCACAGAAATGCCAACTGACCCAGCTGAGGCTTGAACCAGCGACGTTCTTGCTGTGAGGCGATAGTTCTACCCACTGCGCCACCGTGAGGCCCACCATTATTTCATAGGAAAATAAATTCTAATAATAAAGCATGCACTAAATTCTTACCCGCACAATGGTTCTGACATATTCTGACAGCACTGCCCAGTACAGCTTATCAGAGCCGATGGCGCGGCGGATGAAGAAAGCTCCAGACCGCCGAAAGATCTCACCAATCAGCTTCATCCCCATCAGAGCTGTAGAGGAAATAAAGATGGACAGATTTGGAGAGGTGAGTAGAGAAATCATTTACAACCACAGCCTGAGTAGATGTTTTCACTCAGATGTTTGTTTGTGCACTAAGCAACAGTACAGTGCTTAACATATATGAGTACACCCTTCACAAATCTCTCACTAAAATTGATATTTTCAATAGGAAGCTAAACAATATTATATTTAAAGCTAATCTAATAAAATAAATTATAACAGTCCAAAATGAGCACACCCAAATTTATAAATTAGGGTAAAATGTTAAATAAAATGTTTTGAAAAGAGCAAAATTCAAGAGAAACCAAAAAAAGGATAAAATTTTGTTGAAATTTTGTAGAATCCAAAACTGAAAGTAAATTTGTAAACACAAGATAGAAATGTGGTTCCAAAATAAACAAGTAAAAAACTAAATTATAACACAACCGTCAATAAAACTAATCAAACTAAACTAAGTTTATTAAAATTGTTAAACTTATATTAAAATAAAAATTAAAAATAATAATACAAAACTGCAGTATAAAACCCTAGTCCTTTGTGATTATTTGATGCACCTTCAAAGTGAAAAAGCGTGACTGGGATTGATGGCTTTAGATACTTGCGAATTCCAGCTGCAATGACCGGGATGGAGAGGTCATGGGTGAACATGATGTAGGACAGAACCAGGAAGTCCACGTAGCTCCTGTGATTGGGCATCAGGATGACGGGATACTCCTGAATGGCCTGCTGGAGCTAAATAATGACACGATTTGTGTTTTAAAGGGATAATTCACACAAAAAACAAAAATTAATTCATCCTTTACTCATACTCCACTTGTTCCAAACTGGTTTGACCTTTTTTCCTCTGTTGAACCTAAAATAAGATATTCTGAAGAATGTTGCAAACCTGTAACCATTGACATACCATAATTGTATTTTATGTTCTATTTATTTTTAATTGCCATTTTTACAAGTAGATATTGGGGGTGGGTGGCATGGTGGCCCAGTGGTAAGCACTGTTGCCACACAGCAAGAAGGTTGCTGGTTCGAGTCCCGGCTGGGTCAGTTGGCATTTCTTTGTGGAGTTTGCATGTTCTCACCGTGTTGGTGTGGGTTTCCTCTGGGTGCTCTGTTTTCCCCCACAGTCCAAAGACATGTGGTATAGGTGAATTGAATGAACTAAATTGGCCATAGTGTATGAGTGTGTATGGGTGTTTCCCAGTATTGGGTTGCAGCTGGAAGGGCATCTACTGTGTAAAACATGCTGCAATAGTTGGCGGTTCATTCTGCTGTGGCAACCTTTGAAATAGAGACTGAGCTGAAGAAAAATGAATTGCAACAGGATGTACAAACACGGCATTTGTCAGGCGTTTGACGACAAACAAATGAGAATGGCTTCAAGCAAGAAACAATGACTATTCTGAAAATTCTGTAAGAAATGGACATTATGAAGTGCCTTGAATTTGTCACGGGGGCATGAATGAAAAGTTAGAGAATGAAATGGCAGAGGTGGCTGTTGCTTGAGAATTTGTATCCACCGTCATGTTTGCACGCATAGTATGAGAAATTAACTGCAGTTAAACTTGTTGCAAAATTAAAAACAAAATGGCCAAAATCACTTATGGTGCCATGATGAACACCAACTGTTGTTGCGGGAGGAAACTAGCATCTAAACATAGCATGTAAACAACTGAATTATATTATTGTCTTGTTCATTCATTTTCATCTGCTTTTCCGGGGCAGGGTTGCAGGGGCAGCAGTCATTGGAGAGAACCCCAGACTTCCTTCTCCCCAGACACTTCCACCAGCTACTCCGAGGGGATCCCGAGGCATTACTCGGCCAGCCGAGAGACATTGTCCCTCCAGTGTGTCTTCTCCAAGGCCTCCTCCTGGTGGGACATGCCTGGAACACCTTCCTAGGCAGGCATCCAGAAAGCATCCGAAACAGATGCCTGAGCCACCTCAGCTGACTTCTCTCGATGTGGAGGAGCAGCAGCTCTACTCCGAGCTCCTCTTGGGTGTCAGAGCTCCTCATCCTATAAAGGTGCGCCCTGCCACCCTGCGAAGGAAACTCATTTCGGTCGCTTGTATCTGAGATCTTGTCCTTTCGGTTATGACCCAAACTCATGACCATAGGTCACAGTAGGAACGTAGATTGACCGGTAAATCGAGAGCTTTGCCTTTCGTCTCAGTTCCTTCTTTACTTATACAGATTAAGGCAAATAATTAGATTACTGATGTCCATGTAAATGTAGTCATCAAACATTAAAGATTTGATTTCACACACAGACTTTGAATGAGAATAAATGAAAGCACTAACTAACCCATGCGAGTCCATCCTCGTTCACATGTATAGCGCTGAAGAGACTCTTGAAAACTTTGCTCAGCGCGAAGCCCAGCAGACGGATGAAACCCAGCTGAAGGTTTTGACTCATCTCGTCTAATAATGCAGACGCTTCCTCTAGAAGAGCCTCGCGTGGTTCATCACACTCAACCATGATCTGTGTGAGGAACAGTGAATAATAACCCTTGATCTTCTTCTGGAAAAGCATTAAATAAATGAATCAGATGGACCCTTTTCACAAGACTGTTATGACGAGTTTACATCTTAAATGCTTGAAAGTTTTTAATATTTATTTTAAATTTTAAAAAAAAATGTTTTTTTTTTATCTACACTACCCGACAAAAGTATTGTCTTCAATCCCAGTTATAAGAGCAACAAATAATAACTTCACTTCTAGTTGAGTTAATTTGGAAAAGTGGCAGAAGGTAGATTTTTCTGATAAATCGTGTTGAACTGCATCCCAATCATCACAAATACTGCAAAAGACCTACTGGAACCTGCTTGAACCCAAGATTCTCACAGAAATCAGTCAAGTTTGGTGAAGGAAACATCATGGTTTGGGGTTACATTCAGTATGGGGGCGTGCGAGAGATCTGCAGAGTGGATGGCAACATCAACAGCCTGAGGTATCAAGACATTTGTGCTGCCCATTACATTACAAACCACAGGAGAGGGCAGATTCTTCAGCAGGATAGCGCTCCTCATACTTCAGCCTCCACATCAAAGCTCCTGAAAGCAAAGAAGGTCAAGGTGCTCCAGGATTGGCCAGCCCAGTCACCAGACATAAATATTATTGAGCATGTCTGGGGTAAGATGGAGGAGGAATTGAATCTCGATGAACTCTGGGAGTCCTGCAAGAACGGTTTCATTGCCATTCAAGATGACTTTATTAATGAGTTATTTGAGCCATTGTAGAGATGTGTGGATGCAGTCCTCCAAGCTCATGGGAGTCATACACAATACTCATTGACCATGACTTTATATTCTATACTGTACATTATTTCTGTTAAGTGGCAAGACTTTTGTCTAAGCAAAGTCAGACCTTATTGTCCTAAATAAATCATTAAAAATCAAGCCATGATCATATTTTATATGGTAAAATAAGCGAAATCTGAAGGCCTTTGCCTTTCATATAAGCCACTTTTGATACAAAATTAATTAGAAGTCAAGTTAATATTTGTTGTTCCTAAAACATGGATAGGTGTCAGGATTTCTGTCAGGTAGTGTATGTATTATATCATCTTTGCATAAAATTACTGCTTATGCAAGGTGTTTGTAATACAGCATATATAGAGGCAGGACAGTAAATTTGATGCTGTTCTCTTTTCTGGATGCCGTTATCAGTCTAACACTATTTTTGTCCTTTTTCTGAAAGTCTTGATAACACCGTCGTGGAGTTCTTCTTTTATTATTTCAGCAAATAGGATTGTAAAAAAATATTTGTTGTACTCTGCCATTCACTGCGCTCCAAGTTTACCCAAATGATGCTTTCCACTACTGAGAAACCCGGAAATGTGAAAAGGGTCCATAGAGCGTTTTTCAGTCTCAGACCTCCTGTATGATGTAGTTCAGATACTGTGACTCCAGCACCATCCTGTTGAGAGCGGCTGCCGATGTGGGCGTGGCTCCGCGATACGGCTGAGGATTGAAGGATCGGAAGGCGTGGCTTATGTCACTGCTCCGCCTCCTCTCCTCCAGAATGTCAAAGAAGCCATCAGGTGCATCTGCACTCTAATGTACACAACATTATAGATTCAGTTAAACAGCCACATTTTAGTTGATATTACATGTTATCTTTATTTAGCTAAAAATAAATATGGGAACACTTTTTATTTCGATGGTCCATTTGAGTATTAGTAGACTGTCTGCTTAATATCTGTTGATACTGACATTCAGCAGACATTTAAGAAACTTTGCAAGTACATGTCAACTTACACTAACCCTAACCCCAACCCTAACCCCAACCTAACAGTCTACTTATAATTTATTGAGAATTAGTTGCAATGTAACTTAAATTCAACCATCAAAATAAAGTGTGACCATAAATATTTTAGGGACACTGTGAGATTTATAGATATAGTTTATACAAACGGTCAAAAAGGAACATTCATTTAATAGTGCGTGTGGGTCCATTTTGACCTGAAAGACATATATGCATAGTTTTTTTTTTATGCATGGTTTTTAGCAAGAAAATTAAACTTTGTGAGAAAAAGAAGAAGAGAAAAAAGGAAAAGATTTTTTTTATAAATGTATTTTTAAGAGATATAAGCATTTTTGCTGCTAATCTGGGCCTTTCACAAAGACATTATAAATTATTGTAAAACTATGTGATCACCATTTTAAAGCAATAAATATGGAGCTTTCACAGATTTTGACATTTATGAGCAATCATAAGCTTAAAAGTCAATGTGCTTCAAATAATATATTTTAAATTAGTTGCACTCATTCCATTGGGGCTATACATTATTCATTCATTCGTTTTCTTTCCAGCTTCGTCCCTTTATTAATCTGGGGTCGCCACAGCTGAATGAACCGCCAATTTATTTAGCATATGTTTTACGCAGCGGATGCCCTTCCTGCTGCAACCCATCTCTGGGAAACATCCATACACACTCATTCACACACACACTATGGACAATTTAGCCTACCCAATTCACCTATAGCACATGTCTTTGGACTTGTGGGGGAAACCGGAGCACCCGGAGGAAAATGCCAACTGACCCAGCCGAGGCTCGAACCAGCAACCTTCTTGCTATGAGGCGATCGTGCTACCCACTACGCCACCGCACCACCTAATATAGAGCAGCAGAGTTTGTCATAATTAATGTTTAATTAGTAATACAAACAGTTTTTAAAGAATACCATGGTACTCAGATCTAGGTAAAATAAAAAAAATAAATAAACGCTTATTTTTTAATGTATATCACCAAAACATGTGTGTTTTGTAACTATGCATGCCTAATTTTAACGTTAGTTATGTAGTTATCTCAAAACTGTATTCGTAGTAACAAGTTCATAGCACAAAGCTGCAAAATTAGATTCTCATTTTAATCCCAAAATAATTTTTAAAATACTTAAAAACAAGTACATCTTAACATCTTATTTTTTAGACTTGAGTCTATGAGGCCATAAAATGTCTCAATCCCGCGAAAAACTTAAAACTGAAGTGAATAACGTTAGTCTGGCTCTGAATGGAAAACAAGTTTTCTGAGGTAAATAAATCACTTTTACTTCCTGGCAAATTATTATAAAAACTTCTAAATAACTAGCAATAGATTTACCAGAGTGATAAAACGGTATAATTCGAGTAATGTAAGGTGATTATCACGCAACGCAACAATAAATTCAATGTTCGTTTCTGTTTTGCAGCTAATTTTCTGTTTTTCAACAAAGCAAGCGAAACAAAAAGTGAAACAAAGCTGGTTTTGTAGCGAGTTCATACCACAAACCTGCAACATTAGATGCCCATTATAAAGTTAACTCCGAAATTCAATGCATGTCATAGTTTATAACTGTGGCGCGTCGTGTTTTATTACTCTGTAGATACAGTTAAGTTACATTACGCGTACCGAGCGAATACAACAAAGATAACTTAACAGACAGATCATGTTCATACCAGCGGCTCCATGTCCCACGCAGAAGCAGGTGTTTCTTCTCCCCTCCTCAAAAGTGACGTCCGAGAAAATGAACCGACCGACCGACACAACCGGACTGAGGCGCGTGAACCAATGAGCGCGCGCACCGCGGGCACGCCTCCGTCGCGTGACCGGTTACCCCCAATAATCTCCCATCTTTAAGCAATCCGTGTCAAGGATTATCACATTTACGCAGAGTGTGGATTGCTCAATATTATGTTAAACATTAAAACATACATGATTAGATAAAGAGATTGTAATGTGTTA
>CAIGQQ010029546.1:347743-372350 GCA_903798035.1 Danio albolineatus
CAAAACTAGCCTAGAGCGCCATCTGCTGTTCAAAACTAGCCTAGAGCGCCATCAGCTGTTCAAAACTACCCTAGAGCGCCATCTGCTGTTCAAAACTAACCTAGAGCGCCATCTACTGTTTAGGACTAGCATAAAGCTCCATCTGCTGATAAAAACTAGCCTAAAGTGTCCTCTACCAGAGAGATTTGCAATGCATTTCGAAAATGTAACAATCTATGAACTGCAATGCATCAATTTATCGACCCAGCTCTAATCATGAGAAGCGTGCAGCTTGACACTTCCTAACATTGGTCAGTAGTGTATAAACTCACGATGAGATGTTGGTCTTAGCGTGTTCCTGGATCAGTTCTCCTTTAGGATTGACAGTGAAGATTCTGTTTAAGGGGACACCAACCTCCTTATAGGAAAACACATCCTACAGACACACCAAAATAGTCAGATTACAAAACCACACATCACAATCTTCATTAACTATGCAAACTATTTTGACTGATTAGTTAGCTAGTTTTTATTTTTACTGTTACTACTACTACTAATAATAAGCAAGTAGCCAATATTACATTCTGTGTGTTGACTTACGGTGTCTCTGTTCCCGAATGCTGCGTAGAAAGGCTCAGTGTTTGGGAGGAACAGATTCTTAATGTCTGTCAAACACGCTACTTTAAACTTCTCCGGCCTCTTCTCAATCACCTCCCTGAAAGAAAAAACAACAGCCATCGCATTAGTTATTATGCAGGGTGGGCTATTTACATGGATACACCTTAATAAAATGGGAATGGTTGGGGATATTAACGTCCTGTTTGTGGTACTTTAGTATACGTGAGGGGGCATGCTTTTCAAGACGACCATGGTGGTGGCCATTTTGAAGTCAGCCATCTTGGATCCAACTTTTGTTTTTTCAATAGGAAGAAGGTCATGTGATACATTAAACTTATTGGTAATTTCACAAGAAAAACAATGGTGTGCTTGGTTTTAATGTAACTTTATTCTTTCATGAGTTATTTCCAAGTTTCTGACCACTTATAAAATGTGTTCAATGTGCTGCCCATTGTGTTGGATTGTCAATGCAACCCTCTTCTCCCACTCTTCACACACTGACAGCAACACCGCAGGAGAAATGCCAGCAGTTTCAGTATTTGTACTTTCAGGTGCTGCATGTTCACCTTGTATGTTCTACCTTGTATGTTCACACCATAGACAATTGCCTTCAGATGACACCAAAGATAAAAGTGTAAGGTGCACCATCTTGCTGGAAAAACTGTGCTAGCTTCAGTGCATCAATGGAAACTTCAAGGCCACTGGATATTTGAAATTGCTACATAATGATGTGTTTCCCTCTTTATGCACTGAAGCTGGCACGTTCTATCAGCATGTGAAGAGTGAGAGAAGAGGGTTGCATTGACAATCCAACACAATGGGCAGCACATTGAAAACAGTTTAACAAGTCAGAAACTTGTAAATAACTCATGAAAGAATAAAGTTATGTTAAAGCCAAGCACATCATTGTTTTGTGTCTTGTGAAAATCTCAATAAGTTTGATGTGTCACATGACCCTCGTCCTATTGAAAAAACAAAAGTTGGATCCAAGATGGCCGACTTCAAAATGGCCACCGTGGTCATCTTGAAAAGTTTGCCCCATCACATATACTAATGTGCCACAAACAGGACGTTAATATCCCCAACCATTCCCATTTTATTAAGGTGTATCCATATAAATGGCCCACCCTATTATCGCATTGCATTGCATCAGCATGTGCATTAGAGGAACAGCTATTTGAAGCATGCAGAATGTGCGTTAGTGCTGCATTACAACACCGAATGCACAGTCAATGCAGAGTCATCAGCTTTTGAAGCTTTTTGAGCTTTCTTGCTGTGAGGTGACAGTTCTAACCACTGAGCCACCGTGCCACCCCCACATTTAGACATTTTAGGAGATTTTAGAACATTTAATCTAAGAATGAAATTAGTTTTTTACTGTTGGATTCCATGAAAATTTTACGAATTTACAAATTTTATCTACAAGAAAACAGATTTTCATCAAAAATCTGTATAGTTAATATAAGTTGAATATGTATTGTTAAACTAATCTGATCACATGAATTAATATTATTTTTAAACATTCATATTTAATAGTGCAATTCATGTAGAATCTGCATTACACATAATGCTGTGTAGAAAATTCTACCAATCAGAGAGCCGCAGTGAGCAAAGTGTACAACACAGATCTCTCCTTGTAGCTGTTTGGTTTGGTTCATGGCTTAAAATGTTTTAATGAAGATGTGAAAATCACTACGAAAAGAAATGATGAATAAAAAACCTCTGGAAACAGTGCTGCTCAATAATTATGCAGAAATACATTAACTCCGGCAACCTGTAAAACTGTAGAAAGAGTAGAACTTGCCCTTATTTCTTTCTTTCTCTAAATCCCTATATATATATATATATATATACAAAGTTTTTCCCCTATTTGTTTAACGGAGTGAAGATTTTTTTTAACACATTTCTAAACATGATAGTTTTAATAACTGATTTATTGTATCTTTGCCGTGATGACAGTAAATAATGTTTTATATTACAATAAATAATTGACTCAATATTTTTCAAGACACTTCTATACAGCTTAAAGTGACTTTTAAAGGCTTAACTAGGTTAATTAAGTTAACTAGGCAGGTTAGGGTAATTAGGCAAGTTATTGTATCAGACATACGGTGAACATTTCTTTGCTCTGTTAAACATCCTTTGGGAAATACTTAAAAACGAAAGAAAAATTCAAAGGGGGGCTAATAATTCTGACTTTAACTGTATATATGTATATACATATATTATTATTATTATTATTATTATTATTATTCATTCATTTTCTTTTCAGCTTAGTCCCTTTATTGATCTGGGGTCGCCACAGCGGAATAAACCGCCAACTTATCCAGCACGTTTTACGCAGCGGATGCCCCTCCAGCTGCAACCCATCTCTGGGAAAATTATTATTATTATTATTATTATTACCATTATTAATTAAATCTTTTACTTAATATTATTATCTATTCGTATTCTATCTTTATATATTACATATATTTATTGTTTTTTATATAGAACATAAATGTATATGTATGTGACGGCATTTGTTGTCTAAAAACGGTATAAACTATCTGTACTGCATGTTTCTAACATGTTCGATAAATCACTTTTGAGGAGAAATGAATTCACTCTATTAGCCAGTGTTAATGTGCACTGTAAAAAAAATGAATTTATTAAAGTTCTAAATAACAATTAAACAATTAACAAATTAAAAATACATAAATTAAGTAAAATCCACTTCGAATTTCATGTTTAATTACCTATATCCTTTCCGATAGTCATTTCTAAGTGAACTGATTTGTTTTTCAGCGTGTTTGTGTGTATAATCACCGGTGCAGTGCTGAAAAGAGGCTGCTGGGACTCAGTAAAACGGGTCCCTGTGGTAACATGGTTCCTCTCTCATTAACCCAGTGCAGGTAGCCTCGAGTCATGTCTGCCATACCGATCGCCCTCGCAGAACAATACAGAAACTTATAGCCATTCCTGTAAAACACAAACACAACAGTTCACTCTTCATCCTGCTCATATATGAGAGAATCAGAGAAAATGCATATGTCCACCCTTACTGGCTGACGTTATGATACAGATGTGCGATGCCCTGATGGGTCCAGTCTTTACCCAGTGTGGGCAGAATGTGGCCCAGTTTATCTGACCTGCACCAGAAGAACATTAATGTTTGACGATAATGTTAAACGACAGACTGTTCATTTTTGGGTGAACTGTCCCTTTAAGACTAATAAATGGATACGAACACCTTGACTTCAGGTGGACTTTAAGATTCGGATTATGTTTACTCGTATGCACCTGGTGATTGTGCCGTCAATGTCCGATATGATGATTTTGTCATCCCAGTTCCACAGGTAGATGGTTCCCTCGCAGCGGCACGTGCCCTGATACTGAGTCGTCACGCTAAACACCACGTCATTAGCACCATCCTTTAACTGCAGACTGACCTACAGCAGACAAACACACACCATCACAATCAGACACAACACACACTGATATAAACTGTGCTTTTCTCATATCTACAACATTCTGTTAAATAGGCATCAAGGCTTACAGTCATTTAAATGTGTGGCGACTTATACTTCCAAGCGACTGACGTGTACAGCGCAATTGGGTGCAATAAAGGTGCAGTATGTAATATTGACACCCAGTGGTTGAACTAGGTATTGCACTCCAAAATGAAAACACTTTCTAACCCGACCCCTCCTCTGGCAACTGTAAGCTGCCAAATTGACGACACCGATGAACTTGAGCAATCGTTGCGCCTGACTGTCAAGCCAACACCATTTCATAGCTAAAATCGATGATACACGATAGAAGAAAGGAATATTTTTTTAGATTTAATATAATATATTTAAGGAATATTAAATGCATTTTTGTCTTAACCATCACCCGAGATTTCTATTTTAGAAATGGTTGCACAGCAGCACAAACTCCTATAAACAACTCAGGTAGCCTACTGATTATGAGCTATAATCAGTGTTAACGTTAAATGCTACCAGTGTGAGTTTGAATATTTTGTTGCCATACTGAAAGCAGCAGCAGATAGTTTACCTCAGATCTTGAAAATAAAATAAACATAGTTTGAAATTGAACTGTGAGCCAACAAATATCAGTCACTCAGCCATACTTTTTAAATGTAATGTTGTTTAATTTGTATTAATTCGATTCTAAAACTTACCATTTCGTTGGAGTGCAGTAAGTGCACTATTCAGTGCTTCTGTCATGTTACGTCTGATGCCGATCAGGCAAATTGTGTCATGTATTATTAGGATGTGTTACAATCAATATAAGCTGTTCAGCTATTGTTTACTTTTGTAATATTAATTCTGTTTGCTAATTAAAAACAAACACCTCATGTGGATTTTTATAATCCGCATCACATTTCGGAGGCTGCTACTGTCCACTGAAGACTTTGTTTTCGGCCGTGGCCAAATGCATTGAGGCATCTTTCATTACTGAAATGAAATACGGTGTGTTTTCCACCAAAGCAACCCAGGGTGCTGAAATATAATTAGGTAAATTGGCAGTGGGCTGATTATAGAGACCAAAACAAAGACAGACGTTCCATCATAGAACGCAAATATTTAAAGTAGAAAAACTAACTGCGGCACTGTTTTTCAGATAAACAAGAATGTTCACTTAGTTTTCTGTGCTACAATAAAGGCCCTAAAAAGGAAGCGCTTATTGATTTTTTTTCTTTTCATAAAAGCAATTTTGGAAGTGTATAACCTTGTGTGCTTCAGCACCCTACAGACAACTGTGTTTGTATTTAGCACGTCAGCAAACAGAAGAACAAATGACTCTATGCCAGTTATTTTATTACAGCTGATGCTAGGTGCTTCTTTGTATATTTTCCACCTAGACAATTACAAAGTCTCCTCATACCTCTATACAGTGACATAAATCTGAGGGTCATTTAGCAGAAAACCGTTTGAAATTACATAACATAGGGCTAAAAGTGATACATATTATTGTAAATGTTTTATGCTTAGGTTTGAGACACCTAAATATTAGGCACTTAAAAATGTAAAATAAATAAATAAGTTACGTAATTGATAATAAAAAAACAAATTATTCATTCATTCATTCATTTTCTTGTCGGCTTAGTCCCTTTATTAATCCGGGGTCGCCACAGCGTAATCAACCGCCAACTTATCCAGTATATTTTTACGCAGCCGATGCCCTTCCAGCCGCAACCCATCTCTGGGAAACATACACACACACAAACATTCACACTCATACACTATACGGACAATTTAGCCAACCCAATTCACCTATACCACATGTCTTTGGACTTGTGGGGGAAACCGGAGCACCCGGAGGAAACATGCAAACTCCACACAGAAATGCCAACTGACCCAAATGGGGCTCGAACCAGCGACCTTCTTGCTGTGAGGCGAACGTGCTAACCACTATGCCACTGTGGCGCCCAATAAATTATTTAATTATTTATTTATTTGTTTTTTAATAAAGTAAATTTATAAACTAATTTTGAGAGGATCACGTGCTCATGATTTACCACAGCCAGTCTCGCATTAGCTAGTCATAATGTCCCAATCATATTAATCCTAAGTTACTATAAATAACCACAGTCCACATTTATCTTCGTCTGGAAGAAACCCCCCTTCCTCACCATTCTCCTCCTTTTTTCATAGATCGGGTGGCACGGCGGCCCAGTGATTATCCCTTTTAGTCCCACATCAAGAACACTGCCGGCCCTGGTCCGCGCCAAGCCGATGGGTGTTTCTGTGAGGAGTTTGTATATTCTCCCCATGTCCGCATGGGTTTCCCCTGGGTTGTCTGGTTTACTCCCACCATTCAAAGATATACTCAATGCATAACAGATTTAGCAAATCAGGCACTTGTCTAGCTCCCTTCCTCCTCAAGTGGTTTCCCTTAGCCACTGCTGCCGGAGAGTTTTTGAGATCCACCTGAGCTCAAACTCCCCTCTCGCTTTGCGAACAGGAGGGAGCCCTGGGCTCGAGGATCCCTTGAGCTCAAGGCTCTCTCCCAGGACAGCATGCCAAACAAGCTGACGATAGAACATCAGCTAAGTGTGAACTCTTGTATTATTTTTAAGTGCCTAGTATTTAGGTGGCCTATATTTGGAAAGCTAAATAAACAAACTTTCAATTGATGTATGATTTGCACTGAATAGTGCATATTAATCATCAAAAATAGAGGTTTGACATATTTACTGATGGAAATTTACTAGATGTTTTCATGGAACATGATCTTTACTTAATATCCTAATGTTCTTGAACATAATAGAAACATCCATACTTATGACTAGGGCCAGAAGGAATCTGCGGACATTTTTTGCTCTTTCTGCAGAGTATTTTGTTAAAAATATACGGATTTATGCGGAATGATTTTGGGAGTATCATAACTAAAACCTTTATATATGAAATAAAAAGTAACACCTTTTTAACTTTTATTTAATGTTTACAATGCAAATCCAATTAGATCCACTTCATTTGGTAAACAAATCAAGTCTCTCGAGAAGATTTTTACTTCAAATCTCTACTAAAAGACAGAAAATATTACTCTACACACTGTATTGTAAATAAATCATCTGAATATTTTCATATTAGTCAATATTATTACTAAAATTAATTTAAAAACTGAATAAATATAAATTTACACACATTTACACTAGTAAATAAACAGAATCAATGATGGGCTAAAAATCTGCGGAAATCTGCTAAATTCTGCACGCGCAGATTCCGTGTGGGCCTACTTATGACCCATACAATATATATTGTCAAAACCATACCGGCGCAGCATGAGACTAGTTTAGTGGTCACATTTCTCACTTTAATCTATGTCAGATTAAGGTTCCTATTAAATTCAGTACACTTACAAGTTGTTCAGAAGAAAGGCGGAGAGTTTTCTGATAGGACACGCCCCCCCCTAAAGGGGCGGGGTCTGTGTGAACAGGGGCGGGTGTTTGTTTGGCAGATAAATCTTCATCGCTGGAGGAGGACTCTTCTTTTCTCCTGTAAACAAGCGTTCAGTGAAGCTTAAGAAGGATTACATGCTGCAGTATCATTTTAGATTCAATAATTTGATGCATAATTGATATCTGAACCTATTTTTAATGTTCTCGTCTCCTGCAGCACACGCTGAACCGCCTGAGACTGAATCCTACAAACAGAAGGAACGTAAATTAGAAAAGCTCAGTCAAAAATTATCCAGTGCATTACTTCAAACAAACTCCATGATTTTTGTGTACCGGCTTGGAGGTGCTTGTTCTTCCTCGCCATGAAAACCACCATCTTCCTCGGTTTCTGGGCATCTTTTCCTTCGTAAGTCTCTCTACGGTGGCCTGTGAGGGACATGCGTATAGGTGTAATGCTTCAGAAATGAAATACTAGCAAATGAACACAGTAGGAATCATAGGCATGCTGGACTCTCATGCAGTAAGGAGGATTTAGAGAAACTACTACGACGAACTGAAGAAGCAACGAAATGAAGCATGCGGCAAAAGACAAACTCCAGCACAGAACACACATGACTGAACCCCGAAAACTAAAACACACACAGAGGGAAGTGATGGGACAAGAGAACAGATGGAAAAACAGGATCACAGCGCCATCACTGCAGGTTTAATTACATATGTGACCTTGGACCACAAAAGCAATCTTTTTTTTTTACCAAACCATTTATTTTTAACGGGTAAATCTTTGACTATAGCTAAAAAAACAAACATTGTGTTGGTCAAAATAATGTTTGACCATTATACATGATTTTTATTTTATGCCAATAATCAAATATTAAATAATCTAATCTTTTATGAATACATTTTGTAAATTTCCTAGCGTAAATATGCAAAAACTATTAGTAATGTGCAGTGCTGAGAAATTAATTTCTTTGAATTTAAAGGTGCAGTAGGTGATCTGCCTAAATGCTCTCGAAATTAGTTTATAAATAAACCCCACATTTGGCAGGCAGATTTCAGTGGCTGAGCAACACTTCTGTGCATATAGCCCATTCGTAACAACACAATCTACATCAGCTTTGCGTGACTAAAATAGTTTTTAAAACATAACATTACCTGTCTAAAAGAAATGCTTCAGCCATGGTGTCGTCCTTCCTCCAGTGAGCAAAACTAACTCCAATATTGATTCAGGATTTTCAAAAGTTTTGATTCAGCTTCAGCATTTGTTTCACTCTCTCTAGTGTACAGGTTAACACGCTTGCAGGCTTGGGTACACGCAAATGGTGGATCTGCATGAACGGTTTTAGTCTGCATGAACGTTTTTTTAGTCTTATGCCTCACGCAGGATATAAAAATACACATAAATACATTAAGATCATTTACTTTAATCAGTACTATTGGAATGTGAAGAGACTTTCAACCAGCACAACAAATAATGTATCTGAAGACAATCACCTACTGCACCTTTAAACACTATTTTCCTCAGTATTTAGATTTTTTTTCTCTCAGATAGCAAAATTTCAAATGTTGTATCTCTCCAAATAATTGTCCTATACTAATAAGGTATACATCAATGGAAAATTTATTTATTCAGTTTTATTTAATCTCAGGTATCACAATGGCTCAGTGTGTGGCACTGTCATCCCACAGCAAGAAGGTCGCTCACATTACAAAGACATGTGAGCGTGTCCAAAGTCAAAAGACAGTCCAAAGGCATGTGCTATAGGTGAATTGGATAAACTAAATTGGCTATAGCGTATGAGTGCGAATCCAAGAGTGTTTCCCAGTGATGGGTTGCAGCTGGAAGGACATTCACTGCATAAAACATTTGCTGGATAAGTTGGCGGTTCATTTTGCTGTGGCGATCCCTGGCTAATAAAAGGACTAAGCCGAAAAGAAAATGAATGAATGAATTTATATCAGAATTTTTTAGCATAATTCTGCCAGAATAAAAGTTTTATCATAAATGAATGTAAATTTTCTGATGTATCGTAGCTTGTGTTTGTTTATTTTAATTGCTTTTATTGTATTTATTATATTTGTTATTATTCTGAATCGTTATTGTCGTCAATATGAATATTAAAAAAAAGATACAATACAATATAATTAAGAAACATTTGTGACTCACTGTATCAGTATTTGTAAATAGTCAACCGAATAGATGATTCTGCTGAATGAATGAATCAGATGAGGGACTAGTTAGTTACTAGTTATTTAGCTAAAGTTATTGGTAAGTAATAATGTTATGGTAACTAATAACCTTATCTTTTCTGAATTTGATTGTAATGCAATAATGTGCACCTTCTGTAAAGCTGCTTTGAAACAATAATAATTGTCAAAAGTGCTACACAAATAAACTTGAATTGAATTAAATAAAATATACAGAAAGACACTGTATAATCCCCCAACACTGATGTGTAAGACTGTGTGTGAGTGTGTGTGTATACCTTAGGCAATGGTTTCTGGAAGGCTTGCATGGCCAGCATAATCGGTGCAGCAGTGCTCCAGTTATAATACCTGCACAGATACAAGGAAATACATTTAGCATGTGTTATTTCAGGCAAAGACAAATGAGAGGAGAATCCATTACTGTAACGTGACACTCACTTAGAGCCGATCTTCACCACAAGATTGGGGTCATCAATGATGGATGGATTATCTGAAAACTGCTGAAAGGACACAGACTTCTGCTGGAAATGCTCTGAATGAAAAAAGAGGGAAAGCGAATCAATATTTATGAATTTGTGTGTGTTAGTTTGAACAAATGTACAACTATTATTCCAAAAAAAAAGGTTTGTATGTAAAATGCAATAAAATCTAAATTATGTGATTTGTTAATTCACTTAAAGTGATAGTTTCCCCAAAACTGAAAATTCAGTTATTATTTACTCACCCTCATGTCGTTTCAATAATTTAAGATTTTCTGAACACAAATTAAGATATTTTAGAATAAATGCAAGAGCTCTCTCATCTTCCATTGACAGAAATTTGTCCTGAGATGCTCAAAGTCCATAAAAGGAACCATAAATGTTCATAATTCCATACTTATGAACCATAAAATGTCCATAAGTCTCTAAATGTAATCATACGAAGCTCTGAGTACACTTTTGTGTGCCAAAAAATACTGTAAAATTGACTTTGTTTGCTAATGTTTGCTCTTCTGTGTCAGGGTGCAAATTTACAACAGGCAGTACTGGAGGAAAGAGTACATAAAAATCATACTTAAGTAAAAGAATCATACTTGATAAAACAATTATTGCGAGTAGAAGTATCTGTTGTAAATATTGATTTGATTTAATTTGATTTGTTTGATTTATTTTCGAACAAAAAATGTCATACATAAAATATCTTTAACAAAAAATACATTTCAACATGGTCAAAAATGGAGCAGGATGAAGCACAAGCTTATTATTTTCCCACCCCATTACCACACACATCATTTGTCTATTACTTAAACTTTTTTTTCTTTTTTCTTTTTTACTTATCTCTTCTTTTTACATTGGACATATTTTATCCTTTTGGAATCTTTAACATACTATATATTTGATTTCATTTATGCGCTTGCATTTTATAACATAGACTCAAAAATAAATAAGAATAAAATAAATAAATCAAAAATCAAAAAACAGTACTGCAAATAGCCATTGATTTAAATTTCTTCATACCTTCATTTTATCCTTTTTCAATCACCTTCATCATTATATTCCTTTAATAATATATATTTATACAACTTTTTAAATTGATTAATATCATAATTTCACAGCACATACAGACATACACCAGCATTTTAAAGTTGTCCTTGTTTACAACCTCCTAAAATTGAGGTTTCTCGATCTCTTATATCCCCCTTGTCTTTCTTCAAAAAACTTTTGTATGCATTTCGGAAGTAATTTATTCCTATCTTTAAACATAAACTGTGCTGTTTTCAATGTAACCAAATCATTGAACTTAAGTATCTTCAATTTAAAGTATAAAGTATGCTGCAAATACTCCACATTTTCTGTCAGTCTAATTACTTTTTTCTGTATTGTACATATTACTCAAAGTATCAGTAAAAAAGGGCGGTGCAGTGGGTAACGCTGTCGCCGCACAGCAAGAAGGTCACTGGTTCGAGTATCGGCTGGGTCAGTTGGCATTTCTGTGTGGAGTTTGCATGTTCTCCCTGCGATCGCATGGGTTTCCTCTGGGTGCTCCCGTTTCCCCCACAAGTCCAAAGACATGCGGTTCAGGTGAATTGAGTGAGCTTAATTGTCTCTTGTGTATGTGTGTGAATGAGTGTGTATGGATGTTTCCCAGTGATGGGTTGCAGCTGGAAGGGCATCCGCTGCGTAAAACATATGCTGGATAAATTGGCGGTTCATTCCGCTGTGGCAACCCCGGATTAATAAAGGGACTAAGCCGAAAAGAATATGAATGAATGAATGAATGAGTAAAAAGTAGCCTTTCTAAAAGTACTCGAGTAGTGTATAAGCGACTATTACGCTGTGATCTTATACCCTGCAAATTGAGCATGTATTTGAAAACGTGCAGTTAGTTATTGTTTAAGGTCATTTGATGATTTTAGTCATCATACAGTAGATATACTTCATCCTCTGAACAGTCTTTCGCTCATTGCGTGTAATGATTTTGCATCTTCTTGGACACTTTAATGCTCCCACACGGTACGCTTGCTGCATTTCTAAAGTGTCTGTGTTTGTCGGTCTGATGTGATTTTTGATGTGATTCAGGGGGGCTAATAATTTTGACTTCAACTGTACTGTATATCCTCCTATTTTCATTTGAAGCAGGCTAACAAACAAATGACAGGGCATTTAGTAAAAATTGATCAAAAGTTAAAAATATTAATTAACAGTTTAATTAATTGTTCATTAAAATTTTTTATTTGATTTATTATTATCATCATTATTCATTTGTATTATTATTAGTTAAAATTTTTGGACTAAGGTGGCACCATGGCTCAGTGCTTAGCACTGTTGCCTCACAGCAGAGTCACTGGTTCGAGTCCCGACTGGGCCAGGAGTGTTTCTGTGTGGAGTTTGCATGTTCTCCCCATGTTGGCGTGGGTTTCCTCCGGGTGCTCCGGTTTCCCCCACAGTCCAAACACATGCGCTTTTAACAAAAATAACCATGGTGTATGAGTGTGTGTGTTTGTATGTGTGTGTGTGAATAAGAGTGAATGGGTTGCAGCTGGAAGGGCATCCGCTGTGTAAAACATATGTTGGACTAGTTGGTGGTTCATTCCTCTGTGGCGACCCCTGATAAATAAGAGACTAAGCCAAAGGAAAATGAATGAATGAATTAATTTTATGACTTTCTGGACTCTGCCGTACTCGACTCGGACTCGAATGTTAAGGACTCGAACTTAAGTCCGAGTTAAGAACTGACATCTTCATTCTTTGTATGAAATATACACATTTTGGTAGACTAATTACAGCCAACACCCAAACACTGGAGTGCTTTTGCACACTATGGATGTCAATGGCTACAGGCATCCAGTTTTCTTCTAAATGTCCTTGGAACAGGTGGATGATGAGAGAATTTGAAGTATTGGACGAACTCTTTAAGTCTTTTGAATATGTCAAACTGCTGTGATCGACCCATTGTAATGTTTTTTAGTGAATATTAATTTACTGAAAGAGCTGCAGTGTATTTTTGTATTTTTATAGGTGTATTTGACATGTTTTAAAAGTAACTTCAAAGTAAAGTAATTAGTAATCTGATTACCTGTTTACATGAAGTAATTAGTAATGTAATCAGATTACAGTTTTCCAGTAGTAGTCAGTAATCTGCAATCTATTACCTTTTTAAAGAAGCTTACACTTATTCTGATAACAATAATTTTGTGATATATTGTGCAATACGTCATTTTTACAGTTTTATTGGTGTGCAAAAGTTTTCTTGGAGCTTCGTAGGATTAAAATTGAACCACTGAAGTCACATGGAGTGTTTTGACAATGTTTTTGGTTCCTTTTCTGGACGTTGATCGTCTTTGGACTACTACTGTCAGTGGAGGATGAGAGAGCTCAGATTGCATGTAAATAAAATATGTTAATTTGTGTTCAGAAGGTGAATGAAGGTCTCAGGGGTTTGAAATGGCATGAGAGTGAGTAATTAGTAACAAAATTTTCATTTTTGGGCGGCACGTTGGATCAGTGTCCCCGTACTGGCGTGCGTTCCCTCCGGGTGCTCCGGTTTCCCCCATAAGTCCAAAGACATGCACCACAGGTGACTTAAACAAACTAAATTGGCTGTAGTGTATATGTGTGTGCGAATGCGAGTGTGTGTGGGTGTTTCCCAGTATTGGGATGCATCTGTAAGGGCATCCATTGTGTAAAACATACTATAAAACATACAAAAGAGCGAATTTGCGGAGTGGGAAAATGTCCAGCAAGCTGGCAGGGAAAATGACGGGGTCACTCACTACATTGAAATCGCTGTCATGGAAAATGGAATGGATGTTCTTGGCTGATACGTGGAAGATGAACAAACAATCCTACCCAACACACGTTAAAGCGCTAAAACTACAGGGGATTCAAAAATGTTCCTGCCCAAAAACACGTTTACAAAGCCTAATATTGTTAAGTAAAGGGTTTTTTAACTTATAACTAAATATTAATTAACTCATAAATGCATACTGTAGAGTAGGCTATATAGGCTAATATTGGCATTATTCTTTTAATATTCAGCTTCACCGTGCTGGATAAGTTGGCGGTTCATTTCACTGTGGTGACCCCTGATAAAATAAAAGGACTAAACTGAAGGAAAATGAATTAATGCTTTTTTTAACTAAGCTTTTAAAAATTGGCATCTTTTCTATGTACTTCTGTCACTTACTAAATCACACATTCTTGATTTTCTTGCACTTTCCAAAAAAATGGCAACTTTATGAGGATTGCGGTTGCAAGTTAAGAGCACGATGCAAATGCAGACATGAATGCATCTCAAGCAAAGCATATTGTGCATAATGAATGTGACGCGCTGATAATGAGTCTGTCCACCTTTAGTGATGTCTCTGTTTTCGGTCAGGCCTCCGCACAGAGAGATGGCCATGGACGGCAGGTCGTAGCTGTCGACTCCACTGTCTGCTCCTGAGCTGCACATAGACTGAGGAGAGACGGTCACGCGGTCCTCACCGTAACGCTCTGATCCACTGACAAAACACAGGCAAACAAACAAAACTAACTTTAATACTAACTATAAGCGCTACTAGATGTAATTATATTATAAAGATATGCACAGATATGGAAAATCCACTGATACCAATAACTTATAACTAGGGCCAGACGGAATCTGCGGACATTTTTTTACTATTTCTGCTGAGTATTTTGTTAAAAATCTGCAGATTTATGCGGAATTATTTTAGGAACATCATAATAAAAAAATTAATATATAAAATAAAAAGATATGCCTTTTTAACTTGTATTTAATGTTTACAATGCGAATCCAATTACATCCACTTTATTTGGTAAACAAAGCAAGTCTCTCGAATAAAATCTCTACTAAAAGACAAAAAATATTACTTTACAAACTGTATTGTAAAAAAATCAGATGAATATTTTCATATTAATTATTATTTTTACTGAAATTAATTTAAAAACTGAATAAATATAAATTTACACACAGAATCAATGATGGGCTAAAAATCTGCGGAAATCTGCGTAATTCTGCGCGCACAGATTCCGTGTGGCCCTACTTATAACTCACCCCACATCTGTGTCTGTACAAATGTGCAGATTATATATACACACACATATACAGTCGAAGTCAGAATTATTAGCCCCCTTTAAATGTATTTTCTTTTTTTTAATATTTCCCAAATGATGTTTTACAGAGCAAGGAAATTTTCACAGTATGTCTGCTAAGATTTTTTCTTCTGGAGAAAGTCTTATTTGTTTTATTTTGGCTAGGATAAAAGCAGTTTTACATTTTTTTAAAACCAGTTTAGGGTCAAAAGTCATAGATCCTTTAAGCTAATTTCCTCCTCTCTCTCCCACTTCGCTTTCTGTCTCATTACTGTCCTATCTAATAAAAAGGCCAATAAATAAATCTTTTTTAAAAATGGCAAAAACATCCAATCAAGCACTATGTGAGCCATAAAAGCTCAAATATAACACTAAACAGAGAAAATAAATGCAAAAAACGCCATCCAGAATTGTGAAATTATGATTACACACCTTTTAGGGAAGTAAAGTGCCGCCACCTCCGGCTCCAGATCTTTAATATCATCTAAATACACGCCGTCAGATCCTAGATGGCGGCTTTTCTTATCTGCATGGGAAACACAAACACACACACAAACACACACACACATATGAATTATTTTTACAAAAACAAAGCTTTTAGGTATAAAAAATTCTTCACCACCAAACCTTTTCTTTTCAAAGAAGATTCTTTATTTTGTGGGCGGGGCCCAGTATTTGCTCCTCCCACTTCCGTCTCTGACATCACAGAAGCTCTTCGTATCATATCCTGCTTTTCAAACTCTTTCTTTGCATTTGATTGGTCGTCAGCATATAACGTCCTGTTTCTGTGGTGATGGTGTGTGTCCGTCTCGGTGATGACTCTGAAATGTGTGTTGTCAGAGACGGGGATTGACAGTGGGCACGTGGGCAGGACGTTTGGTTTTGCTGGCAGAAATGATGGCTGTAATACAATAATTTTATTATGGAGTTAGTATGAGTTTAATATATGAAGGGAACTTCAAATCATACGGATGTTATAGTTGATTAGTTAGTTAGATGTAGACATACAGCGGGGGAAATAAGTATTCAAGATGTCATGTTATTTCCTGGGAAAAATATTTCTAAAAGAAGCTGTTGACATGGAACTGAACCAGATTTTGGTAAAAATGTCCACCCTGGTTTCATCTTCATCCTCCTGCTAATGTAGATGTTGGACTGAAGCAGCTATTATTCGTTAACACTGATGAAGGGCAGAGGGTTGCTGAAGAGCTACTGAGAGATTTCAGCTGCTGTCTGGGCTTTCACTGCCTTTCTACATCTACCTTTCTTCATATGTTCAATACTTTTTCCTGTGACAATTCATTTTATTACATTTAACTTCATTTTTAAACTAATAGATTTCTGTGGATATGGATTTCTGTGGTTCTTACCAACATTCAGTGAAAGGTTCAAGTCAACGGCACCTTTAAAAATATGTTTTCTGAGAAAAATGGTGACGTGTTCAATACTTATTTCCCCCACAGTATGCAGATATTCCGTCATTTAATATATCATGGTAATGAACACGCACAATATTAATATAGTGGACACTTCAAAATACAGTAAATAACAGTGAATAAATAGAAATAAAGAGTGTTTCCTGTTCTGGCGGGGTCACTTTTAGCTTAGCTTAGCGTAATGAATTAAATCAGATTAGACCATTAGCATTTCATTCAAAATTAAAAAAAAAAAAAAAAGTTTTGATAATTTTACTATTTAAATATTTATTAAAATAATATTTTAGTCACTGAATATATTTAGAAATAGAAATATAATACATTTAAATTCATGAAAAAAATGACAACAAAATTCCAGCAAAATTGTATACATTTTTGGTTTCTCTTGAATTTTGCCCTTTAAAAAAAAAAAAAAAGTTAAATATTTTTCCCTAACGTATAAATTTGGGAACTAATTCTTATTTTGAACCGTTATCATAAGTTATATTATTAGTTTAGCTCCAGATTTGGCTTCAGTACTTACTAATCTGATGTATATGCACAAATATAATACTGCAAATCTTCTAGAGAAAATATTAATTGAAATGAGAGATTTGAGAGGGGTGTACTAGATATATTAAAGCAATAGACTAGTATTTTTCTCATTATACCTGTTAAAGTAACCTTTTTTGCAACTTGGTCAATGTTGTGATAATACCATAAACCGTGGTAAACGCTTTAGTAATTGATAGCAACAAGAACATTTGAAACCTTCATAAACCTAGTTGGGTGTGTTATTGTCTTGGGTTTCGGATAATTCTGACCTTGGCGGTTTGTGGTAATTCGCCCCAGGACCACGACATGGCTGAATCCTCCTGGTGATTTTTACAAAGCAGCTCTGAGTCACTTTTAGGGGTGCAGGGACGAGACGCATTAGGACTGGAGAGAAAACAGAGACGACACTAAACACATTACATTAATGAACAAACAGGATTTATGCATATATTTCACATGCAAATAATCTCACTGGGTGACACTTTATTTTGGTACCAATATTTAGTATAGTACTTTCACAACTAAGGTTTACATTTTCAAATCTCTTAGTCGAACCATTTAAACTTTCTGGATTTTTTAAAAATAAAGTTACAGGTTCACAGTTCTGTTTGTTAAAGCCAATGGTTTTTGCAGTACTTTTTTGTATAAATGAAAAGCAAATGATCTTGGTCTCCTCCCTTTTTTGCTGAACTAAAAAATTGGTCCAATCCATGACTCAAAAACCATAGTGTGATCCGAACCGTGAGATTTGTGATCCATTACAAGACTAGTTTCTGCAAAAGCGACTGTTTTAATCAAGTGTGATTATAAAAAATGAAATTAATACATTTTTACCATTAGGAGATGAAACTTTGGCCACACAACTGTGTTTAAACCCCTTACAAAAGTGATTTGTGCATAATAGGACCCCTTTAAGATTTCAGACGGCAAAGTTTAAGTCCTGGCTAGAACATTTAACAACACAACCAGTAATGTATAAGAATTAGGTCAGTAGACAGAGAATGTAGCTGGTCTGGCTGGTTGTTTGAACAAATGCAATCAGGTCAAATGCTTTGTTGATTAGCTCTGTTTACAGTGGAAAATGGACATGCTTAAAATGTTTCTATATAAATCTATTTATTGTCATCCAAAAATGTGACAAAATAGAATTTTAATTTCAGAAAAACATAAAGAAACAATAGAGAAAGCATTGAAAGATTATTAGGAACTATCTTTATAAGTGAGCAGTGGTGTGTTTTTGTGAGCGAATGTTTGTGCTTTACCTGTGCACAGGACTCCAGTCTCCATCTGAGCGAGCATAAATTGTATTTTGTTTGTTACCAGTGGATAAACCTCCACTCGACAGGTCTCTGAACAAAAACAAATTACCAGTGTTGAGCAATTGAGTCTAAAAAATGTAATACACATTTTAAATGAATGTTTATTTCTGCTGCTTAAAGAAATAGTTAACCCAAAAATGTAAATTCTGTCATCAATTAATCACCCTTTCACTTGTGCCAAACCTGTTTGAGTTTCTTTCTTCTGTTGAACACAAAAGAAGATTTTGAAGAATGTGGAAACCGGCAGCCGCTGACGACCATAGTAAACAGTATGTCGTTTTTTTCTACAACAGATGTCAGTGGCAGCCATTTACAACATTCCTCAAAATATCTTTTTTTGCATTCAACAAAAGAAAACTAAATTATATAATAATTTTTATTTAATTAATTTCTACTAATTTCTATAATTTATATATATGTGCAATTCCAGCGCTATGGATGTGACATTTGCAGTAAAATCTCAAAACATATGCTGTATTGACAAAGAAAGCCCATGTTAATGCCATATTTAAACATCTGTTTATATTTTCCAAAACAACTAACCACAGAGTTATGAGAGCAGAAAAATATCAACCTGTAAACATATTTTATTATTTTTATAAGGAAAATAAACATGCGGGCGCCACGGTGGCGTAGTGAGTAGCACGTTCGCCTCACAGCAAGAAGGTCGCTGGTTCGAGCCCCGGCTGGGTCAGTTGGCATTTCTGTGTGGAGTTTGCATGTTCTCCCCGTGGTTGCGTGGGTTTGCTCCGGGTGCTCCAGTTTCCCCCACAAAAAATATGCTGGAGAAGTTGGCGGTTCATTCCGCTGTGGCGACCCCAGATTAATAAAGGGACTAAGCCGACAAGAAAATGAATGAATGAATAAACATGCGTTATGGATGTGATGAAAAGTTTTTGCAGTATACAACATACTTTGTAGAAATTCTGTGAATTAAACTACACAACCCAAAAGAAATAATGCTAATCTAAATGATAAGAGTCGTCTCTCTATAGAACAAACATGATTTAGAAGGAATAAGTTTCATTATGGATGTGACAGATGTGAAATTGCCACTCGTGTGACTTTTGTAAATCAAATAGAATTGTTTGAGAACATTGACAGAGACATTTTTAAAGTATTTTTAAAGCACTGTAAATTACAAGCTTACATATTATTTATACATAAAGTTCGATATGAGAATTTCCGTTTGCATGTTATCCTCATGTTGGCATGAGTTTCTTCTAGGGGCTCCAGTTTCCCCCACAGTCCAAAGACATGAGCTGAATTGGGTGAATCGGGTAAACAAAATTGGCCCTAAAGTGTGTGTGTGAATGAGTGTGTACAGGGTCTATGGGTGTTTCCCAGTACTGGGTTGCTGGAAGGGCAAAAAAAACATATGCTGGAATAGTTGGCGGTTCATTCCGCTGTGGTGACCCCTGATAAATAAGAGTCTAAATCGAAGTAAAATGAGTGAATGAAGTTTGAGTTAATAGTGTGTAAATTATCTTTTTTTGATGAACTGTCATTTTCATATTTTTATGTAAACCATTTTTCATGTGAAAAATATATTTATTTTGAATTTAATTTTTGGGGAATTTATGAATGTTTTTGTTTTTTATGTTTGCAGTTTAAGCAGTTTAAGATGTCCTTGCCGAATAAGTATTTTTCTTTTAGTTTTTAAATCTTACTAATTGTAGTGTATCATGCTTTCCACAAAAACATTACAACATTAAGCATCACAAATGTTTCCATCACTGATAAAGACAGAAATATTAATTAATTCATTTTCTTTTAAGCTAAGTCCCTTTATTAATCTTTGGTTGCCACAGCAGAATGAACCGCCAACTTATCCAGCATATGTTTTATGCAGCGGATGCCCTTCCAGGTACAACCCATCACTGGGAAAAATCCATACACATTTATTAACAATGGACAATTTAGCTTAGCCAATTCACCTGTACCACGTATTTGGACTTGTGGGGGAAACCCGGTTCATTTTTACTGTTTGAGCACATTAATGCAGCCTGGGTGAGACAACTTTATGTTGCCAAATATATCTATTCTGATATTTCTGCATTCTCTCTTTAACACCTAAATGTGAAGGGCTTTTAAATGTGCATTTTTTTATTCAAAGTTTGATGTAATCTCAACTGAAACATGAAAAGAGGGCGGGACATATAGTAGCTCCTCCCCTTTTCAAAAAGCAGCCAATAGTGTTTGTTTTATGATTCTGATTCATTTAGGCGGAGGTGACGACCTCCAAGCTTTTGATGTTTATATCTGGTTAATATCTACTAAATGCAAATTCCATCAGTGTTTTGTTGCACACTAGATTATAGACAGCCTTAAAACGAACAATAGTTTTACTAACATCTGAATAAATTCTTATTTTAATTTCACAGGACCTTTAAAATGGCCGGCTGACCTGTTCTGATCGCACTGCTCGCTGCTGTTGATGTCCATGTTGAACAGCTCCTCGTCCGAGAACTCCACGCTCTCCTCTCTTTTCACATCCTCCAATCGGCACTTCTTCCTCCTCTTCCTCCTCTTCTTCATCAAGCTATTCTCGTTGCTTGATCCCATCATGACCCCTCCGTCGGACGGAATGGGAGATGTTGCCAGGTAAGGCGGAATCACTTCCTACAGGAAAATAGTCCCCCCCCAAAAATAAATGAATTAAATTAAATACAAAGGTGTTTTGCGGATTAAGGGAAGCAGCATAAAATCTGTGAAGTCAGTGTATGTAGAAATCTAAAATCTAAAATGCTATATCAAAGCTGATATTCATTCATTCATTTTCCTTTGGGTCAGTCTCTTTATTTATCAGGGATTGCCACAGCGGAATGAACCGCCAACTATTCTATGTGTTTTATGCAGCGAATGCCCTTCCAGCTGCAACCTAGTAAATATCCATTCACACACATACACTACGGCCAGTTTAGTTTATTCAATTCACCTATAGCACATCCTACATAGCAAAATTTCTTCTGCAGACCTCGGTTGTAACGAGTGGTAATTTGAGTTACTGTTGTCTTTCCATCAGCTGAAACCAGTCTGGCCATTCTCCTCTGACCTCTGGCATCAACAAGGCATTTGCTTAACCCACAGAACTGCCACTCACTGGATATTTTCTCTTTATCAGAGCATTCTCTGTAAACCCTAGATATGGTTGTGCGTGAAAATCCCAGCAGTTTCTGAAATACTCAGACCAGCCCGTCTAGCACCAATGACCATGCCACAGTCAAAGTCACTTAAATCACCTTTCTTCCCCATTCTGATGCTCGATTTGAACTGCTGTCTTGACCATGTCTACATGCCTAAATGCATTGAGTTGCAGCCATGTGATTGGCTGTTGGACAGGTGCACCAATAAAGTGGCCGTTGGGTGTATATATGACACAAAAAAAATCAATAGAGATCAATGGGAATCAGGCTCCCTTGACCTAAACACCCAGAATGCATTGCGTTGCTTATGACTATATTATATTATTAATAATTATTATTAGTTGCTATTCTATTTTAAAATTCTGATATCTTCTACAGTTTTGTTGTAAAATCACTGTGCTGTTTTACTTTTCAGATTGTTTAAGGTTAGCATACTTCAAAAGTACTGCTAATTTTATAAGTATGTTCTGTTCTAGACCCGCTGCTTTAATCTTTTCCAGAATGCAGCTCTGTTCTAGACAAGTGGATTAAGATCACAATAGGGTCACATTAGTCTTTGAGCTTGTTTTCACACAGCACTGAAAATCATCCAGCTTTGAGTTTGTGTGTTCTTTGAGGTCTGCCAAAGATCTGAAATGCTTAGATGCTGTACTGGTTCGATGGTTCTGTTCTCGCTATCTTGGTTTCCATCGCCGTGTGCTAATGTGCGTATTCAAGTATCGCATGACAAACCAGAGATGAAAATGCTAAATTCCAAAAATAAGTATAAAATAGTTTGAAAAAAATAAATGTTTACGTTCGTTTGATGTGGTTATCGAAAAAGGATTAATGTGAATAACGGGAGAGGGAAACTAGCAAACATTACACTCATATGACTCCATTATGCCTGACTTGTTTACTGTTAGTTGCTAGGTTACCAATACTACAGTCAGCTCCTCTAATGACTTGATGGAAACGCAACTAATTATTCATTCATTCATTTTCTTTTCTGCTTAGTCCGTTTATTAATCAGGGGTCGCCACAGCGGAATGAACCACCGACTTATCCAGCATGTTTTAAGCAACGGAAGCCCTTCCAGCTGCAACCCATCACTGGGAAACATCCATACACACTCATTAACACTCATACACTACGGACAATTTAGCTTACCCAATTCATCTATACCACATGTCTTTGGACTTGTGGGGGAAACCAAAGCACCCAGAGGAAACCTACATGAGCACGGGGAGAACATGCAAACTCCACACAGAAATGCCAACTGACCCAGCCGAGGTTCGAACCAGCGACCTTCTTGCTATGAGGCGATTGTGCTACCCACTGCGCCACCGTGACGCCCTTAATTAATTAGCATTTGTGATTTTTTTTCGTTTTTGACAGGTGTACATCACATTAGGAAGGAAAGCCTTAGGAAAGAGAAGTAGCATGAATATTGCTGAATGTCGAAGAAATAAAGTATGTTTCTGTGATGTTTTGCACCTGATCATCTTCTGTCTCCTTCACAAAGAAAGCCTCTCCATTTTCACCCAACTTCATGTGTAAATTAACAGGTTCCCCGTTAATCTCAATGTCCACCTGAATGATCAAAAAAGAAAGGGTCAGAGCTTGTTTTGTTGACTTTGGGACTGAAATTGTTCGTATGATTAAAAGGTGATCTTCACAACACTCACCACTTTCTCTCGTGATCTCAGGACGCCCATTTTTCCGAAGCGCACATGAAATGGAGAGCAGACCATCGCTCCGTCTGGCTGCCGGACAACAATGACATCGATGCAGCCGGAGAGTGTTGCAGGATTCAGACCTCTGTAGAGCTCCTTCACCTGCACGAACACCTGCCCCGCCAGCTGACCCACGTAATTCATGGTCTGAGTCTGCATGGAGACAATTGGAGAGACGCCAATTTATGAAACCTCTACCTTGAGAAGTATGGTCAGTATGAACATTATACAGCACAGTTTTTTTAACAGCTCGCCTAGAGTTGAGTTTGACCATTTTGAGTCCATTAAGCCGCTCTCTGTCTTGCAGGAACACGTTTAGCTTAAAGGGGCCCTATTATGCCCCTTTTTACAAGATGTAAAATAAGTCTCTGATGTTACAAGAGAGTTTTAGCTCAAAATGCCACACATATAATGTTTTGTAACTCTTTGAAACTGACCCTTTTAGGCTTTGATGCTTATTGTGCCATTTTGGTGACTATCGCTTTAAATTCAAATGGGATTGTGCTCTTTTTTTTAAAAAAGGGCGGCGCTACAAATGCCTATGTGTTAGCATACAGATACACTGTAAAAAATCCAACTTACAAATTGTTTACTCAGCTTAAATTTGTAAGTTAGGTGACATATTTTTAAGCTCAGAGTTGAATTTACACATAAAAATGATTCAACTGCATGTTTGGAACTGTCTGTTCAATGAAAGTAAAAAATTTAGTTAACGAGACTTTAAATTTTGATTTCTTCATATCTTCAAAAAATAATACGTTAAGTTAACTTAAACTTTTAAAGCAACCGGCTGCAAAGAAATTTTGAGTTTATTAAGCTTCAGTGTATGAAGTTGTGCCCACAACATCCAACCAACCACACAGCAGTGATCCAAAATATGCCATATATTGCATATATTATTATCGTGAATCGTGATAATAATATTTTTACAATGTGCAGCTCTTAATATGTTTGTTTACCCACTTCTTTTTTCATTCATTCATTTTCTTTTCGGCTTAGTCCCTTTATTAATCCGGGGTCGCCACAGCGGATTGAACCGCCAACTTATCCAGCATTTGTTTTTACGCAGCGGATGCCCTTCCAGCCACAACCCATCTCTGGGAAACACATTCATACATTCTCATTCACACACATACACTATGAACAATTTAGCTTACCCAATTCACCTGTACCGCATGTCTTTGGACTGT
>CAIGQQ010029546.1:475828-498124 GCA_903798035.1 Danio albolineatus
ATAATATAATATAATATAATATAATATAATATAATATAATATAATATGAAATAATTGAGTTTTGCTATATTTACCATAACTGATATATTTACAAAATGCTTTCATTAAATATGATCTTTATTTTTTTCTTTTAAGTTTTTAAATAAAAGAAACCATTATTTTGACCCATACAATGTATTTTTGGCTATTGACAAAAACATAGAGTTCCATAAGATGCTTTTGTGGTCCAGTTTCACATTTACAGAATATAAATATATACTTAAATAAATACATACATAGAAAAAAATAACAATAAATTATTCATACAGTTATTTAATACAAAATTATATATACAGCTGAGTCAGAATTATTAGCCCCCCTTTGTGTGGTTGGTTATGTGTGTTGAAGGTAAGATTGTCTTTAATCATTGAATGACCGTCAAATGTATTTTTTAATGTTATGGGTTGTCGGATTTACACTGTATTGATACAGTACTTTTGGTAAATTGATGATAATTAATATGTTGTTTCGCTGTGGAGTAGTGTTTTGAATATGGTGGTTAATCATGGAATGATAAACCGAAAATGAGATTGTTTGTCTAATTATGAAGCGGTCGTCTAATGACGCATGTGATTGACTGTGGGATAAAAGGAGTGAAGGGAGAGAATTGTGTAACACACTGAGGAAGGCATTGTGTCGAAACGTTTGTGTCATTGAGTCACCCTAAGAATGTAAAAATAAAAACAACACAAGGCAATTACCTGACGAGTGCAAATCATTACCTCTTTGAACGAAAGTATTGCCTAGATTAATGCACCAAAAAGTTTCTCTAAAAAAAAGAAGGGCAAATTTCATTACTTTACGCACGTAGAAATCTGTTGAAGAAATTTTCTCTCCGTTAAACAGAAATTGGGGAAAAACATAAACAGGGGGGCCAATAATTCAGGGGGGCTAATAATTCTGACTTCAACTGTATATATATATTCAGCTAGGAGTTATTTTTACACTGTAATAATGTATCAGAACATTACTCTCTTTAATTTAAATAAATTCGGCCTCAAAATTGATTGTAATGAGACTAAAAAACTTAAACAAGTAATATCTCAACTATTGACCTCAGAGTTCTGAACAGTAGTGTTAAACTTTAAATTAGTTCCTTAGAATTAGGCAGGTTGTGGTATAAAATGCTAATATCACCGTAAGCACTGATACTTTGTTATATGATATAATCACAGTATTGAATTCATTTGCAAAAAAAGTTTCTTAAGACCAAAAAATATATAATTTAAATACATTTGACTATATTTTCTAATAGAAGCAGGTAGAACTGTCGCTTCACAGCATGAAAGTCGGTGGTTGTTTGCATGTTCTCCCCGTGTTTGGAGTGGGTTCCTTCCGGGTGCTCTGGTTTCCCCCACAGTCCAAAGACAGGCGCTATTGACCTTATTCTGATTGTATGAGCGGGCGCAGCCATTTGAATCTGTTTGGCTCTAGACTTCCGGTCTCATTCACTTCCATTAATTTTTAGACGTTAAAAACAGCTCATTTTGCTGCTTGATGTTGGAAACTGATATATTCTTATTATATTATTCTATTTTGTCTGTATAGTCATGCACATACTTGTTTGTAGTTTGACCGTTTTCTGCCGTTTATTATGTCTAGTCATTTCTCCTATAGGCAGCTGAATCGGAAGTTCTAAAACAATCGCAAAAACGAGCGCACTTCTGCATTGGAGATTAAGATCAATAGGTGAATTGGGTAAGCTAACTTGTCCGTAGAGTATGTCCTGGTCCTCCAGATTGGGGACTGATCATTAGGAAACACCAATACGAAACACCAATATGGTATGGCTGAATATCAACTTCCTAGAAGTAAGTAATAATATTTCACTGTTACTGTTTTTGAATAAAATAAATGCAGCCTCAAAATTGTAATGAGTTAAGTATAAACATGTTTTTTATGTGAATACAATAAATACAAAATCACATTAAATATACTCTAAAAATCTGAGTAATTCATAATAATAAGAGAGCCATTGTATTTTTGGATGTTCATTATTGTCTTGTCAACTTAGAATACCAATCATGTATACAAACACACATTACAGAGACGACAACACACACTCCATACACACAAAGACCCACACACAGACAAAAACAAAACTTGATTTAAGACAGATTTACATAAATATAGCTTAGAGCCAAAATCAATCCAAGAAATGAGGTAAATATGACCAAATCTTCATTCAGAATAGGAAACAGCATTGTACCAATAGGGTATATGCAGAAGTACGCAGAAGGACTTCTCATTTTTCAGTAACCTGGGTAAAGCGCTTCCGGTGAACTGTTTGCCATTAAAAAACACTGCGTTTAAGGTCTGTTTTCTTTAAAAATCAACAATCTTCACTGCCTGATTGATATATGATATAAAGTGGTGTCAGATTTTGCATGAAGCACTGCATTAAATTAAATTCCAGTATTCTTAATGGAGTTTCTGTGCTCGTCTGCTGATCCTGACAGACGCGTGAGAGTAAATGGCTTTTAATTTCGTTTTTTGCCTAAACAACTAAATGAATGCTGAAGTCTATTTAATTGATTATATTTTAATTACACATCCATGCTGTAAAAGAAACCCTATAAAACTGAAAAAGTCACATTGACCGTTCACCGGAAGTTTATTTGTATGGAAAGAAACACTAGCTGTGCATATACCCTGTTGTGTTGTGTTTTCCACAGTATTGATTGTAATTATCATTATGAAGACAACACACCTCCGTCTCCTGATCTCTCACACCAGTGCTAGATCAGTCAAATGCAGCGAGAGCACAAATAAAACACATAAAGACACAGAAGATCAGTGACAATCAGACTGACGGTCATGCAGATTGACCACTGTTTACTCTTTCTGATACCTTTGAGGATGTAGTCGGTGAGAAGAGCAGGAACTGTGTCGCTGTCCTCTCGCATCGCATGAAGAACTGCACAGAAACACACTACAAATATTCATCTACGCTAACACAAATACAGACCTACTGGAGCATAATCATTTAAAACTTTTTATGCTGCAGTAAAATTACTACTTTAAATAAATCTAAATAATGATAATCATTTTTTTTTATCAAGGCAACCCAGGGTGCTGAAATATAATTGGCTAAACTGGCAGTGGGCGGGTTAAAAGAACCATAAAAATGACAGCCGTTCCAGCACAGAAAACACATATTCAAAGCAGAATATCTGACTTTAGCTCTGTTTTTCAGATAAACATGAATATTCAGCATGTTTCTTAAATATCTGCAAACATATTATAGTATTTTTATGCTTTAGAGGAGTCAAAAACTTACATACAGCTTTAACCCTTTAACTTCCGCACCAAGAAAAAAAATTTGGATTGCATTTCTTAACTCCTAATGTCGCTAGTTAACACACTCAATGCATTTGTTTCAACACATCCTAGAATTTCTAAAATATCAGCCTCTACCAAAAATGGTTTATGTATCGATTTATGGTATAAGTACCGGAATTAATACATAGATATGAAAAATCTGAAAATATGAAGTGTAGGTGTAATTTATTTTAAAAAATATTCAAAATAAAACATTTTTGAATACTAAATACCCTTTATTTTTTGAAGTATACCATAAAATATTTCAGATTCTCATTTAACATGCTTTCTTGTTTTGTTTTGTTTTACAATAAAACCTAAATCAAGTTTAGCAGTGCAACAGGATTATGTTTGTTTGATTTTCTTTGTAAACCAACAATGCTGTGTGTGTAAACCCTTATTTAAAACAGTCGCTCTTTAAATTACTTTAACAGTCATTATTTAAAGCAGTAAAAACATGGTCAACCGTTTTGTAGAGTGGCAGTCAAATGTTTAATGTATCATTACTGAATAAACATTAATTTGAAAAAAAAATAGCATCAACCCCAAATGTTTTAGCAGTAGAGTAGATTATTTCCAATGATCCAATGAACTAAATTTTTAATTCTAATATCTAAGAATCTTAGCATATTTTCACTATTTCAAGATAAAGATTTGAAGATCACATGAAGCACACTTATATGATCCTCATAAAAGAGTCTGCCATTGTTGTCAGTTTATAATTCCTATGTGTTGTTATTGGCATGTTAATAAACAGAGTTGGACTCACTCTTGGTCAGGATCTGCAGGTCGTCTACAGATGGTGATCCACTGCTACTGTCATACGGTATCACCGTTGTCAAATACTGAAACACAGACAGATGCGGTCAAACATTTAAAACAAAGCCCAATTTATTTTTGAGGTAATTTAATGGATTTTAAACAAAAAAATAACATTAAAGGTCTTATAAAATTAAATACAATACATTTTTTTAGATGTTACTAATAGTATTGTTAGTTTTTAGGATATCTATTAGCTAGAGTGATCCAAAGTTGATCCAAGAGAAGTGCTGCTCATATGATATGTGAACGACCACGAGCGAGAATGACATCGTCTGAAACTTTCTGTCATACACCACCCCCCCCTAATGGAGTACCCTTTAGCATTGGAAACGCAAGCCTGATAAAGGTGTCCCGTACAGTACCGTACTGTACCACTCAGTGGAAACGGGCCATTAAATTCAGCAGAGCGAGCAGGTCTGTGCTCTTCCAATAGGTTAGTCAATGCTAGCATGCTAATCTCGCCATGAGGCACAGGAGCATTATCTTCGGCATCACTTTCTTTGCTTGTTTGACAGACTTAGATGTCATTTTCTGCTTCTTAAGTTGCCATGTTTGTTTAACTACTTATAATAAATTCTACTGGTAGAGGATTGTTAGTTTATAAGAAAGAAATTTTATCAGGACGATGAGCAGGCACGTCTACTTCATCCACCAAAACTGGAAGTCCCCACATGAAAATATACTAAAGTAATTTACAGTAAATACTACAGTGTTTAACCATACTGACACCGACACCTCCAATAGAGAAAGGGATGTTGCTCAATCAACTAAAGTGTTGCTAGTCCGTTTTTATGTATGAGCGTCATGTCCATGTGATGTGCGATAATAAGTCGATATATTGATTATTGTGACAGGCCTAATCACAAAATGAAAATCACACATCCCTAGCTAAACCAACAGACGAGGTGTTGTGCAGAGCTTTGCCAACGCTCCATTCCAAGACAAAAACCCACTGAGATTTCTGTGCATGCCAATGTTGCGTGGGCTCTGCTAATGAGCGTTTAACAGTAATTATCATGCTTACGGTTCCTGGCACGTGCGATCGGTCAGATCTCTGTACGCCGCCGGTGTTCTTGATCTTCCTCTTTTTCTTGAGCAGCTCCCGATGCTCTTTCTGTCGGTTCTGCACGTGGATGAGCGCCGAGATGAAGGTGTTCTTCACCTCCTTCTCGTAGTCTAGCTCTTCTCGCACCGCCAGCTGATCGATGAGCTCCTCTGAGAATCCGCGAATCTGCCGCTCCACCTCCTCCAGACGCTCCAGCAGCTCCGAAACACACAGACCACGCAGACCTGACACACACATGAGAGAGAATGCAATGTTTAATAAGAGACTATATATAAGAGACTATGGATAATGGTAGGTTCACACCAGACATAGATGAAGTGTCGAGCGTTAGTAATTTACATGTGAAGTCAATGCATAGACGTGATTAGACAGCTTGTGGTGCTATTCGCAGCATGAATGACATGAATTGAGTAAATGACTGACTGGATGAGCATTTTGGGTGTTTGAGACTGGCTCAGTTGGAAGTAACGCTTAAACGGTCCGTCATCCAGGTGCAGCTTCTGAAGGATCTGATGGGCCCAGACATGATGCCTAAGAATCTACGCGAGGGATCACCAATCTCGGTTATGGAGGTCCCTGCAGGGTTTAGCTCCAACTTGCCTCAAAACACCTGCCTGGATGTTTAAAGGGTCACGAAACACCAAAACACATTTTTCGAGCTGTTGACAGTCATATATGTGTCCCACGCTGCTATAAACACTATTAGGACACGTATACTTCACTAAAAAGTGAAAATTGGTTGTTTTTGCATTATTTCGAGTAAATTCGTTCTTCCGGTTTGAAACAAATATTTTAAGCTGCGTCACGTCGATGAGATCCATGCGTGTATTCCAGCGTGGAGAGTGGACGTCTGTACCTGCGAGTGCATCGTGACGTCTCTGAGCGTGCGGCATTGATTCATGAGATAGACTTGGTTCAAACCAATCAGCGCGCTCTGTGTATGCGGCGCAACTTTATTAATATACACGATAGCTTCGAAGATTGTTTACCTGCTACAGTGTTCAGACGGCAGAGAGACGCCACGTCGTGTTGCCAAAACAAGTGGAAGAAGAAGAATTGTTTGCAGACACAGGTCGCCAGTGTTGCGTTTACGTGCTCCAACGAAAGTTTTGCTTTCATTTCCCCGCTATGAGAGCGCAGCTGGACTCACGGTGGATTACAGCGCACGCGACAGAAATGCGTTTGTAAGGAACATTTTTACCCGAGAGCTTTCCGCATCTGGAAATGTTGAAATCCCGATTTGCCGCTCGTCTCCTTTTCAAAAAACAGCCGCGGTCCAGTTGTTGTTGATTTTTGCTCTCCGAGTGTAAACATATAAACACCCTAATCAAACGGTTACCATAGTGTAGAATTTTTGCCGCGTTTTGTGACAGGATAGTCTAAACACACACAGCTTTCTGACGCTGGCACTTTAAACGCAGAACTAAATGATCAGACTTTAATATTACATGACAATAAAGCCAAAACTACTTTTTTCATTGGTTTAACTTGCAGGGATTCATTGTTAACCTAAAGAATAACAATGTGCACTAGTAAAATAAGCATTGTAAATTTCGGTTTCACACGGTCTGTAATTATAGTTCATGTATAGGCAATCACTTTAGGCATAACCGAGTAATATACCTTTCAAAAGTTGGAAAAAAGGAGCATGAATGCTTATTTCACCTGTGAAAACTAGAGCTGTGGTAAAAAATCCTGAATCGACCCAAAGCAACCATTTAAAACTATAAAGCTTATCTCAATTTATACAGTGCAGTTATTTCATAACACACTCATTTCAACACTCCAGTTTTTTTGAGGTATAAAAGAGAAGTCGACATTTTGGAGAATTTACAGCTAAATTAACTACAATAAGCTTGAGAACTTAATTTCATGACAGTTACAAAAACGATTTGGAAATATTATATTTTACACTACTTAATGTTTATTTTTATTCATTTCAGTTTTCAAGGTTATAGTTTTACCTTTAAATCCTCTTTCAGTACTTCCCACAGGTTTGAAATATACTTGCGGTGGTAGCCGGATTGAAACACATACTTTACCCACAACACATAAATCGTTAATTACATGTGACACAAAAAAATTATGTGATTTTCAGGTTTCCTTATAGGCATGACGTTTAGTACAGTATTGCGAAACCATTTTAGATAAGCATAATATATATATCAACATCATTAAATTAATAACATATACAGCAAATCAGAAACAAATTAGAGGAAAAAGGAATAAAAACAAAAAGACTATATCTCTAAAATGCATAATAAATATTAATAATTAATAAATAATTTGAAAAGTTGATTTCTAATGCTCCACATATATTTTTCTGCCAGTTTAGATGTCATTTTGTCCTCTCCGAGACAGAGTATACAGTAAAGTTTTTTTAATCGTTTAGATTAAAGCAGTGGTTCCCAACCCGGGGGTCGCTAATGATTTTCAAGGGGTCGCCAAGAGCACTCGCTTTTTTTTTCCTTTCTTTTTTTAGGAAATTAATTTCATTTGGGCGCTCTCCTAATTGCCCAATTAAAAAACCGCACATCATCTGGGAAACTCTGCTGAAACTCGCTTACGTAAAAATGGCAGAAATAATGTGCGGTGTGCAGGTGGCTTAAAAACTAAAAACTGTAACTCAGCCCAATAATACAATAAAAGACAGAATCGACAGAATGGCATACGATGTGGAGAACACGTTGATTGAAAAGTTAAAGATGAATAACTTTTCTGTCCGACTTGACGAAACTTCTACTGTGGCTGATGAAGCAATACTCATTGCATATGTGCAGTACATTGAAGACGCCAAAATAAAGAAGCGGAGGACGAGCTCTTAGATGTCAAGTTTAAATCTTTTCTGAGGAGATTCTTTACCGAACACTGGTACAAACGGTTCTGGCTAGTGAAAGAACCCAATGTCGCACCCAAACTTGCGCACCATGCTACAACCACACTCATTCTGCCCTTCGCCACAACATATCTGTCTGAGACTGCTCTTAGCTCTCTGGTAACCCTCAAAATGAAATTCCTTTTAAAAATGTCAGTGTTAAAATAGGGGTCTCTGGGAAAAAAAGTTTGGGAGACACTGGATTAAAGAATCT
This sequence comes from Danio albolineatus, assembly GCA_903798035.1. NCBI lineage: Eukaryota > Metazoa > Chordata > Actinopteri > Cypriniformes > Danionidae > Danio > Danio albolineatus. Next base: position 484,166 of record CAIGQQ010029546.1, read on the forward strand.
ATTGTCTTCTTTTTCTCTCGGTCTCTCGGTCTCGCGGCTGTGTGCGCTGTCAGCTGTGAAACCACGCGGAAAGTAGTTTTTAACAAAAGAGTAATGCACAAATTCAACAAATTTGGAAAGCGAAAGCAAAACTCATCTCACGGACATTTTAGGACATTTAAAAACACCTGCCGGAAGGATTTTTAAGCCTCAAAAAGGCACATCTCTTTGAGTCTCTGCAGAGCAAACAACTGTCTGAGAAAGTGTTGACAGTTCTGGCACACACACAATGAGCAGTAGGAAATTTGTAAGGCGAGAGAAGATTTTCCACTGCTTAATCGAACACGGATGTTTGGTTATCTTTGGCGGATCAAAAAAAAGTGTAAAAGGATGATAATATTGGTAAAAAAATCAATCAAATATAATTGTCATTAAATATACTTGGGCGGCTGTTAATATACCTGGGCGGCCTGTCCAAGTAAAGTCTATGTGTGGGAAGCACTGTCTTTTATGTTACCAATCAAATGTTTCAAACTGGGAAAACAGCTTTTATCCTTGGTGAACAAACCTTTCAGCAGCTAAATGTATTAATAATTTCATTAATTGCGTTATTTTTATAATAATACAAATGTATTTCACTGCAAATTTAGCATTTCCAAATATGCTTTTTAGTCTTTCCGGAGATTTCCGCACACACGTGCAGTACTTACGCTCCTCGAAGCTGCTGGAGGATGTGGAGTTTGTGAGTGTGTGTAACTCGTGTGACATCATGGAGAGGTCAAACTGAGATGAACCCTGATGCTCCTCGTCATCTGGAGACTCCTGCATGATCTCTTCAATCTCCTCTATGACCTGAAAAATACACATACACACACTGTATTTACAGACCTGAACACAACTGTGAAAAGTGCAACAATCCAGGGGTTTGGTCCTTCTTAAGTGGATTATTCAGTTATCTGGCTTTATTAGTGATGATTTGACATGGGGCGGAGTGGTTAGCACTGTCACCACACAGCAAGAAAGTCCTGGCTGGGCCAGTTGGCATTTCTGTGTGGAGTTGGCATGCTCTCCCCATGTTTGTGTGGGTTTCTGCTGAGTGATCCAGTTTCCCCCACAGACCAAAAACATGCGCTACAGGTGGATAAAAAAAAAATTGGCTTTAGTGTATGAGTGTGTGAATGTGAGAGAGTGTGGGTGTTTCCCAGTACCGGGTTGCGGCTGGAAGGGCATCCACTGCGTAAAACATGCTGGGTATGAACCGCATAATTGGCGGTTCATTCTGCTGTGACAACCCCTGATAAATAAGGGACTAAGCTGAAGGAAAATGAATGAATGAATGAATGATTTGACATGACCCAGAGTAGTTTTGTTGCCAAAAAATACTGATTATTACCAGAATATTAAAAATCAACTGTAGGTGGTGGGTCTTTCTCTTATCTGGCACCTAAACTCTGGAACAGCCTTCCTAGCACAGTTCGGGAAGCAGACACACTCTGTCAGGTTAAAACTAGATTAAAGACACATCTCTTTGCATTAGCATATACATAAAACACAAATGCTGTTGGAATCCAAATCCTTTAAAGGATTGTTAGGCTGCATTAATTAGCTGGAGCCAGGAACACTTCCCAAAAGACATTATAATTTGAACCGCATCTACACTTATGCTAGTCTGTTTTTCTTCTTATCCCGGGTTTTCCATAATCCTGGACCAGGCTGTATCCTAAGCAGATGCTGTGGTGGTCATGGAGGAGTGGAGAGCATGAGACTGATTTCTGAAAGACCCCAGTGACAAACGAGTCTCCACATGGATCCCATGGGCCAGCCTAAACACCCGCTGGTGACCTTCTCACACACATGCAGTTTCTTCACGATGGACATCCAGCATTCTTTAGCCTCTGGTTCCTAGACTGCAGCTGTTCACAAGTTTGGCCAGAGGAGAAATGGTCGTGCCCAACTGAGCCTGGTTTCTCTCGAGTTTTTTCCTTCCCTTTCGTAAATTGGTAAGGTTTGTTCCCCGCCACTGGCTTGCTTGGTTTGGGACTTGTGAAGCTGTGCATCGATGGATCTGCTCTTCAGTGTTTGCACTTTCAGCAGTGAATATTAAACCACACTTTACTGAACTGAACTGAATAGGGCTGTGCAATATGGACAAAAGAATCATATTGCGATTTTTGGAACGAATATTGCGATTGCGATTTTATTTGCAAAACTGTAATAATTGTCTTAAAAACAGAAAACATGAAAAAATAAAGATGAACTAACCTCAATTCCAGTCAGAACAATAAATAAAAACTAACAAAAATCAAAACCACCTATTCTGTTCTCCCGCTCAACTTCGTCGTGCACAGAGTAAGCTCTGATTGGTTGACATCTTTCTCCCGCTCAGCTTAGCTGTAATTGCTGGCAGTGCTGCATCAGCTCTGATTGGTTAATATATTAAAATCATGCACACAAGAACATATTCTGAATAAAAAAAATAAAAGAATTGCAGCCTTATGCAATTTAGAAATTGCATGTGCTTAAATCGTTATTTTTGTGCGATAGCGATTAATTGCACAGCCCTAAAAGTGAACCTCAACTCTAAAAACTGGACCGACGCAGCTTCAGTTGACTGGAACTTCTGTTAAGCTGTTTTGAGACAATCTAAATTGTAAAAGCCTTATAGAAGTAAACATGAATAGAAAATTTTATATAAAAAGGATTTCATATGGCTCTATATACTTGTTCTACAGTAAAAAGCGAAAAAACAAAACAAAATTTCATTTAAAAAAGGATTTTATAGGGCCATTTACACTTGTTCTGCAGTACAGAGTGGAAAAAAAACCTTTTGATTAAAAAAAAAGATTTCATATGGCTATTTAAAGGGCCACAAAACCCCCCATTTCATCAGGGTGTTCTCAGACCTCTAGTTTGGAAAAAGTCAGGAAAGTGTGTGTACAGCTCTGTTAAGGTGGGAGTGTCGGTGGAGGGAAAGTGCATACAAATTTGCATAAAAATAGGAGTTACCATTTGGACACGCAAGGATCTAATTGGCGTGACGCAGCTGCAAAAATTTGTTTCAAAACGTAAGAACGAAATATAACAATATATCGCAAAACAACCAATTTTCACTTTTTAGTGAAATACATCCTAATAGTAATAATAATATATGTGTCCTAATATTGTTTATAGCAGCGTGGGACACATATATGACTGTCAACAGCTCAAAAAATGTGATTTGCTATTTAGTGACCCTTTAAACTGATTCTACACTTAACAGTGGAAAAAAATAAAGCTGAATTTGTTTACAAAAAAAATCCGATTTCATAAAAAAATTAAAAATAAAGCAAAAATGTGATAATGAAATTAAATCCATTTCACAGGGCTTTTAATACACATATGAACAAAAATTTATTTGATAATTTTTTTTTATTTAATATAGCTTTATATACCTGTACTGCAGTAAAGAGTGAACTAAACAAAATTTGATTTAAAAAAAAAAATATATATGACATAAAAGAATTTTACAGGGCCCTATATACCTGTTCAGCAGTAAACAGCGGCTCCTCGTTCACACAGGAGATGATGATGGTGTGCATGTCCATCTGATCTCTGAGCTCCTCGTCATCAGACAGGTCGAGATTACTGCCCTCCAGCCTCTGAAAACACAAACACACACAGTTGAGCTCAGTCTGCACGGATAGATAAGATCACACATAAAAAACAAACAGTGGACAGATCTGACCTCCTGAGGTCGAAGGTTAAGCGTGGGCAGGTGAAGTGAACGAGTGTGAGAGGTTTTCCAGTCCACCGGCATCACATTTCCGTAATTCTCCGTCAGAGCGTTCCATATCCTGTCAAACAATGCGCAAGAAAATATAATAACCAATAATCCAAAAATTTGGTCATATTTTAAAAGACTTAACAAGATTATTGACGTTCAACTGGTTCAGGAAAGAGCATGCAATCTAGTTCTTGATAAAAAGGAAGATAAATTATCAGCTCATTTTGTTTTACATTCATGCAGGTTATTGCTTCATAAACTGAAGACGTGTCATTTCAACACATCCTTTCATTTGTTTTTCTAGAGAAAAGCACTGCACATTTTTAATCTTTATTAAACTTTGACTCTTAAAGATAATGAGGTGTGTTTTGAAAAGTTCAGAAACTATTTCTCAAGGAATTTTTAAATGAAATTAACATATATTCTACTAATTTTGCCAACTTTGTAAAATTAAACTCAGGGTTTATACACATTTTAAAATTCCATGACTTTTCCAAGATAATCTTTCATGTAATGTCTACATATGCATGGTAAAAGAAAGAAAAAAAGCATGTTCAAATGTATTACAGCATATCGTAAAACACATAACAATCTTAGTTAAAAATTTATATTTATTTCTATTAGGGCTGTGCAATATGAACAAAATAATCATTGCGATTTTTGGAACGAATATTGCAATTGTGATTTTATTTGCGATATTTGGCAACTATTTTTGCTTTTTCAAACACGCTACATACACACATTTTAAATGTATTTAGTGCACAAGAAGTGCATAACAAAACATTTCATGATGAAATAACATAGTATTAAGTTTAATAAATAAAACTGTAGTAAAATTGTCTTAAAAACAGACAACATAAAATAAATGAAGATGAACTAACCTTAACTCTAAGTAAAAACACACTGTACACAGTAGTACTAACTGCTTTATAAACAAAACTGTAATAAATTGTCTTAAAAACAGACGACATGAAGAAATAAAGATTCCAGAAATAAATTCCAGTCATAACATTAAATAAAAACTAACGAAAATCAAAACCACCTATCCGGTTCTCCCGCTCAACTTCGTCGTGCGTGGAGTGAGCTCTGGTTAACATCTTTATCCTGCTCAACTTACCTGTAGTTGCCCGGTGTGCTGCGTCAGCTCTGATTGGTTAATATATTAAAACCATGCGCACAAGAACGTATTCTGAATAAAAACCGAAATAAATTGACAGATTAAATTGCAGCCTTATGTGATTTAGAAATTGCATGTTCTAAAATCGCGATTTTTTGCGATTGCGATTAATTGCACTGCCCTACTTTCTATGTAAAATTGATGAAGATAATGCTTACACCGCACTAATAATGTGAAAGTATGTGATTGGCCAAAGACAGAAAAGAAGTAAATAACCTATATTCAAGTATACAGCTATCTGTTTTCCATGACTTTTCTAAAACTTTGTGGGTTTTTCCAAAACTGTTGTTAAAATGTTAAAATTGCATGACTTTTCCAGGTTTTCCATGACCGTAAGAACCCTGAAAACCCCAAGCAATTGGTTTTAACTTCTATAATACAACATTAAAAACATTTTTGATATTTGATTCACGACTGTTACCGCAAAGATCGTTTGATTTCACGTCACAACATTTTTTAAACAATGGTTTTACAAAGAATGTACATTATAATAATCATCATCATAATAATAATAATACCTTTTATTTAGAGGCACCTTTCAAAGCATCATAAAAATACAAGCAGCAAAAGTAACAATCAACATAATATTAAACCAGTAAATGATTAAAAGCTATCCTAAACAAAAAAGAGATAACATAATAGATGTTAAAAATATAATTCTGAAAATATTTGTTTGAAATATATGTACTTTTAGACCATTTATTTATTTTTAATCATAGCATTAGAATAACGTCATTTAGATCAAATTCAATTTGCCAATTCAAGAAAAAAATGTTATTGTTTTAATCAAATTCATACAATCATTTTCTTTTCAGCGTAGTCCCTTTATTAATCAGGGGTCGCCACAGTGGAATGAACCGCCAACTTATACAGTATATATATATATATATATATATATATATATATATATATATATATATATATATATATAGATTTCCCAGTGACAGGTTGTAGCTGGAAGAGCATCTGTTGCATAAAACACATGCTGGGTGAGTTGGCGGTTCATTTCGCAGTGGCAACCCCAGATTAATAAAGTAAAAATAAAGAAAATCAATGACCATATATATATACACAATTTATACAGTGGATGCCCTTCCAACCCTTACAGCTGCAACCCATCACTGGAAAAGTTTTAATCAAATTAACAAATTAATATCATAGTTTTAATTTCTACAGTTTCTACAGCAAACTGCTCCAAAGATGCTTTATTAAAGCTTTCCGGCTCAAATCCATCATAAGGCATCACGTCTAAAATACAGTAATGACGTCGAATATTTCGTTTTGTAGGGAGTTCTCTGACACTAACATGACCAGCTAAACCTACTACACTAATGTAAAAACAGTCATTACAACAAGAATTATATAAATTATTTATTATATTACAGGTTGAATTGTATTTTATTTATTAACATCTACCCCTATCCTAAACCTAGCCCTCACAGTAATGAAAATATTAGTTATTGTTGTAGTGTCATTAAAAATATCCGCAGCTGTATACCTTCTAGACTTTAACAAGGCCAGTGTACTAACGTTAACCATGGTAAAAAAGCAACAACAAAAAACATGGTAGAGTACTTTAGTTTACAGAAAGTGTAAACAAACAATCACAGTCGATAACGCTAAACCTGAAAACTTACTACTCACACCATCCCGTCATTTAAGAGGACTAGCTAACATAATTATTTTGCAATCTCTTTATACTTTGTGTTGTAATCATATTTTAGTGTGTTTTGGTCACTCACTCGTCGTCGCGCAGAAGCTCGCTCTCGCTCACGGCGCGCACAGAGTCGTTCGTGCACGCGCTGCTGGAGTACGGGAAGCTCGCGCTCAGCGTCTCGTCTAAGGATGCGAAACTTTGTATCTGCTGTGAATTTTCCGGTGTCGCGGTCCAACTGGTGTGTGAATCTGCCGCTTTGAATTCGTTAAAATCCTCCCAGTCTTCATCAAACTGAGCGACCGGGGCCGCCATGACTGTGGCGGACGACAGGACACCGAGCACGCGCACGCGCGCTGTAGCGCTTGATGATGAAGTGGGCGGGGCGACGCTGCCACGCAAACAGGCGTGAAAGAGTTATTGTCATATAATATTAACATTACATTTCTATTGTGACATAATTTATTATTTTTCTCACGATGAACGCAACATAAACTATATGGCCATTTATATTATTTTGATGTGTAAAAATATTCACAAATGTAGATTTTCCTCATCGTCTTTTATAATAACTTACTAACATTATACATACATAATAACTACTTTACAAAAAGTTTACAATAAAATAATGTAAAAACTGAATACTTGTAAATGTTATATAATATTGATAAAATTACATCTGCAGTGTGTTTTCTATTTAATAATTAATCATTTTTGTTTCCGTTTTGTGGCGACACAGTGGGTCAGTGGTTAGCACATTTGTCTTAGAGCAAGAAAGTCACTGGTTCGATTCCCGGCTGGGTCAGTTGGCATTAAATTTGGAGTGTTGCGGTAGTTCAGACTAAAGTGTTGAAATTCTAGAGTTAGATTAAGATAAAATAACCCTCTCAGTGGGCGCCACGGTAGTAGCACGTTCGCCTCACAGCAAGAAGGTCGCTGGTTCGATCCCCGGCTGGGCCAGTTGGCATTTCTATGTGGAGTTTGCATGTTCTCCCCGTGGTTGCGTGGGTTTCCTCCGGGTGCTCCGGTTTCCCCCACAGTCCAAAGACATGCGGTACAGGTGAATTGGGTAAGCTAAATTGTCCATAGTGTATGTGTGTGAATGAGAATGTATGGATGTTTCCCAGAGATGGGTTGTGGCTGGAAGAGCATCCGCCGCGTAAAACAAATGCTGGATAAGTTGGCGGTTCATTCCGCTGTGGCGACCCCGGATTAATAAAGGGACTAAGCTGAAAAGAAAATGAATGAATGAATGAACCCTCTCAGTGTTAGAAGCTAATTTACATCCTTGTCATACAGAGTTATATGTATCTAACGCTAATAGTGTTGACTACTACATCCGGGAATTTATGCAGCAATATCCCTGGAGGATTTTAGAAGCCATTTTCTTCTGCCATGAGAAGAAGCAACTGGTGAGTAGAAGTATTAAAAATGTTTGTGTATAGACATTTGACATCCAAATCATTTAAAACTAACGTATATATAACATCTCACAAAAAAACAAACATAATTTTTCATCTTTATTTATCTAGCTATTTTACATTAACATTAAAGAAAATAAAGCTGTCTTACAACTGCTCCTTTAGGTTAAAATAGGAGAAAATACGATTTGTGATTGTTTTGAATTGTTTTCCTTAAACATTAACAGAATAGTTAATAAAGTGTTGCGGAGATTTAACAAGATATATTTTTATCTCCGTGCGGTGCTAAACATTTGACCTAAGAGTGTTAACACATAACACTGAGGGGTGTTCTTCTGATCCTTTGTGGTGTTAATATTTTACACTGAAAGCGATTTGTAATTAACACTCCCTGAGTGCTGATAGTGTTAACTCTTAAAACGTTAACTCTCAAAGGTCTTGTTTTAACACTTGAATAGTGGTCCCCATATAAACTCTGAGGGGGTGTTCATTTGAACTCTAAGGTAGTTAAACCTACTATCTACTATCTAAACTTTGCAGTGTGGCTACTTCTGTAAGGTGGCAATCTCAAAACTCAACGCATTACATGAAACTCTTCAACTCTTCAAACTAAAGTGAAGATTAAACTCTATCAGGTCTTTCTATTCACTTTAAACACCTTTACTTTTATTATCAACATTTCCCCCTCTTAATTCAATCCCACGCAAATCATGCTGGGAACTACAAATCCCCTAGTTGTACCAACACAGTTCCTTCATGTTGTCCAAGACAAAATGCTTAAGTCACCTTAATGGCTTACAAATTTAAGTGGACTGGACATAAAACAAATAAATTAACCAAATAAATGACAAGAACTGTGTTGTTTCAGCTCATTTTAAACCGGTAGTTTGAACAAGCAGCAGTCACCTTTTTTTGTTGACTGCACACTCATACACTACGTGTGGTTTATTTATAAACTAATTTCAAGAGAATCACGTGCTTGATTTAACACAGCTGGCACCGAATCAGCTCAGTATTTCGCACTAATCAGATGAATATTAACACACCATAAATAACCAGAGCTTTTCACTCCGGTTATCTTCATCTTGAAGAATCCTCCCTTCCACCCCTTCTCTGACAGGGCGGCACGGCGGCCCAGTGGTTAGCACTGTTGCCTCACAGCAAGAATGCCGCACGTTTGGCCCCTGGCCGGACCAGTCAACGATTCTGTGCGGAGTTTGCTTGTTCTCCCCGTGTTCACATGGGTTTCCCCCAGGCTCCCCGGTTTCCTCCCACCGTCCAAAGACATGCACCATAAGTAAATTGACTACTCCAAAATAACATCCTAAAGATAACTATTAACCAGATATCTCTGCACGTTCACAAATAGAGGAGTTCTCGAGACCTACCTGAGCTCAAACTCTCCTCTCACCCTTCAAACGGGAGGGAGCCCCGGGCTTGAGGATATTTTGAGCTCAGGGCTCTCTCCTGGGACAGCATGCCAAATACGCTTTATTATTAGTGTGAACTCTTGAAAACCAATTTAGTTTGTTCAATTCACCGATAGCGCATGTCTTTGGACTGTGACTTCTTAAGGCAACTTACGAAGAACCAGCTGTCATCAGCCGTCTTGGTGAACTTCTACCGCTGCACAATAGACAGCATCCTGACCAACGTCACAGCGTCACAGTCTGGTATGGAAACTGCTCTGTTGCTGAGCGTAAGGCACTGCAGCGGGTGGTGAAAACTGTCCAACGCATCACAGGGACTCCACTCCCAGCTATAGAGGACATTCAGAAAAAAACACTGTCTGCGCAGAGCACGCAGTATTCTTAAGGATTCCTCTCAACCTGCTCACAGCTTTTTTCCCAGAGCTGTCTCCCTTTTGAACTGTGCCCCCCACTGACTCTTTTGCACCCCCCCAATACACCCCCACTCTCCTCATAACTTATACTCCTCACAATCACTGCACTATTTAACATTTGCACATTTAAAAATTGCACATATTCATTGCGCTGATTCATTTATTTGAACTGTACATACCCACTGTACATGTTCACTTGTAATTATGTTTATCTATCTGCACACTTCTGATTATTAATAGCAACCTGTACGTATAATAATTTTTTGTAAATCTCTGTTCATAACTAATGCAACCTGTAAATAATGTTCATAGTACATCCATCTGTAAATATCCCCATAGTTTTTCAATAAGTGAAGTTTCATAAACTAATTTCAAGAGGAGCATGTGATATGATTAAGCACGCCTGGCTGATCATCTGTAATCAGCAATAATCCAATCAGAGCAATCCAAGCTTACTATAAACTGATCATTTTTTCCCTACTGCTCTATCTTCGTTTTTGGAAGAATCCCCCCTTCCACCCCATCTCCTCCTTTTTTCCTCCCTTTTCTAAGGGGGAGCTTTCGAGATCTATCTGATCTCGGATCCCCTTATATGCTTATTGACTGGGCGGGAGCCTTTGGCTCAAATATCTCCGAGCTCAGGGTTCTCTCCCGGGACAGCATGCCAAACCTGCTATAAACGCTAAGCATATCTAAGTGTGAACTCTTGAACTGCACTTTATAATTTATACCTGTATTCTGCACTTGCTGCTATAGCACTCCTGGTTAGACCTAAACTGCATTTCGTTGCCTTGTACATGTGTAATGACAATAAAGTTGAATCTAATATAATCTAATGTCTTTGGACAGAGGGGGAAACCATGGCACCCGGAGGAAACCCACGCCAACACCGGAAGAACATGCAGACTCCACACAGAAATGCCAACTGACCCAGCCAGCACTCAAACCAACAACCTTCATGCTTTAATGTGACTGTGCTAACCACCAAGCCACCTGTAGCATTACTATTACATTTTATTTAATACAACCGTCTGATGCTTTCTCTTTAATCAAATACTCCAAATACTGAGTAAAACGCACATCATTATAACAACTGGTCACTATACAATAACAACTGACCCCCCCCTCCTCCGTGCTTTTCAAGCCATCCATAATGCTCGATATCTTTCAAAACCCTGAATGCTTTATTGAAAATATGCATACATAACACATCTCCTACACAACAATACAAAACAGTACAATCACTTGTTGAAATAACACATTTAATGCAGATGGATGCCCTTCGCTCAGGAGCAGAGTTATCATGAGGGGAAACCTCTCGCACATCTGCAGTTCACCGGGGGGGAAAAAACAAAGACCTTCTTGCATATGGTTAGTAGAGGACACAAACCCTTCATCACCATCACCATCATCGTCATCATCATCATCATCATCATCATCATCATATGCATTAATATGTCCACCGCTGTGATTGAGCAGCCTTGTGTTTAGTTCTGTAAATCAATAAGGAGGAATAGCCAAAACAAACTGCTCTCGGATCAGCTAAATCAACAGCGAAGATGTGTCACAGTGCACAAGCGTCAGCCTGGTCCGAGCAGCGACCAAATATTGTCCAGATTTTCTTTCGTTTTTTTTTTCTTATGGCACAAAATGGTCCTCAAGTAAACAGGCAAGGATTAGATGGAAACCAAAACAGGTGCTTCCGATGAATTTGATATCAAAATCTGTTCATTTTTTACATATTTTAACAGCTATCAGAATGAAAACCGATCAATGACTGATAACTGCTTTCATAAAGAAACGAATCTCAGACTTCGCAAGTTGGCAAAAATGTCTTGTGTATTAAAGTGACCGACATTGTAACGTTTAGAAAAGATTTCAGGATTCTTAAAGTGTTAAATCTGAATTTCTCTTGGAGTTTACATCTGTGAGGCAAAGGCCGGGGCGTTTAGCACCATCTTATGTCTGCGGAAAACAGCCGATAAAAATGACAAAATAAAATTACGGTTAATGCACTGCTAAATGGAAATAAAAGAGCGCTAATAATGCTTAAATAAAATATCTTTTAAAAAAAGAGGAGACGATTTATCTGGTTATAGTTTAATATAATGATACAGAGATAAAGTCAAACAAAATAAAAAATATTGTAAACCAAAAAGAAAACAAAAAAGTAACAAAATCTTTCATAAAAACAGGCAGAAAAGCTTCTTTTCAAACATTTAATATCAGTCCATAGCAAATATTTCTCTCCAAAAAAAGGGGGACTGGAAAACGATTGATATTTGGTGTAAACATCTCAGATCAGGGAACTTGACCGTGTTGGATGTGACTGAACGAATGTTAGTTGTGGATATGTTGTGCGATCTCTTAATGCTGGTATGGCTGCTGCTAGTAACATTATATCGGGGCTCTCAGCTCGAATGTTGCTGCATAGGTCATTTATACTCCACAGACATGCCCATTATTTGATTGATTGACAGTTCGAGTGTCACAGTATCTCTCTGTTTAAAGCTGTCGGCACCTTTTCACACACGTTCTGAACGTGCATGTTGCCCTCAAAGTCATGTTTCAATTTTTTTGTTGTTGTTGAACTAATAGAGCAAAGTCTCCCTCCCGAACGCACCTCTCTAAGGTAAGTGCTGAAAACAACTTTGCTAACAGCTTTCTTTAAAAAGAAATGATAATAACCTAAACAATACAAAATGGTTGTCAAGTTTTGTTCCACAGATGAAGGTCTCGAGGGCTTCGATCTGACTTTGTTAAAATGATTCGTACGGCTAAACGAGGGACACACTCGCGCTGGTGTGAAAACAGTGCCATGTGCGAAACCAACGCCAAAATTTAGGCACATTTTAAACGTTCACACACGCAAGCTTGCACACACGTACGCACACAAGCTCTCACGCATACACACACGGACACACGCAAGCTCGCTTGCACACACGCATACTTGCACACAAGCTCGCATGTACACACGGACACGCGCACACACGTACGCATGCATGCAAACAAGCAAGCTCAGACACATGCACACACGTACGTACATGAAAGCTCGCACACACAATCTCGCTCGCACACACATATACACGCTAGCTTGCACTTACACATATTCATGTACGCACAAACGCACACAAGCTCGCACACACGAACGGAAACACACATGTACGCACGCAAGCTTGCTCACTCGCATGTACACACACTCTCACACGCAAACACCCCAGGCAAGCTCGCACACATGCACACAAGCTCGCACACACGAACGGAAACACACATGTACGCATGCAAGCTCGCTCGCATGTACACACACTCTCACACGCAAACACACCAGGCAAGCTCGCACACATGCACACACAAACGCACACATGCTTGCACACACTCCCACACGCAAGCTCTCACACACACGCAAGCTCACACAAATGCTTGCACGCTCACACACACAAACTCGCACACACGCAAGCTCTTCCACGCACGCAAGCAAGCTCGCATGCACAGACACGCTCGCGCACGCACACACACACACGTATGCTCGCACTCACACAAACGCACGCGCAAGCAGGAATGCTTGCATACACACGTACGCACGCATGCACGCAAACAGGAATGCTCGCATACACACATACGCTTTGCACGCACACAAATGCACGCACGCACGCAAGCAGGAATGCTCGCATACACACATACGCTTGCACGCACACACAAACGCATGCACGCAAGCAGGAATGCTCGCATACATACATACACTTGCACGCACACACAAACGCATGCTCGCAAGCAGGAATGCTTGCATACACACGTACGCAGACACAAACGCATGCACGCACGCAAGCAGGTATGCTCGCATACAAACGTACGCACACACAAACGCATGCACACACACACAAGCAGGAATGCTCGCATACAGACGTACGCTTGCACGCACAAACACACACGCAAGCAGGAATGCTCGCATGCACACGTGCGCACACACAATTGCACGCAAGCAGGATTGCTCGCATGCACACGTATGCTTGCACACACACAAACGCACGCACACGCGCAAGCAGGAGTGCGCACATACACACGTACACGCACACAAACACACGCACGCAAGCGAGAATGAGCGCACGCACACGTATGCTTGCA
>CAIGQQ010029546.1:555421-570402 GCA_903798035.1 Danio albolineatus
GTAATTTAATATACGTTATTTTACAGTAAATTTCTGTAATTTAATATCCGTTATTTTACAGTAAATTTCTGTAATTTAATATCCATGATTTACCTTAATTTTCTGTAATTTAATATCCATTATTTCTGTAATTTAATATCCATTATTTCGGTAATTTAATATCCGTTATTTCTGTAATTTCTGTAATCCTCAGCTGCCAGAAATAAACCGTAAAATTTAGATTTTTTTTCTTAGTTTTTTTTACAGTATATAGTTATAATACACTATAGCCTTTAAATGTCACATTAAGCTGGATTCTATTATCTTAAATATGTGCTGTCATCATGGCAAAGAGAAAATAAATCAGTTATTAGAAATTGACTGAGTGGTTAGCACGTTCGCCTCACAGCAAAAAGGTCACTGGTTCGAGTCCCGGCTGAGTCAGTTGGCACTTCATGTGGAGTTTGCATGTTCTCCCCGTGTTGGCGTGGGTTTCCACCGGGTGCTCCGGTTTCCCCCACAGTCCAAAGATATGCACTATAAGTGAATTGGACTTGGACGCGCGCGTGTGTGTGTGTGTGTGAATGTGAGTGTATATAGGTGTTTCTTAGTGTACTGGGTTGTGGCTGGAAGGGCATCCGCTGCATAAAACATATGCCGAAATAGTTGGTGGTTCATTACGCTGTAGCAACCCTTGATAAATAAATGTTTGCTGTTTTTACTCACTGCTGCTAGTTTGTCGAAGCGAGCAAACAACTCGTTGAGCACTTTGACAAGTTCTTTGGGAGTCACAGCAGATGAAAGCTGTGTAAAACCTACGATATCTGCAAAAAGGATACTGCAGAGAGAGACGAGAGAAGTTAGATTATCAAATCAAGAGTTCTGACAGCCTTGTTGAAAGTCAACATAAAATGACAACACTTTTTGTTTCTTCAAAGTATTTCTGAATATTTAAAAAGATATTCAGCAAGAGAGACGTAGATTTATTATAAAAGGCACCTATTATGCAAAAATCACTTTTATAAGGGGTTTAAACACAGTTGTGTAGCAATAGAGTGTGAATACAGCCAGCCTCATATGGTAAAAGTTAATTAATTCTATTCTTTATAATCACACTTGATAAAAACAGTCTGCAGAAACACTTTGATTGACATTCTCCCTTTGTACGTGTCATCAGAGGAAGAAAGCCCCACCCATTGGTGAAGATCTCTCCCTCATTAGCATAGACAGCCCTGAGTGAGAAGCAGCCGTCGACCATTAGAGTTTTTTGCTTTGAATGTCCCACTATTCTGACACATAGACATTTATAGCCCAAAAGAGCACAATCTCATTTGAATTTAAAGGACAGTCACCAAAACAGCACAATTTGGATCAAAGCCTATAAATGGCAGTCTCAATGAGTTATAAAAAAATATTAGTGTGGTATTTTAAGCTGAAACTTGAGCTGAAACATCAGAGACTTATTGTACAGCTTGCATAAAGGGGCAAGATAGGTCCCCTTTAAAGGGCCCATATTATGGATTTTTGAAAATGAACTTCCATGCAGTGTGTTACACAGCTCTAAGTAAAGTGAAATGTCCAGCTAAGGCTTAAATCTGAAAGTGCAAAGTGTTTAAAACGATTGATTCATATATAAAAGAGTCGACTCATTGTTGTTTAAATGAATCGTTATTAGAACGAGTCTTTAGCCGTTTCGGCTTGACGTCAACGCGAAACATAATAGTTGCGCGCGCAGACCCGGGAAATTTGAACTGCCCGGCCCCGCCCACAGACAGGAAGGAAAAGTGGAAGACAACAAGCACTGTATTGCAGTAAGTGTTGTAGCATAACCAGCGGGACAGCAATGACGTGTGATCTGAGTAATATCTAAGTAAATCTTTATACTGTTTGATGGCAGTATAAAGATTTAGAGAGAACTTATTGACAGCTTTTGCAGTATTGGTTTTCACGTTTTGCTCTTTGTAGACGGTCCCTAAGGATCGGTCTCTCTGCCGCCTGCACAGAGTTTAATATAAAGCGTCCAGCGCGTAGGCAAAGCTCATTTTTAGGAAAATAAGGTTGTAGGTGATTGTATACATTGCGACGGTTGAAAAGAGGTGCTATTTGTTGCACGGTTGTTGTTAAAGGATGGATCAATACCCAGTTTATTTGGACCTGCGTGTTCTTCCAGTCGTGTTGACTGTAACAAGGTAAATATGGATGTAGTTGTCTGTATTGTGTTTGCTCCGTGCAGCATGTAGCGGTAGCCATTTAGTTTACTGCCGAATGAAACTATTTGTTGGCTTACAATAGTCCATGAAGTGTTAATTATTACTGAATGTTTGTTGTTATGATGAAGAATATAGCAATACGCTGTTGTACAACTGCAGTGATTTGTTTTCAATATGTTCTGGCATTGGGCTGCTGTCACGTAAAGGACGTGACGTGGTGACGTGACGTGGTAGCGTCACGGAAAGGAGGTGCTTGGGGAAAAAGACTCGCTCAGACGATTCATATGGGAGTCGGTGGGAAAATGAGGTAAAAATAAATAGATATTATAAGACATCGAAAGTGTTTTTTAACCTTGCATACATATCATCCTGTTGTTTGGGACTTCAAAAAGTGAAATTTAACCGTTCTCAGCCCACCATATGGGCTCTTTAAGACTCCCTTTTCCACCATCTACTGGTGTTATGATGTTAGTACAGGAATGTTTACACAAATATTCAGACCACAATATGGAAGCTTGTTTACACCACAGAAAAAGGGCAATTAAATATATTTAAGGAACAATTCAGACTATCATTTTTACAATTGTGATTTTTGCATCTGCCAGTTCACACTTTTATTCAAATCGCAAAATACAAGCTGTAGTTCTGACATAAAACATCAGAATGGCAAAACATTAATTGCAGATTCAAAAGGTGGATCAAAATAGAAATGACATACAGGATAAAGTGAAGGACGGTTCTAATGTTATTGTGAATGTTTTACCTGACGTCTTCATGGCGGTACATGTACATGGTGTTAAACTGCTGAGCGTCTGTTTTCTGATTGGCTCCTTTCTTCATACCCTGAAGCATCTCATCCGCGATGTGCTTCGGTAAGATGGACAGCAATAACTCTTCCTACATGCACATAAATATATACAGCGGGGGAAGTAAGTTTTGAATACGTCACAGTTTTTCTCAGAAAACATATTTCTAAAGGTGCTGTTGACTTATTTGTTGACGAAACTTATTTTATGTTGGTAACAACAAAATAAATCCATATATGCAAAGAAAACAAATCTAATTAGTTTACAAATTAAGTTATGTGTAATAAAACGTCATTTACACAGGGAAAAAGTAAGGAACACATGAAGAAAGGACGGTGTAGAAAGGCATGGAAAGCCCAGACAGCAGTTGAAATCTCTCAGTAGCTTTTCAGCAACCCTCAGTCCTTCGTCAGTGTAAATGAATATTCACTGCTTCAGTCCAACATCTACATTATCAGGATGATGAAGATGAAACCAGGGTGGACATTTCAGCAAGACAATGATCCAAAACACAGCCAAGGAGACTCTCTAATGCTTTCAGAAAAAGAAAATCAAGCTGTAGAATGGCCCAGCCAATAACCTGACTCGAATCCAATAGAAAATACAAATTAAAGATCAGATTTGATAGAAGAGACCCACAGAACCATCAAGATTTTTATACTCTGTTGAAGTCTATAAAAAACTCACACCTGAGCGATGCATGAGACTTTATTCTTCAAGCACATGAGAGGTGTCTTTAAGCTGCCAGCACCAAAGAAGCCTTTATATAAAGTATTAAATATATTTCAGCATTTTCTCCTTGTGTCATTTCATTATCATTGCACAGAACTAATTTTTCAGATTATTTTGTTTTGTTTTATTTTTATGTTTGTATTGTTTGGGTTTTTACCAAAATCTGGTTCAACTCCATGTCAACAGCCCCTTTAGAAATATTATTCCCAGGAAAAACATGATGTGTTCCATACTTATTTTCCCCACTCTATAGGCACATCAAAATGATTTATTTTTTTTGGAATTTTTTTTTCTATTTTAACATTTTTATATAATTTTTAAGGTCAATACTACTATTTTGTTTTTGGCTACAGAACAAACCACTGATGTACAATGGATTGTCTAATTAATATAATCTAGTTTACCTAATTAAGCATTTAACCTTGAGCTCTTTAAGCTGAATACTAGTAACTTGCAAAATAATAAACACTGAAGTATTAAGCACAGTCTTAACTGCAAAGACAAAAGAAATTAATTACTAGAAATTATTACTTATTAAACTATTAATTTTATCCTCTTTACACTGGCTGCCTGTTAAGTTCCGTATTGATTATGAAATATTGCTTCTTACCTATAAAGCTTTAAATAATAATAGCTACTGTTTATCTAACCAACCTTCTGTCTCGCTACAATCCAACCCGCTCTTTAAGATCTCAAAACTCAGGGCTTCTGGTAGTACCCAGAATAGCAAAGTCAAATGAGGTTGAGCCTTCTCATTTACGGCTCCTAAACTCTGGAGGCTTTCTGACAATGTCCGAGGCTCAGACACACTCTCAGTTCAAAACTAGATTAAAGACCTATCTTTTTAGTAGCGCATATAGTCAATGCATCGCATAACGGTATGATGCATGAATGTGCTCCATGCAGGTGCGTGGGCTTGACAAACACCTGTAGGACACATTCCTCCTGTCTTAATACACCTGACATTTTGTTAGAAACTCTCATATGCTTTACATGTTTGTTTTTATTTTTGTTTATATAACTACTGTTTTCATTTATAACACTTCAGTTTTGCATTTAGTTTAAATACACTATAAACAGCAGCTATGCTAATTATTTTCTTTATTCTCTACTTCCATCCTGAGGCCCCTAAAAATTATGCAGCGCCACTGATGCGATCCAAGTCCTATGAAGAAATGATGCCAAGGTATCTATAATCCTGGACCAGGCCGCATCCTGAGCAGATGCTGTCATGGGGGAATGGAGAGCAAACAAGTTCCCGCGTATAAAATCCCGCTATAGAAATAAACATGAATTGAATTGAATATTATGTTTCAAAATGTGCTTAAATAATCATCTTATTGAAAAACAATAAGTCACAGTTTGTGTTCAACTGTATATCATTAATTCATTCAGCTTAGTCCCTTTATTAATCAGGGTTCGCCACAGTGGAATGAACCACCAACTTATACAGCATATGTTTGATGCTGCGTTCACACCAGACGCGGAACAAGCATAAGGTTGATTTACATGTTACGTTCGCAAGTGATTTACATGTTAAGTCAACGCAAAGATGAAAATAGACATCCTGCGGCGCGATTTGTGCAAAATGAGGCATCGCGAATGAAGTTGAGCAATTTGCGTGATTGATGAGAATATCGCGTGTTTGAAAATCTGAACTTCAGCGGACATTTGCGCTGCGTTAAAAAATCAGGAGCTTACTCTTGTGGTTGTGTGATTATAACATAGCGCCTGTTGTTGGTGTGCTGGAGGAAAATCCTCCTGCCAACAGCAACAACAGTTAATCAGTCTGGGCCCGGCTCAGTCAGAAGCACCGCTGAAAGCTTCCATCATCCAGGTTAAGCTTCTGGAGGAGTTTATGAGCTCACATTGCTGGGTGCAGCTCAGAGAGGATCTAGTGGACTCAGATACAGCTCCAAACGAATCAACGCTGTTTTTCATCCTTCATAAAGCACATAAACACAGTTATTCTCTCAACAAAATCCATGTTAGCCATTTAGCAACAAAGCTACATGTCACTGGGCAGACAGAAGCCCTGCCCATCACACGAATCCGCGCCTGTTGTGAAGCGAATATTGACGCGCGAATGAAGCGAGTAAACTCAAAATGTTCACGCGTCTATTCACTGGCAAATAGCGTGATTAATCCGCGCTTGCCAAGTCTGGTGTGAACACAGCATGACACAGCAGATGCCCTTCTAGCCGCAAACCAACACTGGGAATCACCCATACGCTCTTGCACCCACACACATACACTATGACCAATCTAGCCTGATCAACTCAACTATATAGCTTATTCCATAGAGAATTGCCAACTGAGCCAGCCGGGGTTCAAACCAGCGACCTTCTTGTCGTGCTACCCACTGCACCACCGTGACACCCTGTATATCAAATATGTATTTTAAAATATATTCCCTCAAAGTTAATATTATGCACTATTATATATACTATTATTATTATATGTTATTATAATAATTATTGTTATTATTATTATGCAACTGAGCAATGCAGAATTACCCTGTCTTAGCTTATAAATAATCATCAGAACTTGTCTCTTGATTAGACATATGTTTCTCATCTACTGGAGATTGCATAAACAGCTGTATCTAAATCTGAGGCGCTTTTTCCTCTCTCTGCTTCATGAACAAAAGAGTGAAGTGGGATTTCGGGATTTCGATTTTCGCAGAGCATATTTGTCTCTTGATGCCGTTGCCATAGTAAGCTAAACCCATCATCTGCGCTCTGATTGGCTGGATGAACTCAACTCCCAGAAGCCCCTGCTGCTATGGCATTCTGAGATTGATCTCCGGAGACCATGTGACCACATGAGGGGGACGGACAGAAAGCGACGCTGACAGAAAGCAAGTAAACTGTTCAGATCGACTGCTGCTTATGGTTGAAAAGTCCAATGAAATGTTGTTAATGACAAAAAGTGATAAACTATTTGTGACTTGACTTCCCAATAAAACAATGTGAGGAAAAAACAGAGCAATATTGAATATAGTGTAGTTTTAGGATGAGACAATCTATATTATTGACCGATAGGGGATGGTGGGAAGTGTTTTGAAAGCCGTTTTCAATGGTTTTAGGGTTGGGACATTCAGTTTAATGATGATAATGAAGGAACAATGACACACTACACATTCACATTTAGAGCCAAAAAGATGGTAATCCATGTACAGTAGTGCATATATACTACCTGACAAAAGTCTTGTCGTCGATCTCAGTTGTAAAAGCAACAAATAATAACTTGACTTCTAGTAGATCACTTGGAAAAGTGGCAGAAGGTAGATTTTTCTGATGAATCATCTGTTGAACTACACCCTGATCATCACAAATACTGCAGAAGACCTGCTGGAACCTGCATGGACTCCAGATTCTCACAGAAATCAGTCAAGTTTGGGGAAGGAAAAATCATGGTTTGGGGTTACATTCAGTATGAGGTGCGAGAGATCTGCAGAGTGGATGGCAACATCAACAGCCTGAGGTATCAAGACATTTGTGCTGCCCATTACATTATAAACTACAAGAGAGGGCGAATTCTTCAGCAGGATAGCGTTCCTCATACTTCAGCCTCCACATCAAAGTTCCTGAAAGCAAAGAAGGTCAAGGTTCTCCAGGATTGGCCAGCCCAGTCACCAGACATGAACATTATTGAGCATGTCTGGGGTAAGATAGATGAGGAGGCATTAAAGATGAATCCAAAGTATCTTGATGAACTCTGGGAGTCCTGCAAGAACACTTTCTTTGCCATTCTAGATGACTTTAGTAATAAGTAATTAAGTCATTGCAGAGATGTATGGATGCAGTCCTCCAAGCTCATGGGAGTCATACACAATATTAATTCATTTTCCACTGCAGCATGACTTTATATCCTACACTGTACATTATTTCTGTTAAGTGACAAGACTTTTTTTCTAAACAAAGTCAGACCTTACTGTACTAATTAAATAATAAGAACAGCCCTCACCCAGCTTCTGAACTATTTGACCTTTTTCCTCAGCAAGATGTTACAGGTGCACCAGAATGAGGACAACCAAACTCAAGAACAGCCTTTTTCTAAAAGCCATTACCCTCCTCAACTCACACATGCACTGACCCCATACATGCACACGCATTGACTGGACTACTCGAGTAGTACTGTATTTCTGAATTTATTGTATTTAAAAAACAGTATGCGAGAAAGACCCGGATGACCTATTACTTCCACCGAGATTCTGAAGTGCGCATCCAGTGTAGGCATGGGATGATAACCGTTTTCAAGGTATACCACGGTTTTGAAAAGTCAAGGTTATCATACCGCCAAAATCTTCAGCTATACTGTTCCTAAGGTATGTGTAAGATTTTTTAGGTGTAAATTGTAAAGAAATCTGTGTTTTTTTAAAACAAATTTAGACCGCAGAAGTCAATGATTCACTTCAGCCTGACATGTTTACTGCCCCACAATATTTTAAATGTTTCTCAAAATAAAATATATTGTGTTCAAAGGGGAAAAAAGTTGTAGTTTTTTACCCAGACATTTAAAATAACTTATTTTAGAGCAGTAATCACAATACCGTCATACTGTGAAACCGTGATATTTTTATCCAAGGTTATCATATCGTCAGAATCTTATACCGGCCCATGCCTAATCCAGTGGACACTTTACTATCTCGTAGTGTTGTCACAATACTGGAATTTCTAACTTCAATATGATACTTTGAAAGATACCGATATTCGATACTACATCCCCTCCCCTTACAAAATTAATAGTATCTAATTTAAAATTTTTGTTAAAGATAAACAAAGCTAGAATATGAGACTGAGATATATTTTTACACCAAAAAACTTGCTGTAGTGCACTTGTCCAATAAATATTATTTGTAATTGTAACATTCAAATAAGGGTGCTTTCACACTAGCACTTTTGGTCCGCACCCGGGTTCGTTTTTCGTCATAGTACGGTACGTTTAGCTAGTGTGAACATGTCTTCTGAACTCGGGTGCGCACCTGTGAACCGTACCCGAGTCCGCCTGAAAGAGGTGGTCTGGGGTACGGTTCATGTGAACTCTGGTACGGTTCACTTGTAGTATGAATGCAATCGTACCAAAAGCCGGAAGTGAACCGTCAACAGTACAGCAAACTATAGTTTTTATAACGTTCATTCGATTGTGTGTGTGTGTGTGTGTGTGTGTGTGTGTGTGTCTGTCTGAGTATCACGCACTGACAAGCGCGACTGAGACAGAGCAAACACAGTGATAATGCTTGTCTCCTCCAAAAACAGCTGGGACATCACGTGATGTTCTGAACGTGTATAATATGTTTGCGGCGGATAGACGCGAGCCGTTTTCTGTATGTTCTAAACCAAAAGGTTCAGTAAAAGCGAAACAACCGCGATGTGCGGACGTCTCTCCCTTTTGGCGCTTTGCTTTCGTTTCCGTCGCCTGGCAACAGACGTACACAAAACATCGGCTTGATGACGCAAACGTCAGAAGGAAAAAAGACAGTGTGAACACAAACCAACCAAGCAGGTGGCAAGGGGGGACAATCGAACTTGGGTACGATCCAGGCAATTGAACCAAGTGTGAAAGCACCCTAAAAGGCTTTTAAAAAACATAACAAAAATTTTGGGGTAAAATTTGCTATTATACTTCTGCCTCTGCCAGCAGCCTTCAAGTCCAAAAAGCACCTAATAACTAGTAAAGTTCTTAGTTCAGGTTCCTTTATTATTACATTAGAATGAGAGCATTGTTTCTAGCCATTTCGACCTATGGCTTTTCTGTCAAGTCAAGCTTTAAGTAGAATTTTTCTTTTACATTTTCGAGTGACAGGCTAATGGTCTAATCTGATTCAATGATTTATGCTAAGCTAAGCCAAAAGTGCTCCCACCAGAACAGATTCAAAATTGGTAAAACTCAAGCGTTTAACTATAGGAGATGTGTAAAATGAGCCAATGGACTCATTTTTACATTCCAGAGTTTCTCATTAACGGAAATCATTATAGTTGGGTGAATTTGGAGCGCAGTGAATGGGAGAGTACAACAAATATTTTTAACAATCCTATTTGCTGAAATAATCAAAGAAAAACTCCATTATGATGTTATCAAGACTTTCAGAGAGACTGATAACAGCAGCTAGAAGAGAGAACAAAGTCAAATTTACTGTACTGCCTCAATACACTCTGCATTACAAACAACTCACATAACCAGTATTTAGTTTTTTGTACTTTGATGCAAACATGATATAATACATACATAAATACATATAACCACTTATGTTTTTTTTAATCAGAATATTAAGAACTTTCAAAGATTTAAAGGTGCAGTATGTAAGTTTGACACCCAGTGGTTGAACTAGGTTTTGCACGCCTGGATCAAAACAAAGTCAAGCACAGGTTGCCAGATTGAGGACAGGAGCGAGTGATTTAAACCGTGTTCTAAATTAAAGCAACGGCACACAATATAAGGAATATTCTCCATATTAAAAGGAGTTTTTGTCCTGATCAACACCTCGAATTGATATATTAGATATCTAATATATAATAATAATTAGATTATAAACTTTACCAATTCGTGAGTGAGTGCATATTCTGTGCGTCTGAATGGCTGTATTTAAATTTCTATTGCGTTTCGTCTGGTGCAAACCGCCAAATTGCATATCACTGCGTATCTCACCATGAGGCGTGTTGTTAGGACAAGCGGTTACAATGTAACCTGCTCACATAATGTTTACATTCATAATATTTATATCATTTGCTAATTAATGTGGAACTGAATCTGTCTCATTTCTGAGTCTGCTACTGTCCACTGGAGGTGGCATTTCGGTCACGGACGCATGATTTCAGAGCCTTTCTGAATGAATGAAATGCGCTGTTTTCCATCAAGGCAACCCGGAGTGCTAAAATATAATTGGCTAACCTGGCATTGGGAAGGTAAAATTACCAAAACAAAGACAGGGTTCCGGCACAGAAAGCACATTTTCAAAGCAGAATATCTTCAGCATTGTTTTTCAGAAAAACAAGAATGTTCACTTAACATGTTTCTTAAATATCTGCAAACATATTATGGTGTTTTATGCTTTAGAAGAGTCAAAAACTTACATACAGCACCTTTAAGAGGCTGATCGCCAGTAAATGCATCGTAACAGTCTTATGAAAAGGAATTATTTCCAAAAAAAAGTGGCTATTTCCTTTAAATCTTGGTTTTGTATGTACTGTGTGACCAACATAAAATAATGTGCAATGGCAAATTTGGACTCTTGGGTCTTTAGTGGCACTGCTGTCACAATAACAACAGCCTGGGGAATGACTTCATTACTGGCATAAGAGTGACAACAGTGTGTGTGTGTGTGTGTGTGTGTGTGTGTGTGTGTGTACAGTGCGTCCTTGCCTCGAGATCTGCTCACATGTGCCAATAACAGGTAACAGGACACATGGGCCCCAGGGCAGAGCTCCACCACTGAGCCCAATTAGAGCATCTCTGCACGTTCATTAATCTCACAGACTGAGCCTTAAACTCCTTACAAAGAGCATCCGGTCCAGTTAATAACCTATTAAACTGGTGTTTGCACTGCGTGTGTGTGTGTGTGCGTACCTGTTGTTGACTCTGTTCCTTCAGCGTGAGACTGACTTCCAGAGATTGTTTGGCCTCTAGAAACGCTGTGCGGTATTTACGGTCAGCCATGAAATATGACATCACACCCACCAGCATGGCACCAAAATACAGCATCAGATTCGCCACAAGCTACAAGAAGCAACACACTCATGTCACTTCGGATTTAATATGCATCACACACAATATATACAGAACAAGAATGATGTTTTTTTATATATATCATGGTTGAGACTGTCCTGTGATGTCAATGTAAAATAGATTTCTTCTTTCATGGACAGTATATTGTGATATTACATCAGATCCTCCTTTAAGCTCCGCCTTCATGACATCAAACATGTGCAAACCTGTCAACCCTCCCGTTTTCCCTGTATTCTCCCCCGTTTTTTACATATCATCCTGTAAAGGTATTTTCCTGTATTTCTCCCATATTATTAATGTTTCTATGAAGGGTGGCAATAAACAGGAAAGAGCAGATCCTCTCGATACGCAACCCATACCACCAAACCACCAGAGGATGCCCTTTGGTCTTAAATGTGAGTCAGTTCTGTGCTTTCATTTTATCTAGGCATAACCAATTGGAACTAAATAAAAAAAACAGCGGGATTCACTTTCTTTACATTACAGATGCCGTCACCCCTCCTTTGCAATCCTCAAAACAGTCAGCTTATGTAGCGGTGTGTGACTGTCAGACGCGTGTTTGGGTGCGTGTTTGAAGAGACATATACACATAATAATAATAATAATAATAATAATAATAATAATAATAATAATAGTAATAATAATAATAGTAATAATAATAATAATAATAATAATAGTAATAATAGCAATAATCAGTAATAATAATAATAATAATAATAATAATAATAATAACAATAATAATAATAATAATAATAACAATAATAATAGTAATAATATTAATAACAGTAGTAGTAGTAATAATAATAATAATGGTAATAATAATAATAATAATAATAGGAATAATAGGAATAATAACAGGAATAATATTAATAATAGTAGTAATAATAATAATAATAATAATAATAATAATAACAATAGTAGTAATAATAATAACAATAGTAATAATAATAATAACAATAGTAATAATAATAATAATAATAATAACAATAGTAATAATAATAACAATAGTAATAATAATAATAATAATAATAATAATAATAACAATAACAATAATGATAGTAATAATAATAATATGCTGCAAAAAATAAAAAGTTGAGTTAACTTTTAAAGCAACCGGCTGCAAAGATATTTTGAGTTTATTAAGCTTCAGTCTTTGAAGTTATGCCAAATTATCTTTTTAAGTTGACCGAAAAGGCTGGTTTAAGTCAATTATACTTTATGGAATAATTTGGCACAACTTCAAACACTGAAGCTTGATAAACTCAAAATATCTTTGCAGCCGGTTGCTTTAACATTTTAAGTTAATTCAACTTTTTATTTTTTTTTAAATATGGAGAAATCAAAATTTAAAGTCTCCTTAACTGAATTTTTTACTTTCATTGAACAAACTGTTCCAAACATGCAGTTGAATCATTTTTATGAGTAAATTCAACTCTGAGTTTAAAAATATGTCCACCTAACAATTTTAAACTGAATTAACAATTTGTAAGTTGGATTTTTTTACAGTGTAGTAACAATAGGAATAGTAATAATAATAGTAATATTTTTACTGTTTTAAGGTGTTATGTTAATGATTTTGAAACAAGTACAGTGCTCAGCATATACGATATGAGTACACCCCTCACAAATCTCTTTTAAATTCATAGATTCAGTAAATTAATAGGATTCATAAATTCATAGTTCATAAATTAATAGGAAGCTATACAATATTGTATATGTGCATGTACATTAGATTAGTCAGTACTGAAGCTAAATATGGAGCTATTCTAACAAAATAACTTACGATGACAGTTTAAAAACTAATACATACAAACTTGAATGTGATAGAAAAATATTAAATACAAATTTAAAAAAGAGGAAAAACCAAGAGAAGCAAAAAATGGAAAAAAATTGTTGAAATTTACTACAAATAGGTTGTAATTTCTTTGCAATATTTTGCTTGAATTTAATTGTATTATCTTTCGATTTCTAAATATGTTTGGTGTCTAAAATATTATTTTAATAAATATATCAGTTTAATAAATCTGTTTTGTTTAAATGCACCAAAACACGTTGCCTATATTCACTGAGAAATGGATAAAAATAATGGGGTGTACTCAGTTATGCTGAGCACTGTATCTATTCATTAAGGCTTCATTTATTTTAGAAAACAATGCAGTAAAAATAAAGCAAAATTGCTAAATACTATTATAAAATAATATAACTGCTTTATATTTGAATGTGTTTTAAAATGAACTTATTAAAATATCTGCTGCTCAATAAGTTGAAAAAACAAAGCTAAAAATAATTATGTATATTTTTATATTATAAATACTTTTGTAGAAACTGATTTCCCACTGATATAAATCTTTTTGTAAAAATTATGCATGTCATTACTTCATGTCTTATGCATGTCTTTACTACTTTTTTTTCAATTTAATGTATCATATTTGAAGTTATTAAATTAAAGCATACAATTAAATGATCAAATTAATAAATTAAATATTAAAATCTAAATATATCACACACACTCACACACACACACAATGTAATGTTATGTATAGCCTTATATATTGTGTATATCATATTTATTAATCGTGTATGGCCATATACCCAAAGCGCTTCACCATCATGAGGGGGTCTCTCCACACTACCACCAGAGTGCAGCATCCACTTGGATGATGCTACGGCAGCCACAGGGCAACGACGCCAGTGCGCTCACCACACACCAGCTATTTGAAGTTAGTAAAAGTATTTAAAATTTTAAATAACTGCTTTCTTCTTGTACGCAGTTTCAAATAATATTATTGAAACAGATTTATCAAATTTATCCGTCTTTCAGGTGAGACATTAAATCGAGGTCGTGACTCTCTGTGGTCGTTAAAAATCCCAGGGTGTTGTTCGAAAAAGAGTAGGGGTTTAACCCCGGCATCCTGGCCATTGTCCATCATGCCCTTCTGACATCCCCATATCATAATTGGCTTAATAATTCCGTCACCTCTCCACCAATCAGCTGGTGTGTGGTCTGGTGGATGCTGCACACTGGTGGTGGATGAGGAGAACCCCCCCATTGTGTAAAGCGCTTTGAGTGTCTAAAAAAGCGCTATTTACATGTAAGGAATTATTATTGCTCCAGTCAATTTTGCTTTTATTACTGTTATCATTAATAATAATAATAATAATAATAATAATAATAATAATAGGGCGCCACGGTGGCGTAGTGAGTAGCACGTTCGCCTCACAGCAAGGTTGCTGGTTCGAGCCTCGGCTGGTTTCTCCGGGTGCTCCGGTTTCCCCCACAAGTCCAAAGACATGTGGTATAGGTGAATTGGGTAGGCTAAATTGTCCGTAGTGAATTAGTGTGTATGGATGTTTCCCAGAGATGGGTTGCAGCTGGAAGGGCATCCGCTGCGTAAAACAAATGCTGGATAAGTTGGCGGTTCATTCCGCTGTGGCGACCCCAGATTAATAAAGGGAATAAGCTGAAAAGAAAATGAATGAATAATAATAATAATAATAATAATAATAATAATAATAATAATAATAA
>CAIGQQ010029546.1:570412-586606 GCA_903798035.1 Danio albolineatus
AATAATAATAATAATAATAATAATAATAATAATAATAATAATAATAATAAAATCAATTAATGATAAAGAGTATTTCTGAAGGATCGTGTTACTCTGAAGACTGGAGTAATGAAGCTGAAAATTCATCTTTAAAATCACTGGAATAAATTATTAAATTAAATTATAAACTACTTTTGAACAGTTATTTTTATAGTGCAATAACATTTCATAATTTTACAATTTGTACTGTACTTTTGATCAAATAAATGCAGCCTTGGTGAGCAGGAGAAGCTTACTTTAAAACATTTAAAAATCTTACTGACCCAAAACTTTTGACCAGTGGTGTATATATACACACATGTACACGTTTGCAAGCAAAAGGTGTTTAAAAACTGCTGATACCCTACTGAAGTATGCCTAACGGTAAATATTACCGTGTTTTTCAATAATGATGATGTTCACCAGTGTATATGTGTTACCTGTCTGATCAGCACTGTTAGCTGCAGCTTGTCCTGGTTTCTCAGCGATATTGTGAATCCCAGCAGCAGCGTGTGCGCGCAGCACGAGAGCGCGCTCAGTAACGCAATGGGCGCGAGCGGCAGGGGGAGCGTGAGGAAGAAGGAAAAGATGAAAAACGTCTGCCATCCCACCGTGTCACCGGCGGCGTAAAACCCCGCGAAGTTCAAGCTGAAGTAACACAGCACGTGGACCATGATGAGCAGCCACAGAGCGTAAGGCACGAGGCTCGCGGACACGTGCACAGGGAGCAAACGGAACCGGGATGTGATGTACAGCAGAATATCCGACGCCAGCCCACCTGCCGCCACCGCAATCGTATTCAGTTTATCCGGAGAGTAAACGACCGCGCACATGATGATCACATAGCCGTTAAAGAGAGCCGCGAACACGATCAGCACCAGTAACGTCTCCTGCCGCTGCCGCAGAAAATAAGTCTGATAAATTTTCTCGAGAGACTCCGGTGTGAATCTGAGACGAAGGAAGCGGGGGAGAGATGGACAGAAACCGGGAGTGTGCGCCGTCCTCTCCTGCGCACCTCCGCGAATGTGCGGCTCCGCCACGGTAACCGGACGGTCCTGGATCCCGTTCGCCGACATACTGCAGCTCTGTTGGTGCTTGACGTGTAATACTGCAATCAGCGGAAGATCCGTCACGGTCGTCCGAGTTTATTCCGCTCGGGTTTGAGGAAAAACACACTAGAGAGATTCAGTCTGTCATTCCTTAACGGTCTTCGGCTCCATTTCCATGGCGAACACATCTCCAGATGCTCCTCCACATCCTTTAAATATAACAACAACACAGCAGAAACAAGGTGAGTTAGATGTGGGACAGCACTGTTAAAGGATTAGTTCAGCCCAAAAAAGAAAATTTAGTTATTAATTACTCACTCTCATGTTGTTCCAATCCCCTGAAACCTAATATTATTTTCGCAACACATGAAAATACTTCAGATAAAACCTGAGAGCTCCCTCATCCACCATAAAGAATAAATGGTCCAGGAAACAAATACATTCCATGTGACTTTAGTGGTTCAACTGTAATCATATGAAGCTCCAAGAAAAATTTGTGCACTAAAAGTAACTAAAAAGAATAAATAACTTTGTTCAGTGTGAGGTCAGGGTGCACGTTTAAATGGACAGTATGACATATTGGCAATAAGCCCAGCTCACATTGCAAGTTTTGACTGCACAAACATGGTCCTCATGTCACACTGTAATGGCCCGTTTCCACTGAGTGGTACGGTACGGTTCGGTACGCTTTTATGGGCATTTCCACTGTCTAAAAGCATACCGAACTGTACCGTACCCTCTGCAAAGGGTACCAAAGGGTGACCAAAAGGTGGAGCTAGACGCGCAGCTGAACGCTATTGGTTTACAGAAATACGTCATTTGCTCGCGCAAAAAGCCAGAATGAAAACAAAGGACCCACCATGTTTAAACACACAGCTGAGATATTACACCAAAAAAATATACACGTATAATAACGCGCCATGTCAAACAAACATTGTTGTCTTGATGAACAGCCACAAAGCCAAGAAGAAGAGCAGATTCTCCCCTGTGCCCCGTAGTTTTTTACATGCGAGCGTAAGCTACGTAAGCGCGAGCGGTTTCACTTTCACACGAGCGCATCTATATTTGAAATAACAAACTTCTTAAGCTGATGATAATGTGCGCTTGATTATTGGCGTGCTTTTGAAATCCGATCCTTTCGAAAACTGACAAACGCGAAACTAACGCAAGGCCGACGCGGGAAAAAACAAAGGAGCAAATAATTTTTTTAGCAAACATGAAGAAACTGCTACGTTTAACAATTATCATCACCTTTCGGACTATTATGAACTCCGAATGACAGAATTGTTTTCTAACAGAGGCTACATGTGCTGGTGAAGATTACAGACACAGATGAGAGGTTTGCACTGACTGTGGGCTGTATTTCGTGTTGTTTTTGAACCTAAATAAGGACTAAATGTCTGCTGTGTGTAGTTTTTCTGTAATTGATAGCATGTCGGAGACTGTAAAGGGCTGTATGTGTTCATATATGCTGCATTTATTTATTTATTTTATATAATCGCGGACAGTAGGCTATTTCGCATCATTGATCATTAATCAGATCATGTTCATAGAAAGGTTAGTAATGAACATTTATACACCAGTGTTTATGTCAATAATAAAGCATCTGTTTTGTGAGAAGTGCTTCTCATATGATTTGTTTATGACCCGTAAAGCTTTACTGTAAACATTTCCTCGAGCGAGAATGAGGTCCACTCAAACGTTCTATCGTACACCACGCCCACCAAAAAGAGTACCCTGTTGCAGTGGAAACGCAAGCCTGATTAAGGTGACCTGTACCGACCCGTATCGTACCGTACTGTACCACTCAGTGGAAACGGGCCATAGGGCTGCATCCGAAATCACATACTTTCATACTATATAGTACGCTAGAATCAGTGGCGTATCGCAATAAGCATGGGCCCACCCGCAAAAGTTTTGGCGGGGCCCCCCTCAGAAGGGTTGGTGAGGGGGTTGGAGGTCATTGTGAAGACCGGGGCGGCGGTGCGGGCGGGAAGTGCGCACTTATGATAGTGGTGTGACCGGTTAGGGGTGTTATTTTTGAGGCGGTGAGTTAAGATCGCGCAATCTGAAGATTGCGGGCCCCCCCATCACGTGGGTCCGCTACACCACTGGCTAGAATCAGTATGCGAGCCAAATACTAGTATGTTCGAATTCATTGAATTCAAAAAACTGTATGCGAGAAGTACCCAGAAGACCTACTACTTTCTGAGATTCTGAAGTGCGCTTTGTATGGACATTACGCTATCCCATGATTCCCAACGAGAGAATTTATGAATGGGAGTCACAAAATGGCATATTGTCCAAGTACGTCCGAGTTTTAATTCATACTCCTCACATTCATACTGCATAGAACATACTTTTCTAACGGCTAAATTCAAATGCAGTGCCCACTGAGTAGTTGGTGGTTTCGGACGCAGCCTTAGATCCGAGTTGTCATAATGTTAGACTGAACAACAGTGAAGATGCGCTAAACACAAAAATGCTAGAAAACTCACAGATAGTTGAACATTGTCAATTTAGGAAAAGTTGAGTTCTGACATGATATCTCATGACTTTTTGATTCATTTAATATGATTAAGGTCACAATCAAACTATGCAGAAATCGAATTAAGGCATGGAGTATGCCGATTTTGGTCACTTTATTGAAGTGCAGTACAGCATGTAAACACTGCAATTAAACTATTACCGACGTGTAGAATTTTCACCGCATTTTGCAACAGGATAGTCTACAGTGCATTCATAAGTATTGAGAGCGCTTCACTTTTTCTACATTTCTTCATGTTACAGCCTAATTCCAAAATGATTAAATTCATTTATTTCCTCAAAATTCTACACACAATACCCTATGATGACAATGTGAACAAAAGAGTTTTTTTAATTGTTGCAAATTTATTAAAAATAAAAAAACTGAAAAAACACATGTACATAAATGTCACGTTTGTGTAAATAATCAATGATATAATAATCTGATGAGACACAAATAGATCATGAACACAGAGTAAAGAACTGACAATGATGTCTTGGCTTCCGCTCTAATATAGGTGAGCTAAGTGCCATCAGCTGAAACTGCTGATAATCCCGCTGATCATGTGATGTAAACAAACACGCACATGGAAGCCCGAACACACACACACGTGACAACAACAAACATGAAAAGACAGGGCCGTGAAGCTCTAAATTGAGCTCAGGTACATTCTGTTTCCTCTGATCATTCTTGAGATGTTTCAGCAGCTTAAGTGGAGTTCACCTGTCCAATTGGACATGAATTGAAAAGACATACACCTGTCTATATAAGGTCCCAGGGTTGACAGTGCAAGTCAAAGCACAAATCAAGCATGAAGACAAAGGAATTGTCTGTAGACCTACGAGACAGGTTTTGACTCAAGGCACAAGGCTGGGAAAGGTTACAGACAAATTTCTGTTGCTCTGAAAGTTACAGTGAGCACATTGACCTCCATCATCTGTAAGTGGAAGATGATGAACCACCAGGACTCTTCCTAGAGCTGGCCGGCCATCTAAGCTGAGTGATCAGGAGAGAAGGGCCTTAGTCAGGGAGGTGATCAATAACCGGTCACTCTGTCTGAGCTCCAGCGTTCTTCTGTGGAGAGAGGAGAACCTTGCAGAAGAACAACCATCTGTGCAGCAATCCACCATTCCAGGCCTATATGGTAGAGTGGCCAGACGGAAGACACTCCTTAGTAAAGGGCACATAGCAGCCCGTCTGGATTTTGCCAAAAGTCATCTGAAGGACTCACAGATAATAAGAAACAAAATTCTCTGGTCAGATGAGACTAAAATTGAACTCTTTGGAGTGAATGCCAGGTGTTACGTTTGAAGAAAACCAGGCTCATCACCAGGCTAATACCATCCCTGCAGTGAATCATGATGTTGGCAGCATCATGCTGTGGGATGTTTTTCAGCAGCAGGAACTGGAAGATGAATGCAGCGATGTACAGAGACACCCTGAATGAAAACCTGCTTCAGAGTGCTCTTGGCCTCAGACTGGGGCAACGGTTCATCTTCCAGCAGGACAACGACCCAAAGCACAAGCGTCATTTTTAAATACACAACTGAGACATTACACACTAATAATACATACTGTATAATAAGCCGTGGTTGACCAGAGCTTGGCGCCACAGTGGCGTAGTGAGTAGCACGTTCGCCTCACGGCAAGAAGGTCGTTGGTTCGAGCTCCGGCTGGGTCAGTTGGCATTTCTGTGTGGAGTTTGCATGTTCTCCCCGTGGTTGCATGGGTTTCCTCCGGGTGCTCCGGTTTCTCCCACAAGTCCAAAGATATGCGGTACAGGTGAATTGGGTAGGCTAAATTGTCCATAGTGTATGAGTGTGAATGAGAATGTATAGATGTTTCCCAGAGATGGGTTGTGGCTGGAAGGGCATGCGCTGCGTAAAAAACAAAATGCTGGAAAAGTTGGCGGATCATTCCGCTGTGGTGACCCCGAATTAATAAAGGGACTAAGCCGACAAGAAAATGAATGAATGAATGAATGAATGACCAGAGCTTGAACAAACCCTGTCGTCTTCTTGTGACGAACTTATGATTCTTACAATTATTTCAGAAACAAACAAATGCGAGAGGGAAGCGTGAAAAACAAAAGAGAAGCACGAAAAAACAAATGAGCAAATGATTTTTTCAGCAACCTAAAAAATAAACTGCGATCTTTAAAGGGGTGGTCCAGAGTGTATTTTTAAGGCTTGATTGTGTGCATGGGGTGCACAGAAATGTGTGCTCATGCTTCACTTGTACAAAATCAGGTCATTTTTTTCATATATCTTACTTTGATTATATACAGCTACTCAGCTAACATGAAAATGACTGCCATATTTCCTAGTTCCTCCAAAAGCCCGCCCTCATGAGGCTCTGATTGGTCAGCTAACATAATGGCAGCGTCACTCCTCTACTAGCACACGCTTTGGTAAATACTGTCAGTCATTGTGAGTTTAATTGTAAATGACCTTTCTCAAATGCTAGCTATATCTTTTTTTATAACTCTCTGGAACATGATTAAAAGTAAGCTGTTAGCACATCTCTCTCTGTGTCGTGTCCTTTGGAAGACCAAATACAGAAACAGACCAAGTTCTGTGGAAATAGCAGCATTTGGATGGCGTTTTAGCTTTCTCTCCTATAACATTACAGTGCCCTGGCCACGCCCTTTCGCTGCACAGGGTGTATGCTTATAACCTGAAGGGTTTATGACATCATTAACCAGGATGCATTTTTTTGTAGTCCACAAACTTCATTTGCTGTAGGCTTTGCTAAGCTAACTCTCTAATAGTCAATGTTTCCCTTTGCATTGAACTTTGAGCGTCTTACATTCAGAGATGTTGTTTATGTTCACACAGCTACATTACACATCAACTAAAGTTTAAAATATGATATCGTAGTGGACCACCCCTTTAACTATTATCATTACCTTTTAGATTATTATGAACTCGGAATGACGGGATTACTTTTTAACAAGAAGTCACATGTGTGTCACACTGTATTGCAGTGCACCCAGACCTCATGCAGCTATAGAGTGGACATAAGCAAACAAAGTAATGTTTACATTTTTTTGGTGCACAAAAGTGTTCTTGGAGCTTCGTATAATTACAGCTGATCACTAAAGTCACATGGAATGTTTTGACATTGTTTTTGGTTCCTTTGGACCGTTGCTGTTTATGGAGGATGAGCTCTCCATTTAATCTAAAATACCTTAATTTGTGTTCTGAAAATAAACGAAGGTATTAGGGGATTGGGACTGCATGACGGTGATTATCTAATAACGTCACTAAGAATAGCTTGCTAAATAATATAATTATTAAGAAAAGTTCATATAATAGGCAAACAAGTACACATTTTAATGGTTCACAAACATAAACAATGGCTAATGTCTAAATGAATATTAAATAAAAACACAGCAATGGGCTACATGCACACAGACTTTTAATTTTCAGACAGTGAGCCCAACAGCTTCCGGTGAACTGTTTTTCCATTACATAATCTTCATGTTTAAGATTTGGTTTCTTCAAAATTCAATGATCTTCACTTTGAAATGTTCCATGCCATGTATTAAAATAATGGAAATTCATTTTACCCCAGTATTTTCAATGTAGTTACTGTGCTTGCCTGCTGTCACTTATTGCTCTTGAGCAGTGGTTCTCAAGCTTTTTTTCACCAAGTACCACCTCAGAAAAAAATGCTTTCTCCAAGTACCACCATAATAACCATGGTTTTGAAGTACAGTAGCATAGTAGGCCTAATTAAGCAAGTACAGCACTGCACAGTTAAAAAACGAGGCAGATTAATTCTTATAATTAAAAATATTTATTGTTGTCAGCCACTTAAATAAAAGGTTTAGCCTTTTAAAATCAATTTACTGATCACATCGATGTTATCGTACACGTCAAAGGGTTAAAAGTGTGTCAATTTTTTTACTTTAATTATTCAGAGATTCCTCCGCGTACCACTAGAAAGAAGCTTGTGTACCACTAGTGGTACATGTACCACAGTTTGAGAACCACTGCTTTAGAGTTTTCACGGTCTTTTATCCCATTTCACATTTCAACAACTAAATTAATGCTTCCGTTTATTTAACTTATTGTATTTTAATTCCAATACGATGACGATGCTGTAAAAGGAACCTTATAAGTTTTAAAATAGTCACACAAAACATTCACCGGAAGTTTACCGTTGGCTGAAAAACACTAGGGGCTCTATTTTAACGATCTAGGCACAAAGTCTAAGGGCCCTATCATACACCCGGCGCATTAAGGTGCAAGACGTGTTTGCTGCAACATGTTGATATTTTCAGACCAGCGCAACAGTAATTTTCACGCTTTGCGCCAGGTTGTTTAAATAGCAAATCCGTTTGCACCACTTTGTGGACTCATGGGTGTGTCGGTCTAGAAAAGAGATGTGTTAAGGCGTATGTTGGCGTGTTGCTATTTTGAGGAACTAGACTGTGCAGTAGACCAGCTGAAAGCAGTCCAGCAAAATGCGCGTTAGTTGTGTGCCTTAAAAGCTTACACATACACACAGGATGTACAGTAATACACAAATATCTTTGCATATAACAAATAATTAAAAGAATAAAATATTACAAAAATGATTTCTTTCTACATTAATATAAAAAGTACTGCCTCCATGCCTCCTTCAACTCGGGAGGCCTTTATCAGTTTATTCATGACAATTTGCATTTGTATAATGTTATTATTATCATTAGTATTACTTATTATATGCAAATTTATATTTGTTTTATTAAAAACAAGCTTAGATTTGTCCTCCTGTGGCATTCTGGAGACTTATGCATCACCATATGGAGCATAAGAATGGGACGTGTGTTTGGATATAACTCATTGAACACATTTCATTAATATTGTTCTTTTATTCAGTTGCTGGAAATTATTATTGAATTTAAAAATAGTTTTGAAACAAATCTTTGTGCTTAACAAATAAAATTAAATATGTAGGCAAATGGATGTCTTCAGTGGAGTGTGTACAACACTGTTTCCTTATCCAGGAAAGAGAAAAAGTGAAAGTAAAGGCTGAATGGAGGAGGCTCGTTCTTTATCCTTGCACTGCAGGTGGTCTGTTTAACTGTTTTCTTACTAGTAAAGCTTTTAGTTTTTTCACTTACAAAGTCTGCCATGTAAATAATTAGACCAAAAAATATAAACCCAAGATTAAGAAAAACTACATTATAATATATATATTATAATAATAAGATATATTATTATATATTATAATAAAGGTAAAATAAACCAAAAAATAAACCAATATGTAACGTACAGTATACAATAGTGTGCATTTGAAGTGCATCAAAACCATTAATCAATGTTGTCCTAAAAACATAAAAACATTTTTGATCAATTTCAAATGTTGACTACAATTTACTGGATTTGGCAGCCATTTTAGCTGTGTGGGAAGGTTAGTGTTACCCCCCCCCCCCCACCCCCACCCCCAATCTAAGCAAAACGCTACCCTAACCCTGAAGCACTTTTGGCAAGAAAACTATATTTGTTTATGCTTGTGTAATACTACACCCATATGCTGTTAATTTTGTCCACAAAAACAGCAACAGAACTTTCTGAAGAATTGTGCTCATATTTTGCTGGACAACAGTGCCAGTAAATGTTAAGCTTACTACAAAATACAAACTAAACTAAATAAAAATACAAAAATATAAAAGTACTTTAGCTTTGGTAGGGTGTTATCCATTTATTTTACTAATACATGTGCTAAACCTAAAACCAGGCTTGTAGCCATCCTGGTGAAAGGGATGGTTCTTTTTTTCTGAAAATATAGACCTTATTGACCTTATTAATGCAGTTATTCACCTCATTTTCTGCTTAACTATGAAGTTAAGTATTTATAGTTTAAATACTGCATGTTAGTGAAATCTTAAGCACTATTTATTTCTAGATTAGCTTGTTGGGTGGCCATCGTAACCATACTTTTTGATGTACCAAAAACATTTCCTAAAGGTTTAGAATAAAGGAATATGAAAATATATATATTTATACATATTATTTTTTATCACATATCATTAGGAAAAGATAAAGGAATCTGCTAATGTTTGAAATTAAAAGCTGCCTATTAAGGCTAAGCAGCTTATTGTCATTTATTAGACAAATAACAAACTGGCCAGATTAGTGTTACCCCCAGCAATCTAAGCATAACACTACCCTAACCCTGATGAAAATTATATTTGTTGATCCTTGTGTTATATGCTGTCTGGTTGCTGTTAATTTTGTCCACAAAAAAACAACAACAGAACTTTCTAAAGAAAGTTGTGCACATATTTTGCTGGACAACAGTGCCAGTTAATGTCAAGCTTACTACAAAACACAAACTAAACTAAACAAAAATACAAAAATATAAGGGAACACTTTATTTTGATGGTCCATTTGAGTATTAGTAGACTGTCTACTTAATATCTGTTGATACTGACATTCAACAGACATTTACCTGACTATAAGAGACTTTGCACGTACATGTCAACTAACACTAACCCAAACCCCTAACCCCAACCTAACAGTGTACTTATAATCTAATGAGAATTAGTTGCAATGTAACTTAAATTCAACAAACGGACCATCAAAATAAAGCGTGATGGAATATAAAAGTAAATTAAAAGCTGCCTATTAAGGCTAAGTACCCTATTCTCATTTATTAGACAAATAAAAAACTGGCCAGGTTAGTGTTACCCCCAGCAATCTAAGCATAACACTACCCTAACCCTGATGCAGTAACCCTGAACTGGCCAGCTCATTCAACTTTCCTCAGTCAGAATTTAGCCACTTGAATAATAAAAAAAATTATGTATGATGATAAAAATAATACTGTAGAGCTTCCCAATTTTTCTAGCTCTCTTGTGGTTAACAATCATGGTTAACAACAATAGCCTGATTAGTATTAAAATAAACTTTATATGCTTGGTCATTTTTTTGTTTCAGGAAAAAGGTGCAAGATTTAGAATAGAAGTTATTAGTAAAATGTTTTCTCTGTTTAACAACAATCCAGCAGGTCAGTAGTGAAAGAAGACTTCACTTTCGTCAGATTCTTCTCGGTTTTAAAGCCTACTTCGATTAGTTATTTTTACAATTTATGATGGCATAGCAGTCAAAATAGGACAAATGAGCTCATGTATAGGGCAAATTCTGGACCTTTGTAAGTGGGGGATGGGTCTTTCGAACTACCCGAATCCTCCCCCTGGCTATGGGTCTGTAAAAGTCAATGCAATGGAAAAATTCTAAATACAGCTGACACACCAGTAAACATTAATGCTGACAATTTCTTACTATTGATAAGGCACATAGAGCCCAATTTTCTTTTTAAACACAGTATAAATAGAGAGTATAACTGTAAATTTGAACTCACTCTGATTATATTTATAACATTAGTAGATACTAGAATAAATGTGAAAGTTTGACAATTTTTTTAAAGTGTATAAACAGTTATCATCTTACCTGATTCAGTTGTTGTTGTGAAACTTGTTTTTAGTCCACCTCTGTTACTGTGGCTTGTTCATCTGAGCCCAAACAATAGCGGTTAAATTTTAAAACAGACTGAAATCAACCAAATGTACCATTACTCCCTCCATTAAGAGCAAATATTCCATCTTTGTGCAGTTTCGGTCAGTAGTCAATCTCACTGAAGGTGCTCTAATAATCTTTATGTAGACAGTCAGTATACAAACTAAACAACTAACGTCATTTCTCTCTCTCTCTCTCTCTCTCTCTCTCTCTCTCTCTCTCTTTTTCAGTGAGTGTTGCTGTAACCAAACCCAGCTCTTTCCAGGTTGCTACACCGAGTTCTCATGTGAGTACTAAACTCGAGGGAGCTACAGAAATGTGTTGTCTCATTAAGTTTTCCATTCTATAATAAGCTGTAATGAGCCGCATAGTTAAGGATGCTGTTTATGTTACTGTTTATGTTGTTTTTTTATACAATCCATATTCAAAATCGTTCTTTTAAGGGATGGTTTGAGCTTGTGACGATGATATTTTAAGGGTTCAACTAAAAATGAAATTGTGCTATTAAAGGTCTCGCAAAGTTAGTTTTAAGGATATTTATTAGCTAGTGTGCTTTGGATTTGTGTTTAGATAATATAAAACTAATAGAAACATCCAAAGCTTGCAGTAAATGGATCAACATACTTCAGGGACTCGTCAAATCTTCTGACCAATCACATGCTCTCTAGCATGTAACATGCCCCGCCCCCTTCGAGATGCCTTTAATTTGATGCACTTGACCTCAACCACTCTCACTGGCAGAGCTGTGAGAAAAACAAAACACTATCTTTTTTTTCTTTTAAAAGGCGATGAGCTACTCTATGTCCTGCCCTCTCTTTGTGTTTCAGTTGAGATTACTTTAAACATGGGAATAAAACTGCACATTTCAAAGCACTTCACAGGACCTTTCATTTCCTCATCCTCAGGCCATTCAAGGTGCTCTTTGGCCCCGTTTACACTAGTGCGTTTTACTTTTAAAACGACAATTTAGCATGAAAATGATCCGCGTCCACACTAGCGTTTCACCCAGCGTTTCTGAACATATCTCCGTCCACACTACTACACCAAAAACATATATCACGTGACCATTCGCACACTCTGGGCATGCACGTTCAAGTATAAACAGGAAGCACGTGTCTCACTCGGCATTTGGTTATTGTTAGTCAACAAACGCAAAGGCACTGGCTTTTCCCAGTGTAGCCCAAAACCGGCGTTCTAAATAGGGCTTACGCCGCTTAAAACGGGAGCGATTAGCGAGTACTCGAACTATAGCTTGCCTCTTGCGAATATATGCAGCTGTTGTAGTAAAAAAGGCAGAGTTTAACTGCACAATGGTGCCTAAAACGGACAATAGTGCAAACAACCTTCTCATTTCTGTGTCCATGTTGTTGTTTACAGTGAAGGCTGGTCTGTGGCGTTATAGTCATATAAGAGGGGCTTGACAAATAAGGGAAGGATACACAATGACCCAAAAGCCCCAATCAGGTAGCGAATCTCACCAGCCACGCCTCCATTTTCAGATATCTCAGTTTTCCCCCATCCACACTGAGACGGAGCAGCAGCGTTTTAGAATGAAAATGGCCTCTCCAGCATTTCCAAAATGCTCCGTTTTTGAGGCTCGAAAACTCCAGCGTAGTGTGGACGGATGGCGTAACCGCAGCAAAACTTTTTAAAAACGAAAACGCATTAGTGTAAACGGGGCCTTTATTTGAACATTAAAGCTGTATAAAAGACATTAAACATTAAAGCTGAACATTAAAGGCTCTATTTTAACGATCTAGGTGTAAAGTCTAAAGCACAGGGCGCAAAGTCATTAAGGGCGTGTCCAAATCCACTTTTGTTCTTTAAGAATGGAAAAATACTCTCTGCGCCGCGAAGCATGGTCTAACAGGGTTGTGCTTATTCTCTTAATGAGTTATGACTAGGGCCAGACGGAATCTGCGGACATTTTTTACTATTTCTGCAGAGTATTTTGTTTAAAAATCTGCGCATTTATGTGGAATGATTTTGGGAGTATCATAACTAAAACCTTAATATATGAAATAAAAAGTAACACCTTTTTAACTTTTATTTAATGTTTACAATGCGAATCCAATAAGATCCACTTTATTTAGTAAACAAAGCAAGCCTCTCGTATAAAATCTCTACTAAAAGACAGAAAATAGTACTCAACAAACTGTATTGTAATTAAATCATGAATATTTTCATAATAGTCAATATTATTACTGAAATTAATAAAAAAAAATGTAAATATACATTTACACACATTTACTCAACTAAATAAACAGAATCAATGACTCGCGCAGATTCCGTGTGGCCCTGGTTATGGGTGTGTTTTGAGAATAAACCAGTCTCATCTCCCATTCCCTTTAAGAGTCAGTTGCATCATGCTACAGTATGGAGCATTTGCTATTTACACGTTTAAGCTTGGTGAACTCTGATCTGTGAAATCGCATCACTTGACTGCGTGAGACCAATCGAGGATCAAAACATGACCTCTCTGGACAGAAATTTTTAATATGGAGCAATTGCCTATTTTAGTCTAATCATCTTGTTTAATCCCACCTTTTTCGCAGCGCCGTACGATTTTAAAAAGCACAAACTCTAGTGTGACTGCAGCTTGATGAACAGATCATTAGTTAGATCAGCTGTGTTTGATTGGGGTTGGAGCAAAACTGTGCAGAGCTGCGACCCTCCAAAAAATCGAGTTTGAGACCTATGCCTTAAATGAAGGTTTTCGGCGGAAACTGTGGCATTTTGAGAGCTAGAAAAACATCAAATCGGTCCAAGAAACTGAATCGAGGCTACAGATTAAAGCTAACGATGTTGTAAATAATATTCAGTTTCTTGCACAGACACATCATTTAATGTTCTAAAGAAAACAAGTCACTATTTGACATGGTGAAAGTGTGAGCAAATTAACAACACATATCCATTATGGGAACTGTCTCCTTCATAAAGTTACGTCATAAAAAAAGTCCATACAAGTGTTTTTCGAAATATTACTCATTTGTGCCATACTGGTGGTCTTGTCCCACTACCCACTACTTACCATTTATTGCAGGATCCCACATAGTTCTTTGAGGTTTCATGCATGTAAATAGTGTGGTTTTGCTTGCCTGGAAACACCTTTTAGAGTTTCCTCCAAATAAAATGGCAAAAAGTCTCTGCAGAAGAATCAGCGTTCTTCGAAAATGTAACAAAATAGTTGTTGTTTTTTCAGAAATGCGAAGACAGAAAAAAGATTTTTAGTCATCAAAGATCTTTTTTAGAACTTTTTTTCTGCAAAACCATTTTAATATTCTAAAGAACTGGTTATTCCACTATAAACAACCTTTTGTGCAAAGTAAAGGTTATTTGCGAAAACGTCTATATTAAGTGCTGTACTCCTAGAGGGCAGCAGAGTATTTGATTTAGAGTAAATGCTATGAGCAAATATTGTTTGATCAAACTAAGTGCTTAAAATTTGGTCTGATGAGTCTCGATTTCTGCTGCGACATTCAGATGGTAGGGTCAGAATTTGGCATCAGTAACATGAAAGCATGGATCCATCCTGCCTTGTATCAATGGTTTAGGCTGGTGGTGGTGTAATGGTGTGGGGGATATTTTCTTTCCACACTTTGGGCTCATTAGTACCAATTGAGCATCATGTCAACGCCACAGCCTACCTGAGTATTGCTGCTGACCATGTCCATCCCTTTATGACCACAGTGTACCCATATTCTGATGGCTACTTCCAGCAGGATAACATGCACCATGTCACAAAGCGTGAATCATCTCAGACTGGTTTCTTGAACATGACAATGAGTTCACTGTACTCAAATGGCCTCCACAGTCACCAGAACTCAATCCAATAGAGCACCTTTGGGATGTGGTGGAACGGGAGATTCGCATCATGGATGTGCAGCCGACAAATCTTCAGCAACTGCGTGATGCTATCATGTCAATATGGACCAAAATCTCTGAGGATTATTTCCAGTATCTTGCTGAATCTATACCACAAAGGATTAAGGCAGTTCTGAAGACAAACAGGGTCCAACACGATACTAGCAAGGTGTACCTAATAAAGTAACCGGTGAGTGTAAATACTAATGGTGCCTATTAGGAATGTTTATGGCAGAAATTAATTAGGGCCCCAAAATCACTCAATCCACCTCTGCACATGAAGATTTTTTTTTCTAGTGACTTGTGATTTTTCTCATTACTTTATGAGTTTAAGACATTTTGCTGTAATTATTTGTATTGTGAAAATGTGTATTTGGGTTTTTAAAACCTACAGAAACACAGCAGTTTAAGCAAAGAGGACACTGTGTTCAAATACATGAATTGTATTTATTGTTTTATTTACTTCACGGGTGATCACGGAAGATCACGGATACAAATTTTTTCCCTCCTCCACAACTGAGATAAAATGCAGCAGTTTTAGTACAACTTTCGAATATCTCAAAGCGTTCAGAATAAAAACAATCCGCTAAAATTGCATGTATAAAGTACATTCAGAACGTTTGACCAATTCAACATTTTAAATGAGTCATAATAGAAAATCTTTCACACATAAACATGTGAACAGGATACACAATCGACATAATTTTCTTAAGAATTAAGTCCAGTCATCTCATAAAACATTTCACAGAAATAGAATAAACTCGACGATCATATGAATCAGTAGACTGG
The DNA here is from genome assembly GCA_903798035.1 of Danio albolineatus. NCBI lineage: Eukaryota > Metazoa > Chordata > Actinopteri > Cypriniformes > Danionidae > Danio > Danio albolineatus. The sequence goes on from CAIGQQ010029546.1 coordinate 586,171, forward strand.
CTTGTAATGAAATCTAAACTGAAAACATTCATTGTGTCATTGCCATGCACCTTTGCGAGTAGCCAACGTTTAACACTACATATGCTTGCATTATACAGACATGAGATTTTGTTCAAGGAGTAGGGAATGTTTAACTAACTTTAGACAAAAAATAAAATAAAAATGATACACAGTGAGTAAAAAAAGTATTGATCATGTCACCATTTTTCTAAAAAAATATATGTCTAAAGGTGCTGATGACTTGAAATTTTCACCAGATGCCAGTATTACCAATGTAATCCATGCATGCAAAGACAACAGAACTAACAGAACTAATTAGTCTAGAAATTGAGTTATGTGTAATAAAATAAAATGACGGGGAAAGTTTTAAACACATGAAGAAAGGGAGATGTAAAAAGGCATGGAAAGCCCAGACAGCAGCTGAAAGCGCTCAGTA
>CAIGQQ010029546.1:586616-619004 GCA_903798035.1 Danio albolineatus
TGGAAAGCCCAGACAGCAGCTGAAAGCGCTCAGTACACAAGCAAAGACAACAAACGAAATGGTTTAGAAATAAAGTTATGTGTAATAAAATAAAATGACAGGGGAAAAGTTTTGAACACATGAAGAAAGGGAGGTGTTAAAAGGCATTGAATGACCAGACAGCAGCTTAAATCTCTCAGTACACTGTAAAAAAAAATCTGTTAATTAACAATCTCCATATTATGTGATTCACAGGTGTTTTTGGTTTATTTATGGTTGTGAATTGCATTATGAGACCTTGATCTGCGGTTTTGATGTTAAAATTTAATGAAAAAACTGTGACTTTATTGACATTTTAGTAGTTTGAAATAATATAATGCATAAGGAATAAAATAGAGAGAAATTAAATTACAGAAGATGTACTGCCAGTTTATTACAAGGTTTTTGTACTGTAATATACAACACCAGTCCAGACAATATACGACTTTAAATAAATAAAAATGTTAATAAAAAATACTTTTTCAAAGTTTAAAGTTGTTGGATAAAAGGTCCTTTAACGCAATTCAAATACATAAATAAACTGGGAAAAATAAAAACATGAATCACACAATGCTAATTTAAGGATTTTTTTGACAGTGTAGTTATTCAGTAACCCTGCCTCTCGTCAGCGTAAATTTATATTAGCTGCTTCAGTCCAAAACAGCTACATCAGCAGATGATAAAGGTAAAACCAGAGTGGACATTTCAGTGAGACAATAATCCCAAATAAAGGCAAGGAAACTGCTCATCTGCTTTCAGAAAGAAATTAAAGCTGCTAGAATGGCACAGCCACTCCCCTGATCTGAATCCAATTGAGAACTAAAAATCAGAGTAGACAGACGGGACCCACAGAAACATCAAGATTTGAAAACTCTGTTGAAGTCTGAGAGAAATATCACTCCTAAACAGTGTATGCAGCTCTATTCTCCATACAAGAGGAGTCTTAAAGTTTTCGTTAACAAAAAAAAGCCTTTTATACATGGTATTAAATACATTTCAGCAGTTCTGTACTTTCTCCTTGTGTCATTCCATTGTTATTACACTTAACAAATTATTCAGTTTTGTTTTATGTTTGGATTGTTTGGATTTTTCCCAAAAATCTGGTGCAATTTCGTCAACAGCTCCTTTAGAAATATATTCAGCAGGAAAAACAACCTGTGCAACACTTATTTTAACTAACTTAAAAGATCATTGTCACAAAGTCGATACATCTGGAGGATTTTGTTCTATTCCTTTGATACTCAGTGCTTTTTAAGATCACTTAGATGCCTGCTGCTGCTGATGATGATGACTATCTACGTGGTTTTTAACTCAACCAAAGTTCATTGGCAGTACCGGGTGGGTTCTGTGCCGGACTCCGGCGGCCTCTGTCGGTCAGAGCGGGTAGTGCGGCACGCTGATGTGCTGGTGGAACGCGCCGTGGTGCGCGCCGTACAGCAGCTCCGGGGACGCGCCGCTCAGGCCCGTGCACAGCGGCTCGTGGTTGCTCAGGACGGTCGACAGATATTTGGCCTCTTCTGTGAGTCTCTTCACCTCTTTCCTGAGCGCTGCGTTTTCCTTCTCCAAGCTTTCACTCTCCTACAACACACACAGAAAGCCAGAGACGGTAATAACACGATCTAGGTCGGAGAAAATCTTTGTAAAACCTCTGAAGACTACTCTAAACATGCTGGGTTATTTCAACCCAGTGATTGGTGTAATATTGATTAACCCAACTGCAAGTAGTTCATTTATTATTATTGTTATTATTATTATGGTTATTATTTTTAAATTAACAGGACCAAATTAAACCTATTGTTTGGATTAGGGCATTGTTTACTGTAGTAAAAACTAAAGTATACTGCAGTATTAAAGTTGATCTATTTACTCATAATACCTTATGCTATAGTATTCATTAACAAAGTAAAATCTGTAATATATATACAGTATACTTTACTATAGTATGATTCCAAACACTATTTATTATAATTACTATAGTATTTTTATGGACATGAATTATTTTGTCCTCTAGAGGGCCTCATAGTTATACATAAAAACAACCCAGTAGTAATGCATTGCATTCATTTCTATGACATTAATGAACGTTTCATTATTTTATATTAGTAATTAGTCAGTATATTGCTCATTTCAGTTGTCACAATGTACATTTGTTAAACGTTAACATTCCTATTTAAATATTCATGAGATCAATAACACTGATTGGTCAAACAGGCATCCCACAGGTTTTATCCAACCGTTATTTACTGCTTATCCAACATTGAAAGTGTTTGCCATATGATATTAATATGATCTTATAGTTTATCTTCCTAAAGTTTATTATTCAGTGTCTGTACTGAAGATAAGAATCTTAAAAAGGTTTGCTTTATTAGTTTTAGTTGACTAATACTGTTCATATTTGCATATTTACAAGGTTAATAGACATTCTTTTTATACTTATCCAACTCTGAAAACGTTTGAGTAATTAATGAGGTAAATATGAGTTGCTTAATGATTGGTTTTGTACATTTGTAAATCTAAGTGTTCTCATTTACATATTCATGAGATCAGTAACAGTTATTACCTGAACAGACGCACAACCTATTTTAAATGATTGCATTAAATAAGTCTTTGCAAATGGCACAATCTAATTAAAACTTAAGAAACTACATAAACATTGTAATATAATATAAAACTTGTTTATGTTATTTAATTTTATTATATAAAATTGTTGTATTTATATAAATCATATATTTAATGTATACTGCAAAATATGCATATATATGGCTGTTTATGAGAGTGGGCGGAGCTTAAGAGCCCCACTTTCCTCTTCAACTCTTCGATTGGTTGAAATTCCAATTAAGCATCATGGATTGTGTAGTTTTCCCTCCTTTAAATATGATTATTGTTTTAAATAAGTTCAATTAAGGTTGAATAAATACAAATACAATTAATTAACCACCTCAAAGCTCAAAATAGGGATGATTTTACTTGTTTATGAGTTAAAAATAAATTTCCATATGGAGAAAATGAGTGAAGGCTTTACTTTCAGAAACTACAATTGCTTAATAAATTGTAAGAATGCTTGCTACATCTTTCTTTCTTCTTTCAGACGCTGAAACAAGGCATGCACAACTTTCTGTGACACTGCAGAGAATGCGAATAATTAATGAGGTAAGAACTCTTTGACTTGTGATTGGTTGAACAACTCTACAGTTTATAAGGTATGATGATGTTTTTAAAGGGATAGTTCATCCCCCAAAAATAAAATTATCTTCATTTATTCAAAACCTATGTGAGTTTGGACACAAAAGAAGATATTTTGATAAATGTTGGTTGCTGAGACCCATTTACTGTGTCCCAATTCACATACGACCCATTCTAAATATTATATAACATTAGTGTGTGCCAAATCATAAGGTGTTAGAGTAATCCAAGGTACCTTAATTGGGTACAATTTACAGTTGAAGTACAAAGTGTAGATCCATGGATACTTTAACAGCTAAAATTACCCACAATACATTGCACGTTGGACGTGTATTTGATTAGAACTACAAATGCTGGTAAAATGTGTAAACAAACTACAAACATGGCGGATGCGCGTGTGTAATAGTTAAGTGGAAAGGTTTCAGTAAAGATGTATGACTTTTATTGAGTGAAAAGTACATGGGTGGCACGGTGGCTCAGTGGTTCGAGTTGGCATTTCTGTGTGGAGTTTGCATGTTCTCCCGATGTTGGCGTGGGTTTCCTCCAGGTGCTGCGGTTTCCCCCACAGTCCAAAAACATGCGCTGTAGGTGAATTGGGTCAACTAAATTGCCCGTAGTGTATGACTGTGTGAATGAGTGTGTATGGATGTATCCCAGTACTGGGTTGCAGCTGGAAGGGCATCCGCTGTGAAAACACATACTGGAATAGTTGGCGGTTCATTCCACTGTGGCAACCTCTGATGAATAAAGGGACTAAGCCAAAGGAAAGTTAATGAATGAATGAAAAGTACATAAACTATTCCTAAATTCAGTTCTAATTTCCAGCGAACTAATAAATGAACAATAACAATGAAGTGTTGTTACATTCCTATGCCCCTATATAACAGACGTAGAAATTTAAATATATATATAAATAATATAATATATATCCAAACATAAATATCCAAATATATCCAAACATATAATATATCCAAACATAAATATCCATATAATAAATACAACTAATAATAACAAATGTAAATTGTCATGAATAAATGCACTAGAGCAGAGTCGGATTGAAGCACAGCTCCTCAAGGTGAAGAAGGCATGGGAGAAGGTAGCAGTTTTTATAGTCATGTAGACAATAATGTATTAGGCATGGCCAGGTATGAGATTCAGACAGTATGATAACCTTGGATAAATATATCACAATATCACGGTATTGCGATTACTGCTCCAAAGTACGTTCTTTTTAAATGTCTGGGTAAACAACAACAACTGTATTCCCTCATTGAACACAGTATATTTTATATTGAGAAACATTTAAAATAATTTGAACCAGTAGCTTTTGATGTGGAGGTTTCTTTACTGCTGGGTGTACTGTTGCCCTAAAAAATGTAATATAATTGTAAAAAACATGTAAAAAAAAAAACTAATTACATATACCTTAGGAATGGTATCACAGAAAACTTTGGTGGTTTTAAAACCTTGACTTTTCTAAACTGCGGTAAACCTTGAAACTGGTTATTGTCCCATATCTATAATGTCCTTTAATTTTTAAAGGGCACATATTTGACCCCTTTTTTATATTTAATATAAGTCTTTTGTGTCAGCAGAATTTGTCTGTATGTTTCAACTCAAAATACCCATCAGATTATTAATAATAGCTGTCTAAAGTCTGTGTATTATAGCTCTAAACCACTTTTAGCTGTTTTTGGTACTGGGCCTTTAAGGATAGTCCTCCCCGCCCACCGTTCCCACCTGCCCGTCAGCGTGCCTCAATCTCCGCCCTTGGCTGTGTCAGACAGACAGACGCAACAGGAACAGATGTAAAGGCAGCAGATCTCACTACGTTTGTGAGAAATACAACAGTAAGAACTTTACCAATGACTGTTTGATGTGTTTGTTGAGGAGTTGCAACGATGAGTCACACACAATGTAGTTACAAAGTTCGTTCACGCACGCACGCACACACAGACAGACAGACAGCGCGTTGAGCTTTGCACTGCTTTTGCAAGCAAATGCGAAAGGATACAGGTTAATTTCCACTGCTGTATGGATATCTGTTATGTTAATGTACAAAATAAACCTGATTTAATGTCAACAAACCGAGATTGAAGTGTTTTTTTGCTGACACACGGCTGTGGTGATGAATAAAGCTGAAGTAAATCGCTCTAGTTCATTACAAACATGCTCTGTTTTAAACACGTGCTAAACTTGTGAAACTCACTCTTGATCACATCTGATGATGATTGATGACCTTCGCGAACTGAACAGACCTTTTATTCCAGGTTGCTTTGCGCACGTCCTGTCTTGTTGATATGATTATAAGCCTTACTACGGAGACATGTTAATACGCAGCTGTCAATCAATTCGGTGGGTGGGGGGACCGCACTCCTACGTCAAGTTGCGGTCGGGCTCAAAACTGCTCCATTTGGTCCACCGTTTTTATGTTGTTAAATTGGAAAAAAAAGGACTGGGTGTGTTTATATCACCCCAAAATGACCGTCTATACACTATACCTACACATATGTCTGTCCAAACAGTTTAAAAAGTAGATATTTTAAAATAGGTGCCCTTTAATATTTAAGGATATTCATGTATTGCTGTATATCCCTGTGTGTATTAAGCAATGTGTACACATATTTTGCAATCGCATAGGCATAAACCACTAACACGCTCTTAAAATAACAAATAAAAGCTCTGAGCCAATGACTTTAGACCAACTTTTAGTTGTTCAGTGGTGCAATCTATTTCAGTTTCCTGCGTCAACAAGCATCAGCAGTGCGATTTGGGGAAAATATCAAAATGTGATGTTTTTTTTGACGTATACTGTGATTTGGATTGGATTTGCGATACAATTTTGTAGTCAAGCTTCAGCTCAATACTCTGTATTGTAGCTTTTTCCTGTGTTAGTTTAAAAAGGATCTGAACAGATACCAACTAATATTAGCACACAACTGTGAAATTGTGCTTGCTACTAGATTGAGTGTCGCTGGCAGTACTTTTAGTTGACTTTTTAGTAAGACGCTCCTCATATAGCCGCCTGTGACCCTTTTATAGGTGCGGGTTGTTGCATTTTCTCCTGCTGTGGTATAAATTCTGCAACAGCTCTTACAAATTACATGGTTTTGTTTGGTGTCTGTGACTTTGAAACCAAAATATTCCCATATTACCGACATGCTGTTTTAAAAAAAAAAAAATGAATTCATATATTAATGCTTCTGAAGCAGGAGACACCATCATCTTACTTGTCCGCGCTTTCCTGTTTGTTTGTTTTATTGTGGGCTTTCCACGTAGTTCGGTTGCGCAATTCTGAGTGTACCACGTACATTTCTGTGCTCACTCAATTGGCTATTGTCACACAGAAGGCAGTCACGCATTTGCTCTGGGCAGGGGAAATTAAATAATACATATAAATATTTCATATCACAGCCTCTTGTGATTTGACTTAGATTAATCGCACAGCCCTAGTCAACAACGCACCATAACACACCTCCTTTTCAGACTAGCACGACCACTGGCACAGAAATGATGCACAAAATGTGAAAATGAAACCTCCGCCAGGCTGAAAATAGCAAAAAAAAACACTTGCATTGCGCCACGTGTGTGATAGGGTTCAGTATTCAATTCAATTCAATTTGTCTTTATTTCTACAGCATTTTACAATGTAGATTGTGTCAAAGCAGCTTCACACAGAAGTTCTAGTGAGTTGAAACGGTGTCAGTCCAGTTTTCAGAGTTGAAGTTCAGTTTAGTTCAGTTCCAACACAGGCTCATTGTGAAAAAATAGTCCCACAAACGTTTCTGTAGGCCGCACTTTACGTGGTCAGAGGTACGCAGAGGTATGACGCTGTTCCTTTTCGCGTTTACCAGCCGACTGCTTGTCTCCGTGTGGAGGACTTTCCCGCTGCAACCAGTTTGTCCCGTTAGCTCGCCGTGTTCGTCGTCGGACTTGAGACGCAGAGAGGAGTTAACCGCGACGACGAAGTCCGGTGAAGAACAATTCCAGAAAGCAGATAAGACAAAAAAAGAATCCAAATAATGAAATAAACCAGTAAATAAGAGGGTGAGAATGCGGTAAAGTCTGAAAACGTGGTAAAAATGAGATGAGGGCTTTTATTTTTTTCTGGATTGCTTTTTTGAAAGTTGTTGGTTGGGTTTAGGGAAGTGTGTGGGTGGGTCAGTCGATAAAATTGTAGTTGGGTTTAGGGAAGGAGGAGGGTGGGTCAGTCGATTGGTCGGTCAGTCAGTCAGTCAGCCGACAGCGGCCTCTGGTGGGTTTATGTGAGAACAGCAGGCGCGAACGGCACTTGTGAGAGACATTTGAGATCTCAAAAAGCATACGCAGCGACCTCTCGTGGATTCGCAAAAACAAAAAGTGCAAAAAGACGTACCTCCCGGGACGTATTACGCGGCCTCCAGAACGTACTTAGGACCACATTCTCAGAATGAGCCCGAGTTGTTCAGTTCAGTGTGGTTTAAATTTCACTGCTGAAAGTCCAAACACTGAAGAGCAAATGCATCGATGCGCTGCTTCACAAGTCCCAAAACAAGCAAGCCAGTGGCGACAGTGGCGAGGAACAAAACTTCACCAACTGACGAATGTGAATTATTCAATTCTCGTATAGTGCATGTGTTTGAACTGTGCAGGAAACCGGAGCACCCAGAGGAAACTCACGCCAATACGGAGAGAACAAGCAAATTCCACACAGAAATACCAACTGGCCCAGTTGAGACTCGCAACTTTCTTGCTGAGGCGACAGTGCTAATGACCCCCATGTCACCCTATTATCATTATTTATTAATATTAATATTTAGTCTTTTAATATTAGAAGAAAGCTTTTAAAATTATATCTAAGCTGAGTGTAAATACAAAAAACGGAAACAAAGCTGAAATAAAATATAAAAATTTGATATTTATCTATTAATGATGCATTATTGTTCGTTATTAATATATATTTTTAATATTAGTAGAATTTCTTTGCATTTAATTGAAACAAATAATAGAAGTCTTGAAATAAATACAAAATTAATTATTGAGATTATATCTAAGCTGAGAGTAAATATGAAAAAAAACTGAAACAAAGCTGAAATAAAATTTAAAAAATTGATATTTATCTATTAATGATGTATTATTATTCGTTATTGATATATATTTTTAATATTAGAAGATTTTTTTCACATTTAACTGAAATAAGTACACTCTCAGAAATAAAGCGCCGAGAGCTGTCACTGGGGTGGTACTTTTTCAAAAGGTACACATTTGTACCTAAAAGGTCCATATTAATACCTCAAGGGTACATATCAGTACCTAAAAAGTACAAAAGTGTTCCTCCTAAAATTTGAAGGTACTAATATATACTTTTGAGGTACCAATATTGACCCTTTAAGTATAAATGTGTACCTTTTGAAAAGGTCCCACCCCAGTGACAGCTCATGTACCTTTATTTCTGAGAGTGTAGAAGTGTTAAAATAAATACAAAATTAATTATTAAGATTATATCTAAGCTGAATGTTAATATATATATAAAAAAATTAAATAAAGCTGAAATAAAATACAAATATTAGATTAATATTTACGTATTAATGATGTGTTGTTATATATTATTAATATGAAGTTCAAATCTATCGATGTGTACCTCCACAAATCCCAAACCAAGCAAGCCAGCGGCGAGGAACAAACTTTACCAACTGACAAAAGTGAAGGAAAAAACCTTGAGAGAAAGCAGGCTCAGACCATTTCTCCTCAAGCTAACCTACTTGTGCAGAGCTGCAGTCTAGGCACCGGAGGCTGGAGAATGCAAGCATGTGAAATAACTTTTTTTTTATTATTATTTGTCTATCATTTCCCAATCAGCTCAGAAAATAATGACTCACAAATGCTAAAAACTTCCACCAAGACAACAAACAGCATCCTCCTAATAATTGTCCACAGGTAAATTTTTAACTAGCCACATACCTAATAATAAAGCTCTACGTAAAGAGCATGTTTGTTGCTTGTTATGGGCCATTATTTTTAGAAACCCAAGGGAGACGTGATGATTCCCGCTATAAGCGACGTCAGTGCTATGCTTGCTATCTGCAGCTTGACTAGCCGCTCTGTTGCCTTCCAGTCACTGCAGGGTAAAACCCCTTCTGACGAGCGTCATTCAGCTTTATCTGCCCACGGCCTGCAGCAACACCTTACCAGAAATGACAGCTGAACACTCCCCTTGCCGACCCACGCTTCTCTTCAATCAAAAACACACCATTAGAAGACACTACAGGAAACGTGTCACAGAGGGAAATTTCAGCTTCCTGTTTATCAAGCATATCCGTGAAGAGTGAAACCGCATACTATGCTAACCCAGCGCAGCGAGTCTCCCTCTCACTGATGACTTCCTTAACAACACTTGAAGCATGCTTAACTTTGACAGATCATGAATTATTTTAGCAACACTTTACATTAAAGATTTTATTAGTTGGTTGTTAGTTAATGTGTTTACTAGCATAAACAGACAATGACTCATATGTTTATTGCAGTATTTATTCATGTCTGTTAATGATGTTAGCTGATTAAAATACACTGTAAAACCCAGTAAGTTAAGGTAACTCAAATCGTTTGAGGAAACCGACGGCTACAAACCATTTAAGTTCAAAAACTGATCCTAATGAGTTCTGTGAACTTAATTTGAGTAAACGAATTTGAGCCCAATAAAACCCGATAAATGAAGAGAACTTAAACCAACTGAGTACTGTAAAACACAATAAGTTAAGGCAACTCAAACCGTTTGAAGAAACTGATTGCAATAAACCATTTAAGTTCAAAAACTGATCCTAATGAGTTCTGTAAACTTAATCCATTTGAGTAAACAAAGCAATTTGAGCACAGTAAAACCTGATAAATGAAGAGACTCAAACCAACTGAGTACCGTAAAACCCAATAAGTTAAGGCAACTCAAACCGTTTGAGGAAACCGATTGCTTCAAACCATTTAAGTTCAAAAACTGATCCTAATGAGTACTGTGAACTTAATCCATTTGAGTAAACGAATTTGAGCACAGTAAAACCCAATAAATGAAGAGAACTCAAACCAACTGGGTACTGTAAAAACAATAAGTTAAAACAACTCAAATCGTTTGAAGAAACCGATTGCAAGAAACCTTTAAGTTCAAAAACTGATCCTAATGAGTTCTGTGAACTTAATCCATTTGAGTAAACAAAGCAATTTGAGCACAGTAAAACCTGATAAATGAAGAGAACTCAATCCAACTGAGTAATGTAAAACACAATAAGGCAACTCAAATCGTTTGAGGAAAACGATTGCTTCAAACCATTTAAGTTCGAAAACTAATCCTAATGAGTTCTGTGAACTTAATCCATTTGAGGAAACGAATTTGAGCACAGTGAAACCCGATAAATGAAGAGAACTCAAACCAACTGAGTACTGTAAAACCCAATAAGTTAAGGCAACTCAAATACTTTTGAGGAAACCAATTGCAACAAATTATTTAAGTTCAAAAACTGATTCTAATGAGTTCTGTGAACTTAATCCATTTGAGTACACAAAGCAATTTGAGCACAGTTAACCCCAATAAATAAAGAGAACTCAAACCAACTGAGTAATGTAAAACCTAATAAGTTAAGGCAACTCAAACCGTTTGAGGAAACCGATTGCTACAAACCATTTGAGTTAAAAAAACTAATCTACTGTATATGAGTACTGTGAACTTACTCCATTTAAGCTGAAGTAATGAAGTATTTAATTAACTCATTACTTTCAACACAGAATTCAAAACTTTTTTCAAATGAGTAGAATTAACTTTAGTAGAGTTAACTACACTCATTTTATTTGATAACGTTGACCGTTGGGTTTTACAGTGTAGTCATTGATTGTCGTATTGTTAAATCACAGTGCATTAACTCAATTTTAGATTTTATTAGTGCATTAGTAAATGTTGAATTATGATTAAGAAATGCTGTACATGTATTCTTCATTATTAGTTGATGTTAGTAAATACATACACACTCATCCATACACACTCATTCACACATACAGTACGGACAATTTAGCTTGCCCAATTCACCAATAGCATATGTCTTCGGACTTGTGGGGGAAACCGGAGCACCCAGAGGAAACCCACGCCAACATGGGGAGAACATGCAAACTCCACACAGAAATGTGAACTGGCCCAGCCAGGACTCAAACCAGCGACTTTCTTCAACGACTGAGCCACCATGTCACCCTATTATCATATTTAGTCTTTTAATATTAGAAGAAATATTAAAAGACTTATCTAAGCTGAGTGTAAACACAAAAAACTGAAACAAAGCTCAAATAAAACATAAACATTAGATATTTATCTATTAATGATGTATTATTGTTCGTTATTAATATATATTTTTAATATTAAAAGATTGTTTTTCGAATTTAACTGAAATAAGTAGAAGTGTTAAAATAAATACAAAAATAATTATCAAGATTATATCTTAGCTGAATGTAAATATATAAAAAATAAAGCTGAAATAAAATACAAATATTAGATAAATGTTTACCTATTAATTATTTATTATTATGTATTATTAATATTTAAACAATATTAGAAGAAAATGCCTTTTTTTCAGTATTACAATAAATATATTAAGCTCAATACAGATTAAACAATGACAAAACCACTAAACAAATTGATTTAAACCTAAAAATTTTCATGAAATAAAGCTAATTAAATATACTAATACATGCTATATACACAAAGTTAAATAACTGTGATGTACACATTAGCTAAGCAATTTACATGATGTTAACCAGATCAAAGATGATTAGCTTGGGATGTTTAGATTCACATACTAAGCTTTATCAGTGTAAAAACGCAGTATTTATATCTGATGTGTGACCTGAATTTCTCAAACGCAGTGCAACCGCAAAATTCAAAAGATATATGTGCTTCCAGATAATCAGATGAAGCTGTCGGGACTGCATCACCCACTCTGTGTTAAACCAGTAGAGTTCAGGGGAACTTACATGAGGTCTGTGTGTGTGTGTGTGTGTGTGTGTGTGTGTGTGTGTGTGTGTGTGTATGTGTTATCAGATAACTGATACCAAGAACTACAATGGGGGCTGTCAGGACTGACAGCGGGTCAGCCTGCTAATCAAACCACTGTCTCTTCCTGGAAAAAAATGCCTCATCAGTTCACTACAAAGTGTGCAATTATTTTCTGTGAATTATGCGGGGCAGATCTCATGCTCAGACAGATTAATTTCAGTAGATTCTCACAGATTGATAATTTACAAAGCTCCCAGCAAACATCCAAGGCACTTGAAGTTCGATGTTACTCAGCACAAGACAAAAACAAACACCAAAACAAACAACTAAAAACTATGATTTTTAAGCTTGGGGGGAAAAGCATGACTTTAGAAAGGGCTGACTAGAGTCCTGCTAAATTAATAACACCTTAAAAATCCATCCACTTTATTCAACCACAGAAAGCATCGTTTGGCTTCCAGAGGTAAAACCCTTCATATTCTTCCCTGGGAAGGAAGGTGCCTCCATGGTTGCTGGTTCAAGTCCCTGCTGAGCCAGTTGGCATTTTTGTGTTTGCATGTTCTCCCTGTGTTGCTGTGGGATTCCTCCAGGTGCTCCGGTTATACCCACAGCCCAAACACATGCGCTATAGGTGAATTGGATAAACTAAATTGGGAATAGTGTATGAGTGTGTATGGATGTTTCCCAGTACTGGGTTGCGACTAGAAAGCCATGCTCTGTGTAAAACACATGCTGGAATAGTTGGCGGTTCATTCCACTGTGGCAGAGACTAGAGACTAAGCCAAAGGAAAGTAAATGAAATAATAATTAATGATAAACCTTTAAAAATAAATCTATTTTGAGGTTTGCTGATTCTGTTGACTTTAGTTAATTTCACTGTTTAATAGAGAAATTTGCGCAGAAAAACTACATTATCCATGATGCTGCGCAGAGAATTCCACCAATCAGATATTAGCTCCACCCACTACCTTAAAACTTAAAATTACAGCGAGCTTATCGGTCTAAGTCATGCCCTCCAAATACTTCAGTATTTATATATGCATTTAATGCAATAAAGTAGAAGTACTGTTTGTTCCAAGCAACACTTTAGGCTCTATTTTAACAATCTAGGCGCAAAGTCTAAAGCGCAGAGCGCAAAAGCATTAAGGGCGTGTCTGAATCCACTTTTGTTATTTTAAGGACAGAAAAATGGTCTAACAGGGTTGTGCTTATTCTCTTAATGAGTTATGGGTGTGTTTTGAGCATAACGTGCATTAAACCAATCAGAGTCTCATCTCTTATTCCCTTTAAGAGTCAGTTGCGTCCGCCATGGCGCATTCGCCATTTACATGACGGACTTTGTAAGCGAAAAAAACTAAAGCTTTACTACTGAGAAAACAGTTAAAAAGAGCATCTGCAGTGCAAGGATAAAGAACAAGCCTCCTCCATTCGGCAACTTTACTTTCTTTTTACTTAACTTTTACTCTGCTTTACTTTACTTTCATGGATAAGGAAACGGTGTTGTATGCACTCCACTGAAGACATCCACAGCCTACATATTTAATTTCAAGAGTTCACACTTAGCTGATGATTGATTATAAAGCGTATTTGGCATGCTGTCCCTTGAGCTCAGAATATCCTCACGCCCGGGGCTCCCTCCCGTTTGAAGGGTGAGAGGAGAGTTTGAGCTCAGGTAAGTCTCGAGAACTCCCCCTGCTTGTGAATGTGCTGAGATATTTCTGACTAGATTTGCCTTAAGATGCTATTTTAAAGTAGTCAATTTACTTATGAAACCAGGGAACCCGGGGAAAACCCACTCGAACATGGTGAGAACATGCAAACTTTGGACAGAAATGCCGCTGGTTCGGCTCCTCCTCGAGCCAGTCTGCATTCTTGCTGTGGGGCAACAGTGCTAACCACTGGGCCGTCGTGCCGTCCTATCAGAGAAGGAGAGGAGTTGGGGTGGAAAGGGGGATTCTTTAAGACGAAGATGACTGGAGTAGAAAGCTCTGGTAATTTATAGTGTGTCAGGATTCGTCTGATTGGTGCAATACGCAGAGCTGATGTGGTACCAGCTGTGTTCAATCCCCTCAATCACGTGATCCTCTCGAAATGAGTTTATAAATAAACCCCACTTCATCTGTTAAGAGCAAAGATTTGTTTCAAAACTAGTTCTAAATTCAGTTCTAATTTCCAGCAGTTGAATAAATGAACCATAATAAGGAAGTGTGGTCAAACAACTGAGTTATATCCAAACACACGTTCTATTCCTATGCCATATACATCTCCAAAATTTGTATTTTAACTAATATATATAAAAAATATATATAACAAATATGCATATAATAAATACTACTAGTACTACTACTAATATTAATATTATACTAATGCAAATTGTCATGAAGAAACTGAAAAAAGCCCCACACCACCCCTGTTGCGCTGGTCTATAAATAGCAACAAATCGCGCCAAACCTGTCTTGCGCCTTATTGCGCCGGATGTATAATAGGACCCGCTATATTTCTGTCATTCACAATGATTCCAGTTCTCTTTTTACTCATAAAAACGTGTTATATTTGGTCTAGATTTTCATATATGTCATATTTGAAAGTCAAAATGTATTACATTAATTAATGTGGCATAAAATATGAATATATGATATTTTAATTCCTATGAGCAAAACGAATGGGGAAATACTTCTGGAACCAGAAATGCAGAAGTATACTCTCTACTGCTCTATACTGAAGCCTATTGCATGTAAAGGGGTAGTTTCTTTCTTCAGAGCAACACAAATACAGATTTTAATGCAACCATCACATCTGACTCAAACAAAGTTAAAGAACAATTAGATTTTTTTTGGCACTCCTAACCATAACTCTCAAATCTCACACTTTCTATTACGTTTTTTTCAAACATAGCGTGCCATCATAGATGTCTCACAAGTCTCATATCTGAACGTGACATGCGAAATGTAAATGTGAGGACATTTGAATAAAAACACCTTCTTCTTTGTTCCAGTCAGTCAGTCATGCAGGTTTTGAATGATGAGACACAACTTTCAATTTTGAGTGAACAGCCCCTTTAAATCAATAAAGCCACCAACCTGATTTCACCAAGTAGGCCATCTATGTTGATCCTTGAGTAATATTTCAGTTAGTCAATCAGAATTAGGGGTTCGTTTACCATTTATGTTAAGTTTAGGCTTACGGTTAGGTTTATGCACTTCTTCATGATTGTTATCCGACAATTATTCTCCTGGGATTTTGAGAATAATTTACATCTATGGTTTGATTTAGGGGTAGGGAATAGGTACGGGTTACATTTTCCAACAAAAATTATGTTCCAGGATGAACATAGATGTTAATCCAGGATCGCATCGTACTTTGCAAAATCATGACATGCCAAGTAAACAGTTCTAGGATCTATTCTGGCAGGGTATTAATATATTTGATAACTTCATATGCAGTTGAAGACATGATTATTAGGTAAAATATTAACCAAGAAATGATTAAAGTTGCAGTAGGTGACTTCAGCTACTGAAATCTTTTGGTGAAAGATTGATGTGACTATTTTCAATTTCATAAAGGACCTTTTACAGCATCGATAATGTAGATTTTTTGTTGATAATGTAGATTTAGTTTAATGTCAATACAAAAGTAAATAGTGCTATTCCACCTAACTTGCATTACTGAGGTAAAAATGGTTTTATATTCACATTGGTTCATTTTTGAACAACGACAGCCTGTGACGCGCTCCCTGTATTGTTTACCGCTACTCTGAATATTCAATCTGAAATAGAATGTAACTACGGCTTAGTAATAAGTATAACTCCTGCACTAAGCATAGTCGCTTTAGGACAAAGCACGTAAGAGAGTGAGACCAGTGCGTGCATGAAATAGTTTTGCTTGCTAACTACACAACTGAAGTCGTGCTAGAAATAATACAGTTTTTCGTTCAGAATTGTAGTATTATATAGTACTCTAAAGTTTTCTAACTGGCAAATGACATGATCTAGTGGGTCTCTGTCATCTTTAATGTGGCGTTCATGATTTCAGGAGCCAAGGCTTTGGACGGCAGGGAAGGTACTGTGTTTTTAAAGCTATTATGCTAACGGTTAGCATTTTGGGAGAGTGTGGAAACTTTTCACAATATTTCCGGTGCTTCCCACAAATAGGCTTTATTGGGCGGGCTGCACAGGTATATTATCGGCCGGCCAAGTATTTTTAGTGACAATTTTTCCCTATTATTAACACCCTTTTACACTACCCAATATAAACTACAATCCGTGCGCGATTTAGTAGAAAATCTTCTCTCCTTTACCCATTTCATACTGCTCGTTCTGTGTGCACGAGACCTGTCAACGCTCAGTCACGTGTTCTGCAGACCCACAGAGACCTTTTTGTGTCCAGCCGGGGTTTCTAAATCTACTAAAATGTCCAGGATTCGGTTTTGCTTTTGTTTTATAAGCTGTCGTTAATTTTATGCGCACAGCCGCGAGAGCGACATTAGTTGTTTAATCTAAACGTCTCTTTACTAAAAAAGCTTCACTTTACTAAAAGTAAAGAAAACTTTACTAAATACCCGGAGAGGGCGAAATTATCTAAATTGGTTTGAAATTGGTGCAACATTAGAAATGGGTAATCAACGCATTTGTCTTGCTTAAATAATCTACACATTTTAGATAGTTGAGACATTGAGATATTCTGTTTTTATTCATTTTTCTGTCATTTATTTCTTGTTTGCTGTATATTTTATTAATTTGATGATTTCAATATATTACATATTTTATACATTTAAAGTGATCTGGCAATACTGTACAGAATGTCATGCCAATAAAGCAAGCTGAACTTGAATGAGAGATAGAGAGGAGCAGATTGTACCTGTCAGTGGGTGCACATGGCTCCTGATGAGCATAAAATAAGAGAAATAGAGGATTTTTATTAATTATTTCAATAGTCTTTTTTAACTTTTAACACATTGAATAGAAAAGGTTTAAAACAGAGCCTTAATAAATAAAAAAAGTGGTAAAAATCAAATTATGTTTTTGTCGCAGTTAACTATTTATGTGCTGTGGGTAAAAAGGTGTGTTTAAATCCGGCAACCACCGCAATTATATTTCAGACCTGTGGGAAGCACTGATTTATTATTATATTCTTAATCTGTAGAAAGTATTATATCTTTTAGTTTGGCTGGATTATATATTTAAAAGCTGTAAATATGATTAGACCCCTTAAGAAATGTTTTCATTTGGCTACAGAACAAACCAAATCGCTGTTTGTTCAAACTACTTATATAAAATAAGCTCAAACAACACACAACTCTTGAGTTTTTAGAGGCACAGCTTTTTTTTAAAGTTCAATCCGCTTGCAAACTTGCAAAAAACTAATAAGGTGACTTAATTCCTTCATGTTGTCTCAACACAAATCAATTCTGCAGAACCCAGAATTTTTCACATTGCTGTTGAATGACTTGCCTAATTAACCCAGTTAAGCTTTCTAATGTCACTTTAAGCTGAATACTAGTATCTAGCTAAATAACCAGTGAAATATTATGTGTCATAATCATGGCAAAGACAAAAGAAATTAGTTATTAGAAGTTAGATATTAAAATTAATGTTATCTTTCAGTTAAACAGCACTTGGGAAATATTAGAAAAGTACTAAAATTTCACAGGAAGGCCAACAAATTTGTCTTCAACTGTACAATTATACAAGCGTGACTGCACACAGGGTCTGTCGAGTCCTTGGATCACCATGTGCATGCGAGGAGTGAAAGGACATGAGTAATACCAGAGGGAAACACCCATTTAATACACACACACACACACACACACACACACACACACACACACAGATGCTCAATGAAAGTGATAGAGGGTTTTGGCTTTGAGTAAAAGCCAAATGCAATCTAAACGGTTCGACTGTTAGACAGGCGTGTGCTGCTGGAGTCACCGATCGCATCACGATTCCTTAACAGACTCACAGATCAGCCCTGCAGTTTTGAGGACTGTTGTTGTTGTTGTTGTTGTTTTCTTGATAAATTACAGAGAATTTACTAGATGTGCAGCCGCTCGATTCAGCTGAGCGTTTCACCCACGCCATGTAATTAATGCCAGAATCTGAAGCAAACAAGACCAGAGCCACAACAAGTGTGAAGCACGACAGAAGCCGTGACGCATCACCACATGGTCAGTAAAGCTTCATGTAAATACAGTCCGAGTCCATCAGCTTCATGCCTGTAACACAGCTGTAACACTGTGGGATCTGTCTTTGTTTTATCGTCACATTTCTGAAAAGGTTTGCTTGCTTAAACAAGATTTGCTAAATTATATACGTACTGTCTTATTATGCCCCTTTGGTGTCTCAAGAGTGTGTATGTGAAGTTTCAGCTCAAAATACCACACAAATGATGTTTTTGAAAACAGACCCTTTTAGGCTTTAATCCTAATCCTGGCATTTTTGGTGACTGTCGCTTTAAATTCAAATGAGATTGTGCTCTTTTCAAAAGAGGGCGGAGCTACAAATGCCTGTGTCAGCAGCATAGAGGCAGATGCAATGTTCTTATGGTGCTTATCATTCAGGGCTGTTTATGCTAATGAGGGAGAGATAGTCCCTAATGGGCGGGGCTTTCCCCCACTGATCACACATACGAAGGGAGAATCTCAATCAAAGTGTTTCTGCAGACTGTTTTTATCAAGTGTGATTATAAAATGTAGAATGAATACATTTTTACCATTAGAGGCTGGCTATATTCACACACTGCTGCCACACAAATGTGTTTAAACCCCTTATAAAACTGATTTTTGCACAAAAGTCCCCCACATTTCAAGTAAAAATAAACAATTATGGAATTTAAAGCTAAATCAAGTAGCAAACATTACTGAAAATGAAAAAGCAACATCTTCAAATTACTTTCAATCCATTAGGTGAATATATAACAAGTAGGCGTGGCTCTGAGGCTCCGCCTTCTCTGGACATTGGTTCATTTCTGCTATTCAATAAGCCGAGGTCAGACTAAAGCAGGGTTGCCAGTTCCATGAAGATTTTCCAACTCAAAACTTGGCGAAAATGAATGAAAGTATCATTTTTTTTGCTTGTCCAATCAGAGTGAATTGCTGGAATCCCGCCTCCTATCATCTTTAAAACTGAACATTACAATCGTCTCATTTAGCCTATTATGTGACATGCCTTTAGGCCAGGGGTCTCAAACTCGATAGATGATAGGTTGTGGCCCCCCACTTTATTTTAAAAAGTTGATGTTAGGACGGCCTGTGAGTTTAATATGTATGGCACTTTACAGTGTTGTGTGCGGAGCTGAACAAACCTACTCATGATGGGGTATATGGCTGTCGGTGGCGGGACATCGACTGGACTTGGTGCAAGCTGACAAACATTTCTTAATAAGTGAAAGTTACTGCAGCGTTGCCATGGAGTGTTTTCTGCCTCGTTTCTATTGGGCACACGCGGATATTCGTTTTAGTGCTGCCACACAAATGTGTTTAAACCCCTTATAAAACAGATTTTTGCTCAAAAGTCCCCCACATTTCAAGTAAAAATAAACAATGATGTAATTTTAAGCTAAATCAAGTAGCAAACGTTCTTGATAATGAAAAAGCAACGCCTTCAAATTACTTTCAGTTCATTTGGTGAATATATAACAAGTGGGTATGGCTCTGAGGCTCCACCTTCTCTTGCCATTGGTTCATTTCTGCTATTCAATAAGCCGAGGTCAGACTAAACCAGGGTTGCCAGTTCCATGAAGATTTTCCAGCCCAATGACAACTCAAAACTTGGTGAAAATGAATGAAAGTATCATTTTTCTGCTTGTCCAATCAGAGTGAATTGCTGGAATCCCGCCTCCTATCATCTTTAAAACTGAACATTACAATCTTCTCATTCAGCCTAATATGTGACATGGCTTTAGTCCAGGGGTCTCAAGCTCAATAGACGATATTTTGAAAGGGTAATGTTAAGGCAGCCTGTGAGTTTAATATGTATGGCACTTTACAGTGTTGTGTGCGGAGCTGAACAAACCTACTCACGATGGGGTATGTGGCTCTCAGAGGCGGGACATCGACTAGGCTTGGTGCAAGCAGAGAAACATTTCTCAATAAGTGAAAGTTACAGCAGCATTGCCATGGAGTGTTTTCTGTCTCGTTTCTATTGGGCACACGCGGATATTCGTTTTAGTGCGCTTCATTCACAACACTTCAGAGAGAGAATAGGAGTGAGTGCAAGCTAATGCTGTGTGGATTGTGTGTGTGCGCACGCATGATGGTAGTCACAATGCGCAAGTTAAAGCAAAAGTCACGTTTAGCTATTGGCCCTGAACAATATTTTCAACCAATCATCATTCTTAAGGCTCGTACACACCGGGACGCTTTTCGTTTGCGTTTATCGTCAGCGTTTTACGAGACGTTTTACCGCATTCAAGCCCAAACGATTTTCACTGGCGTCAAGCTGAAGAGAATGCGAAATCACTCCTTGACGTTAGATGGCGCTTAATTAAAACAACCCCGGTGCACAGGGTGCCGCTACACAACTTTGAGCTTCTGACACCTGCTTGAAAACACAGTAGAAGAAAAGAGAAAGTTGACACGCTTGTTGTCAAAGAGCTTAGAATCACCAATCAAAAGTGATTCTATGGTCTTTGTTGAAGTCACTGGCGATTCAAACTATGTTGATGTCTAGTTTGTCATACAGCACTTTTCATTCGGATACCAGTGCAATAAGCAGCTCCACGTTCATATCGCCTCTGGGCATCTTCTTCAATGTGCGCTCGCATTGACAGTTTTGTGCTTGAGCGCCTCCTAGGGGTGTTTACTGTAACTCAGCAGCTCTGTACACGTGAACAAAAGTGCCAATCTGATTGGTCGAAAAGGTTTTGACGCGGCACGTCAAAACAAAAAAATGAGCATGAGGCGTTTTATTAAAAATGACGCTTTTGCGCCTGCCGTTTTGCACGTTGATGTGCACGATCACATTGGCGCCCTTTATTTAGTCACGAGGCGTTAAACGTCGACCGAAAAGGCGAGCAAAAACGTTAGGTGTGCACGGGCCTTTACGTTCACAATCACTCTTATTGGTTGGTGGTGATTGTTTTACGTGCAGTAAGCCTGATCACGAGATCTGGAGAAGCTGGAACTGCATCCCTGGATCAGGATAGCAGGAGACAGAAGCAAAGCGACTGAAGCCACAGAACATGACAGAGGAGCTAACTGTGGGCTCTTCTTGATGGCACTTAGAGAGTTAATGTGAGGTCTGTCTCTCTCTCTCTCTCTCTCTGTGACAAAAGAAATGAAAGTGATGTGTACGCAGCGGGATAAAAGAAAAGTAAGAATAGTCGTCTGCAGCAATGACTGGTCTGCAGTCATCTATTGACACCTGTCCATCGGCAATAAGAGTCCCCAGTAGCCCGGACTAATTATTGGGTCACACCGTTATTTGTGGGTCATATTCGTCACGCTACCTGAACTGTATTTGTGTTGCCTCACACAATAAACATTACATTTATTTCTATAAGATGTAAACGAATGACAACAATACAGTGTTGCTTTTTTCCTGTAACAACAGCTACAGCTACTGGATAACAGTAAATCTAATTATTATTATTGTTTTCACCATTACTATTATTAATATTTATCACTGATTGATTTCTTTTCTTATTAATGTTAAAACTTATTTTGTGTTTAAAAAATAAAGAGATTTGAGAAGATTGAATTTTTTTAACAAAGTTTTTCTTGTGGAAAACCTGAGCCTCACCCAGTGCCTCCAGTGGCCCCCAGATAAACTGAGTTTGAGACCCCCTGCTTTTGACTGTTTTACTCACTTGAAGCAATATTCGGGCTGCCAAGTATGCATCATGTCTAATAAAAAACTGTTCAGTTTAATTTTCTGTTTATCATCAAGAAACATTTTGGTGGCCATTGCATGTTATGAAAATATTATGGAAAAAAAAAACATAACCACAACTTCCATAACTATTTTGAAAGCTGCACAATCTGGCAACACTGGACAACACAAACTCACAGGAGAACTGCTTTATGTCTATGAATTCCAGCTGAATGCAACCCATACACAAACTAAAGTTCAAGTTAAAGTCAAGAGACGTTTCACACAAAAATGAAAATGTCCGAGTTCTAAGCTTTTGAATTTCTTTCGTCTGGACACAAAGGTAGATTTTCTGAAGAATGTTTGAATAAACAGTGACTATAGCAGGAACGAATTATACTATGACAGTCAATAGCTGTTTTTCCCAGCATTCTTCAGTGTATGCTCCTTTGTGTTCAATAGAAAAAGAAACTATGTAACAAGTAAAGGATGATTAAATAATAATTTAAATTTTTAGGTTGAATTGGCCCTTTAATACTGTAAAAACTTCTTCATTTACTGCAACATTTATTTCACATTGATGCATAAATAAAAATGACATGTCTTGACCAGAACACAAAGCTTGTGTTTATTCTATTACTGAGAGTAAACCATAATTATAGTGTGATTGTGTGGTAATAAATGCACGGATGTTCTCACCAGATGCAGACTGTCAGCTTTCTGTGTTTGTCTCATTCGGCTCTTCTGCGCCGCGATGCGGTTCTTTTCTCTCCTCATGACTTTCCTCATGTCGTCCGATGAACCCTGAAGATCAGCACACAGCAGTTCATGTGTATGTCATTTTCAGCTCAGTCCAACAGATGTTCTCTAAAATCAAGTTTTAATATTTTTTATGTCATATACCAGACCAGCACACACTTTGGAGAAGGTTTTCTGACAGGAACATTGAGACTGAAAGTCAAGTGCATCTCCACATTTCCCAGTGGTAACATTTATTATTGCATATTGTTATTTGCATATTGTTATTTGCCATTTCTGTTTCGCATTTATATTAATATCTTCAATATATTATGGTCCACTGGCATTGCTTTACAGTGGTTTAGCATGATATTCACCTAATTTAGATTGTTCATCATTATTTTCCATAACTTTTTTTTATTGTAAGTTTCACTGATACTTGAACAAATAATTGGCAACAAGTGTTTTTTACAAATTGTTAGATTATTATTTATTGTCCTTAAATTAGTATTATTATGTAGCATCATATATAATATTTATATTTTCTTAATATTTTCTTATTTATATTTATATTTTCTTATTAATATTTTCCTATCTCTTAATATTTTCTATATATATATTTATATTCACTGGCCACTTTATTAAGCACACCTGTTCAACTCGTTACAACCGAGGTATGCAGAAGAGCATCTCTGAACGCACAACACATCCAACCTTGAGGCAGATGGGCTACAGCAGCAGAAGACCACACCGGGTGCCACTCCTGTCAGCTAAGAACAGGAAACTGAGGCTACAATTAGTACAGGCTCACCAAAACTGGACAATAGAAGATTGGACAAATGTTGCCTGGTCTGATGAGTCTCGATTTCTGCTGTGACATTCGGATGGGTCAGAATTTGGCATCAACAACATGAAAGCAAGGATCCATCCTGCCTTGTATCAACGGTTCAGGCTGGTGGTGGTGTAATGGTGTGGGGGATATTTTCTTGGCACACTTTGGGCCCATTAGTACCAACTGAGCATCGTGTCAACGCCACAGCCTACCTGAGTATTGTTGCTGACCATATCCATCCCTATATGACCACAGTGTCCCCATCTTCTGATGGCTACTTCCAGCAGGATAATGCGCCATGTCATAAAGCGTGAATCATCTCAGACTGGTTTCTTGAACATAACAATAAGTTCACTTTACTCAAATGTCCTCCACAGTCACCAGAACTCAATCCAATAGAGCACCTTTAGGATGTGGTGAAACAGGAGATTCGCATCATGGATGTGCAGCTGACAAATCTTCAGCAACTGCGTGACGCTATCATGTCAATATGGAACAAAATCTCTGAGGAACATTTTCAGTATCTGGTTAAATCTATGCCACGAAGGACTAAGGCAGTTCTGAAGACAAAGGGGTTCCAACCTGGTATTAGTAAGGTGTACCTAATAAAGTGGCCAGCGAGTGTATATGTCTGTACTTTTAACATTTTTTGATATATTTTTGTATTCTTTAATTTCTTTTTTGTTTTGGTAAATTTTTGTGTTTACATTATTCATCTAATATATTTTTATTATATTTTTATAATTATTTAAATTGCACAAAACCATTTTTAATCGTCCTTTTAGTTCACTTTAAAACGCTGTTAAACTTAATCTAATTAAGATTTACTGTTAATGTTAGACTAACTCAGAGATGGGGTTTTTTGGTATTATGACAGTTTTAAGGCCATGGTTGAAAGCCACCTCCAGGTCTGCACGTTTATCGCATGTTGTGGTAGACAGGTGACATTTTTAAAGACAGGGCAATCTTTTCCCACAGCCCCAGTCTGCAATGACGCTCTTTACTGAACCCACAAGAATCAGCGACTTTTTCCACGAGAAAATTTCCCACATTATAAGACCCTTCAGATGCGTTTGTATGTAAATGTCTACAAATAGCACAGTTTCAGGTGAAATCAGCAAAGCACTGAGAGAGAAACAGCTGAGCAGCTTAATGATAAAAAACATTCAGTGTCTAGAAGCATTAACAATTAATCAGTTGACCATTTTCATCCATTTTAAAGCAAGTTAGCTCCACATTAGGTCATCAAAAGTGCTAAAAAATATTTTTTTTTCAGTACAAATGACATGTTTTTGATCATTTATTATTGCATTGCAGATTCACAGATTCACAAATGTGTCTTAAAGGGATAGTTCACGCAAATATTAAACTACTCTCTGTCTTTACTCTGTTGAACACAAAAGAACATAATGAAGAAT
The DNA here is from genome assembly GCA_903798035.1 of Danio albolineatus. NCBI lineage: Eukaryota > Metazoa > Chordata > Actinopteri > Cypriniformes > Danionidae > Danio > Danio albolineatus. The sequence continues at coordinate 611,616 of CAIGQQ010029546.1, forward strand.
GTTGAAAGACTGACAAATTGTCATTGACTTGCAAAACATTTTCTTTTTCTACTATGGATGCCAACGGTTATGTTTCAAACATTTTTCAAAGTATCTTCTTTTGCGTTGACCAGAAAAAAAGAAACTCAAACAGCTTTGGAACGAGTGGAGGATGAGTAAATGATGAAATTTCAACACAGCCTCATAGGAATTATGTGAAACTGCAAAAACGTTCTTAAACATACCTTGGACTTCAGTTTCTAGATTAAAATGAACACTAGTGGGCAGTATGACACCAACACATTTTGTTCCTTTTCACACTAATGATATTTAGGACACAGTAATGTTGCCAAGATACTGGAATTCGGTACCAATCGGTGTACTGAAGTTTTAAAAACGTCCATTTCCCGCTAACATTTGAGCGCTGTTGAGTGTACGTTGATTGGCCATTGTGTTCACGTGCTCAACAGAAATGGCTGTGATTGGCCGTGAAGGTCATCAGTTCACCGAAGACACCACTGTTAACTGAGTGTAATCACAGATACAGGGACACTGGAGGGTTTTAAAGCTGTGAAGATCAGCTGGTCTGTTTATGAGCTGACATATGAGCGATCCGCTAATCAATCGACTGTTCTCCTCAGCTTTAAAATGCTCCAGTGTCCCTGTATCGGTGGTTACACTCAGTAAACAGCGGTGAGTTCGGGGAACTGATGACCTACACAGCCAATCACAGTCATTTCTGTTGAGCACGTGAACACAATGGGATATCAGCGGTGTTTAAGAACACGCTCAAATGTTAGCAGGAAATGGACGTTTTTAAAATCTCAGTACCGATTGGTACAGAATTCCAGTATCGTGACACACTAGGACATATTATTGACAATTAAAGGACTATTTTCATGTCTTTCTTTGCATTACACCAAATAAAGACCACAAAATAACTTAACATTACCTATGGTTTGTAATTGAATACCTGTTTATCTCCATATGGACGACTTTTCTAGGCTCAGCTTGCTTGTTAGCACACTTTGTAGTGTTGTGGTTTTGATGCAGAGTGCTCGGGTTTGAGTCCAGTGAAGCACAGTTTCACAAGAGATAAAAATGAAAGGTAAAACTACCAAAAGTGGACTTTTTAAAATAAAACTACTGATTGGATTTAGGGAAGGATTTCGGTTTGCTGGTAATCTGAAAAGCCCTGCCTTTTTGTCCATTTGAAAAGTGCAACAAATGCACTCTTAGTAACGCATTTCAAATTGGACAGCGCCCTCTAGTGATACTGTCATCTGAAACGTGCCACGAAACAGATCCAAAGCAACATACTTTTTATGTTTCTGCAAAAATGTAGGCTTTGGCATATATTTTCAATGAGCCTGTGCCTAGCGCATGTCTTTGGACTGTGGGGGGAAACCGGAGCACCCACAGGAAACCCACGCCAACATGGGAGAACATGCAAACTCCACACAGAAATGCCAACTGGGCCAGACGGGACTTAAATCAGTGACCTTCTTGCTGTGAGACGACAGTGCTAATCACTGAGCCACCATGCCCCCCATTAGCCTGTGTCAGAAAAAATTAAATTTTTGGGGTGAACTATTCCTTTTAGGCAAGACGATGTAGGTGAATGGGGAAAAATAACTAATAGTGATCACTATGCTTTAACAGTTGCTCCTAATATTTCATGTTTAAATACGCAAATGACACACTATTCATTTAAATACACACTAATTTGCATACTTTTTGTTTTATAATTGTGAACTAAATAAAAGTAAAAATTGTCATTATAACAATTTTGGGAATCTCTTTATCTCTCTCCTTAATTCAGGAAACAACAGCCAGAGGGGGAAATAATCACATCTTTGTTTGTCAAATAAAATGTTGTATATATGCAGGTAAACTATGTTAAACCTTCAGGATACAGATATGAATAAAACTGAAAAGACACAGCGCCCTCTAGTGGGATTGTCATCTGAAACGTGCCATGAAATGTACCCAGAGCAACGTATTTTACATTTTGCAGAAATGTATGCTTAGGCACATATTTTCAAGGCGAGACAATGCAGGTGAACAGGGTAAAAATAACTAATATTGATCACTATGCTTCAACAGTTCAACAAAGTTTGCTTTTGTATTACAAGTGCTCCTAAAATATTGTTTAAATATGCAAATGACACACTATTAATTTAAATATGCACTAATTTGCATATATTTTTTGTTGAAAATGTAAAAAAAAATCTAAATTCTTCTTATTATTATTCCAGTTCAATATTTAATATTTTAATTTAATAAATTTTTATAATTTAATTTATTTAATATCATTCAACAGACATTTAACTGACTAAGAAACTTTGCAGGTACATATCAACTTACACTAACTTCAACCCTTAACTCCAACCTAACAGCCTACTTATAATCTAATGAGAATTAGTTGGCATGTAGATGCAGCGCCCTCTAGTGGAAATTGTCATCTGAAATGTGCAATGAAATGTACCCAGAGCAACGTATTTTACATTTTGCAGAAATGTATGCTTAGGCACATATTTTCAAAGAGCCTGTGTTGCAACGTTTAAATTTTTGGGGTGAACTATCCCTTTAAGGCGAGACAATGCAGGTGAACAGGGTAAAAATAACTAATATTATTAGTTATAACAAAGTTTGCTTTTGTATTACAAGTGCTCCTAAAGTATTGTTTAGATATGCAAATGACACACTATACATTTAAATAAGCACTAATTTGCATATATTTTTGTTGAAAATTTTAACTAAAACAAAAAAAATCTAAATTCTTCTTATTATTATTGCAGTTCAATATTTTTACTGAAAGGATTTTGGAAATCTCTGTATTTCTCTCCTTAATTCAGAAAAAACAGCCAGAGGGGGAAAATAATCACATGTTTGTCAAATAAAATGTTGTATTTATGCTAGCAAACTATATATAAACAAATCCCTTGGGTAAAAACCTTCAGAATACAGAAATAAAACTGCGAAGAGCTGCTTAAGAGGACATTTACAGGGGGAAAACTCATTTTGAGAAAACAGTCCTTAAAAATACATATCATAGTTGAAATTTACTGACAAAAGTTGCTAAAAGAACGACAAAAGAAACACTTAAATGTATATTTTGCATGTATTCTTTCCATTAGACTGAAAAAAAACACTTGATTAAAGGTTTAAAACCTGACATGCAGATAAAAACAGTGTATTATCTGAAGTGTGCAGATGCATCAAGCACGTGAAGGAAGTTACACTCCTCTCTCTCTCTCTCTCTCTGTGTGTGTGTGTGTGTGGTAATTATCTCTTATGTCGTCCAGTGATGCTGGAGAGGATGTCGTGGCCGTTTTACCTTCAGTTCTTTTGGCTTCATGCCATCTTAACGGCAGTTTCAAAATCACTAACGTTTGGTCAAACTCTCACAGCATGCAGCTTTAGTTCTAGTCAGTTGCTCAGTGCTAGAGCTGATTACCTACGTAAATGTTGAAGTAAAGCATGTTGAGGTTTCAGTAACGTGTGAACGGCTCGTTCTGAAGATTATATTCACCATCAGCCTCATGACTTCCACTGAGTCATAATCTTTCGTTCACACACGTGAAAATCTACATAGAAACATGCACACACAGATGGTCTGTGGAATGCATGCAAAATCTACAGTCAAAAACGCGGATTTAAGCTTGCAATCAGACTTCATTTCAAAGTTTTTTCAGTGTGTATGTTGCATCATGTTTCATTGTTTGACTACTTAATATAAAATTAGTTATATATTAATAAGTAAGCAGGCATGAAAATGCATTACATTTGATGCTTTCATAATGTAATGCTTTATGATACACTGAGAATAATGTTGTTGCAAACAATTTATTTGTGCTGAATATAAACAAGTTAAATTTAGTATTGTCAAACTTTGTTTGTTTAAATCCAGCCCAAACTAATTGTTTACATCCATTTAACTTTAAAAAAATGTAGTAAATCCAAGAAATCATCTTTGAATCATTTTATTGAGTGTAGAAGTCAAATGTTTATGTTTCACAGTTTACACTGATTATTTTATATATAATTTATGTAATTTATATATTTAAAAAAATGTAAAATTATATAAATAAATTGTTTTAAATAAGTATATATTTTTAGAATATTTTATATTCTTATTTTACATAATAATAATAATAATGAATAAAAATGTCATATATTTTAAAATATAATTTATTTTAGGATTTTTAAATTGTTTTTTATTATTATAAATTAATTATTTTACACACACACACACTCACATATATATATATATATATATATATATAATATAACATTATATTAATATGATAATATATATTATATAATATAATAATATTAATATAATATAATATAATATAATGTAATGTAATGTAATGTAATACAATGAATATAATTAATATAATGTAATATAATATAACATAATATAATATAATATAATTTAATGTAATATAATTAATATAATGTAATGTAATGTAATATAATATAATTAATATAATATAATATAATATAATATAATATAATATAATATAATGTAATATAATTATTATAATGTAATGTAATGTAATGTAATATAATATAACTAATATAATATAACATAATATAATATAATTTAATGTAATATAATTAATATAATGTAATGTAATATAATATAATATAATATAGTATATTATTCATTGGATTTACTAAATTTAAGGTAATTAGTTGCAAACAATTTACATGGGCTGAATTTAACCAAATTAAGTTGAATATTATTAAATTTAATTGGTTTAAACTCAACAAATATACACTTTTTGCAACCACTTACCTTAAAAAACTTGTGAATCCAGTGTTCTGCACTGCATTTTGTTTTTATTCTGCATTATAGTGTTTATATTTTCTAAAAGATATTACTTTATGTTTGTAATAAATAAACACTTATTGATATGCTGTTTACATTAATGACACATAACGTAAATAACATTCTCGGTGCATCTCTGGACGTTTCTTGAGCAATATGATGTGTGTGTGTATGCATATTGCTGGCTAAATCTCTCCTACCTGTTTATTGCCCGGTGAGGGTGATTTGGTGTAGCTGGTGTCGTTATTGTCAGAGCCCTGAGCCATGCCACTTCAGTCCCCGATAAACCCTCTGACCTCCTTCAGCGTCTTGTGTGTGTTGCTCTCAGCGTCTCAGACTTTATGAGACTGCATGTGAAGTGATCGCGATCCTCCGGCGAATGAGTGCAGACGGCAGCTCACACTCTTTCTTGCTCTGCCTCACTCCCTCTTTCTCTCTCTCTCTCATTAGCGACGTGTGATGTGGTCGTAGATAGAAAAACTCTATGCACTCGACTGGAAGTCACATGGTTCCTGGAAACTTTGCATGAAGTCTCTTATACGCAGCACAGCCAGTGAGCCTTGGTAAAGGGGGACAGGCGTACAGAGAGATGGCAGGAGGATCACTGGCACCTTCAAAGAAATATTTAGGAGTTTGAGTAAGACCTCACAACGCATGCATGTCATTAGATGATGTATATGTGTGGGAAAAGTGGCATTTCATTTAAAGCAGGATTTTATTATAGCAGCTCACACAGCAATGCATAATGATGCTGTCTGTCATTATTATTATTATTATTATTATTATTATTATTACTATTATTATTATTATTATTTATGGCTGTAAACGAACCAAACAGGCTGAAAAAACAATATAATGAAATATATCAAATCAACTACCCCCACTTCCTCCCCTGCGGTCTGTTTAAACTGGGGTATCTGATGAATAGAAGTTACCAGAAAAACAAAGTACAGTATCAATTATACCAAATAACTCAATCATTCTGGATCCTGATCATAGTTTTGTGCAATAAACATGGAGATTTTGTCAGCAGCTGAAGTCCAGATCTTGAACGTACTCATTTGTACCCTGTTCACTCGAGCTGTGGATAATTCCAACATTAGTTGTACCAACCACTTGTGTCCAAAGTATGTGGAGGCAGCCAATGTTGGGCTGTAGTTTCTGTAAAATATTTGTAATTAGTTTTATAATTTACTATAATGTAGATGTATTAAAGTGTATTATAAAGTTTATTATAATTATTTTATTTTATATACTACTTAATATCTTTATTTTTGCGATTTTTGTTTTGGATGTTGATGTCAATTCTGTTTTATTATAACAAAAACCTTTATTAAAAATAGGAAACTTAAGGAACACTTCAGATTTTATTATAAAAGCACAGCAATATGAACATATTTTTGCAAATATTTATAGTTTATTATAATTTATATTAGATATACTTACTTTGTTAACCTTTTGTTTTGGAAGTTGATATTAATTCTGTTTTATTATAGGAACTCAGAACTAAAAATATAAATGTATTCATAAACTTATTTAATACTTAAAATGCCTGAATGTTATTGCATTAAATAGCAAACATGAAAAAAACTACACCTTCCACTACCACATACTGACATGAAAATATTTCAAAATATGCTTAGTTTATTATTATTTCTTTGTAATTGTATTTTAAAAAGTTATCGATTTACATGTTCATAATATTTTATATCCGTAACACTTTATTTCGATGGTCCATTTGAGTATTAGTAGTCTGTCTGCTTAATATCTGCTGATACTGACATTCAACAGACATTTAACTGACTATGAGATACTTTGCAAGTACATGTCAACTTACACTAACCCTAACCTAACAGTCTACTTATAATCTAATGAGAATTAGTTGCAATGTAGATGCAATGTAACTTAAATTCAACAAACAGACCATCAAAATAAAGTGTGACCTTTAATTCTGTTACTACAACTCAGAACACCCTAACAAACACAGCAGCATGAAGAGCCACAGGGTGACAACATGTACAAGTGGACAACAAGTAGAGCTGATGGGTCTGACAGAGGCGGAGGCAGGTATCTGTAAGACTGAAGTGGAGCCAGAACATCTGAGTACCAAGGTTGAGTCAAGGGGAAGGAGGAGCCACTGCTGGAGGAGAAGAGTCCTAAGTGGATGACTGAACAAGATGGAGCTGGAGGCCCGAGGGAGCCCAGCAGAGCCAATGGTTAGATGGACCATAGTGGAGATACAACAGCATGGTATCAATGTGGAGCCGATGGATCAGACTGGGCTGGAGAACTGACTGAAGTCTGGAGATGAGCTGATAGAGAGAGGTTGGGTAGGACTAGTGGAAACTGGTGCATAAAGGAGACAAAGTGCAGGGTGGGTCCAGTGGAAACTCATGGTATAAAAAGCTGTGCGGGACCACCCAATACTCAGAAGACGAGCAGCTGTGCTGGACCAGTCGAGATTTAGGGAACAAGGAGCTGTGTGGGAGACCGAAAGGATGAGGAGCTGTGCTGGACCAAGCGAGACTGAGAGGATGAGGAGCTGCATGGGACCAGTTGAGACTCAGGGG
>CAIGQQ010029546.1:630929-648895 GCA_903798035.1 Danio albolineatus
TGTGTGTGTGTGTGTGTGTGTGTGTGTGTGTGTGTGTGTGTGTGTGTATGTGTTATCAGATAACTGATACCAAGAACTACAATGGGGGCTGTCAGGACTGACAGCGGGTCAGCCTGCTAATCAAACCACTGTCTCTTCCTGGAAAAAATGCCTCATCAGTTCACTACAAAGTGTGCAATTATTTTCTGTGAATTATGCGGGGCAGATCTCATGCTCAGACAGATTAATTTCAGTAGATTCTCACAGATTGATAATTTATAAAGCTCCTAGCAAACATCCAAGGCACTTGAAGTTCGATGTTACTCAGCACAAGACAAAAACAAACACCAAAACAAACAACTAAAAACTATGATTTTTAAGCTTGGGGGGAAAAGCATGACTTTAGAAAGGGCTGACTAGAGTCATGCTAAATTAATAACACCTTAAAAATCCATCCACTTTATTCAACCACAGAAAGCATCGTTTGGCTTCCAGAGGTAAAACCCACAGCCCAAACACATGCGCTATAGGTGAACTGGATAAACTAAATTGGGTATAGTTTATGAGTGTGTATGGATGTTTCCCAGTACTGGGTTGCGACTGGATGGGCATGCGCTGTGTAAAACACATGCTGGAAAAGTTGGTGGTTTATTTCGCTGTGACCGAGACTAGTGACTAAGCCAAAGGTAAATTAATGATATAATAATTAATGATAAACTTTTAAAAATAAATCTATTTTGAGGTTAACTGATTCTATTGACCTAGTTGATGTCACTGTTTAATAGAGAAATTTGTGCAGAAAAACTACATTGCCCATGATGCTGCGTAGAAAATTCCGCCAATCAGATATTAGCTCCACCCACTACCTTACAACGTGAAATTACAGCAAGTTTATCGGTCTAGGTCATGCACTCTTAATACTTCAATATTTATATATGCATTTATTGCAACAACGTAGAAATACTGTATGTTACAAGCAACACTTTGGGCTCTATTTTAATGATCTAGGTGCAAAGTCTAAAGTCTAAAGCATTAAAAGTGTGTCTGAATACACTTTTGCTATTTTAAGGACGGAAAAATGCTCTGCACCCCAGCACATGGTCTAACAGGGTTGTGCTTATTCTCTTAATGAGTTATGGGTGTGTCTTGAGCATAACGTGCATTAAACCAATCCGAGTCTCATCTCTTATTTCTTTTAAGAGTCAGTTGCGTCTGCTATGGCGCATTAGCTATTTACATGGCAGACTTTGTAAGCGGAAAAACTGAAGCTTTACTAGCGAAAAAACAGTTAAACAGAGCATCTGCAGCGCGAGGATATAGAACGAGGCTTCTCCATTCGGCATCTTTTCTTTCTTTTTACTTTACTTTTACTCTGCTTTACTTTACTTTCATGGATAAGAAAACGGTGTTGTACACACTCCACCGAAGACATCCACAGCCTATATATTTAATTTCAAGAGTTCACACTTAGCTGATGAATGATAATAAAGCGTATTTGGCAGGCTGTCCCGAGAGAGAGCCTTGAGCTCAGACCATCCTCAAGCCCGGAGCTCCCTCCCGTTTGAAGGGCGAGAGGAGAGTTTGAGCTCGGGTAAGTCTCGAGAACTCCCTTGCTTGTGAATGTGCTGACATATTTCTGACTAGATTTGCCTTAAAATGCTATTTTACAGTAGTCAATTTACTTATGAAACCGGGGAACCCGGGGAAAACCCACGCGAACACGGTGAGAACATGCAAACTCAGCACAGAAACGCAGACTGGCGAACCAGCGACGTTCTTGCTGTGGGGCAGCAGTGCTAACCACTGGGCCGCCGTGCCACCCTATCAGAAGGGGAGGAGTTGGGGTGGAAGGGGAGATTCTTCAAGACGAAGATGACTGGAGTAGAAAGCTCTGGTAATTTATAGTGTGTAAGGATTCGTCTGATTGGTGCAATACGCAGAGCTGATGTGGTACCAGCTGTGTTCAATCCCCTCAATCACGTGATCCTCTCGAAATGAGTTTATAAATAAACCCCACTTCATCTGTTAAGAGCAAAGATTTGTTTCAAAACTAGTTCTAAATTCAGTTCTAATTTCCAGCAATTGAATAAATGAACCATAATAGAGACGTGTGGTCAAACAACTGAGTTATATCCAAACACACGTTCTATGTCTATGCCATATACATCTCCAAAATTTGTATTAAAACAAATATATATAAAAAAATATATAAAACAAATATGCATATAATAAATACTACTAGTACTACTACTAATATTAATATTATACTAATGCAAATTGTCATGAATAAACTGAAAAAAGCCCCACACCACCCCTGTTGCGCTGGTCTGAAAATAGCAACAAATCGTGCCAAACCTGTCTTGCGCCTTATTGCGCCTGATGTATAATAGGACCCGCTATATTTCTCTGTCATTCACAATGATTCCAGTTCTCTTTTTACTCATAAAAACGTGTTATATTTGGTCTAGATTTTCATATATGTCATATTTGAAAGTCAAAATGTATTACATTAATTAATATGGCATAAAATATGAATATATGATATTTTAATTCCTATGAGCAAAAAGAATGGGTAAATACTTCTGGAACCAGAAATGCAGAAGTATTCTCTCTACTGCTCTATACTGAAGCCTATTGCATGTAAAGGGGTAGTTACTTTCTTCAGAGCAACACAAATACAAATTTTAAAGCAACCATCACATCTGACTTAAACAAAGTTAAAGAACAACTTGATTTTTTTTGGCACTCCTAACCATAACTCTCAAATCTCACATTTTCTATTAGGTTTTTTTCAAACATAGCGTGCCATCATAGATGTCTCACAGGTCTCATATCTGAACGTGACACGCGAAATGTAAATGTGAGGACATTTGAATAAAAACACTTTCTTCTTTGTTCCAGTCAGTCAGTCATGCAGGTTTTGAATGATGAGACACAACTTTCAATTTTGAGTGAACCGCCCCTTTAAATCAATAAAGCCACCAACCTCATTTCACCAAGTAGGCCATCTATGTTGATCCTTGAATAATATTTCAGTTAGTCAATCAGAATTAGGGGTTCGTTTACCGTTTATGTTACGTTTAGGCTTACGGTTAGGTTTATGCACTTCTTATGATTGTTATCCGACAATTATTCTCCTGGGATTTTGAGAATAATTCACATCTATGGTTTGATTTAGGGGTAGGGAATAGGTACGGATTACATTTTACAACAAAAATTATGTTCCAGGATGAACATAGATGTTAATCCAGGATCGCATCGTACTTTGCAAAATCATGACATGCCAAGTAAACAGTTCTAGGATCTATTCTGGCAGGGTATTAATATATTTGATAACTTCATATGCAGTTGAAGACATGATTATTAGGTAAAATATTAACCAAGAAATGATTAAAGTTGCAGTAGGTGACTTCAGCTACTGAAATCTTTCGGTGAAAGATTGATGTGACTATTTTCAATTTCATAAAGGACCTTTTACAGCATCGATAATGTAGATTTTTTTGTTGATAATGTAGATTTAGTTTAATGTCAATACAAAAATAAATAGTGCTATTCCACCTAACTTGCATTACTGAGGTAAAAATGGTTTTATATTCACATTGGTTCATTTTTGAACAACGACAGCCTGTGATGCGCTCCCTATATTGTTTACCGCTACTCTGAATATTCGATCTGAAATAGAATGTAACTACGGCTTAATAATAAGTATAACTCCTGCACTAAGCATAGTCGCTTTAGGACAAAGCACGTGAGAGAGTGAGACCAGCGATCATTGCGTGCATGAAATAGTTTTGCTTGCTAACTACACAACTTAAGTCGTGCTAGATAAAATACAGTTTTTCGTTCAGAATTGTAGTATTATATAGTACTCAAAAGTTTTCTAATTGGCGAATGACATGATCTTGTGGGTCTCTGTCATCTTTAATGTGGCGTTCATGATTTCAGGTGGCAAGGCTTTGGACGGCAGGGAAGGGACTGTGTTTTTAAAGCTATTATGCTAACGGTTAGCATCTTGGGAGAGTGTGGAAACTTTTCACAATATTTCCGGTGCTTCCCACACATAGGCTTTACTTGGGCGGGCCGCACAGGTATATTAACGGCCGGCTAAGTATTTTTAGTGACACATTTTATTTTTTCCCTATTATTAACACCCATTTACACTACCCAATATAAACTACAATCCGTGCGCGATTTAGTAGAAAATCTTCTCTCATTTACCCATTTCATACTGCTCGTTCTGTGTGCACGAGACCTGTCAACACTCAGTCACGTGCTCTGCAGACCCACAGAGACCTTTTTGTGTCCAGCCGGGGTTTCTAAATCTACTAAAATGTCCGGGATTCGGTTTTGCTTTTGTTTTATAAGCTGTCGTTAATTTTATGCGCACAGCCGCGAGAGCGACATTAATTGTTTAATCTAAACGTCTCTTTACTAAAAAAGCTTCACTTTACTAAAAGTAAAGAAAACTTTACTAAATACCCAGAGAGGACAAAATGATCTAAATTGGTTTGAAATTTGTACACCATTAGAAATGGGCAATCAACACATTTGTCTTGCTTAAATAATCTACACGTTTTAGATAGTTGAGATATTGATATAGTCTGTTTTTATTCATTTTTCTGTCATTTATTTCTCGTTTGCTGTATATTTTATTAATTTGATGATTTCAATATATTACATATTTTATACATTTAAAGTGATCTGGCAATACTGTACAGAGTGTCATGCAAATAAAGCAAGCTGAACTTAAATGAGAGATAGAGAGGAGCAGATTGTACCTGTCAGTGGGTGCACATGGCTCCTGATGAGCATAAAATAAGAGAAATAGAGGATTTTTATTAATTATTTCAACAGTCTTTTTTAACTTTTAACACATTGAATAGAAAAGGTTTAAAACTGATCCTTAATAAATAAAAAAAGTGGTAAAAATCAAATTATGTTTTTGTCGCAGTTAACTATTTATGTGCTGTGGGTAAAAGGTGTGTTTAAATCCGGCAACCACCGCAAGTATATTTCAGACCTGTGGGAAGCACTGATTTATTATTATATTCTTAATCTGTAGAAAGTATTATATCTTTTAGTTTGGCTGGATTATATATTTAAAAGCTGTAAATATGATTAGACCCCTTAAGAAATGTTTTAATTTGGCTACAGAACAAACCAAATCGCTGTTTGTTCAAACTACTAATATAAAAAAAGCTCAAACAACACACAACTCTTTTGAGTTTTTGGAGGCACAGCTTATTTTTATGTTCATTCCACTTTAATTTACAAAAACTAATAAGTTAAGTTAATTCCTTCATGTTGTCCCAACACAAATCGATTCTGCAGAACCCCAAATTTTTCACATTGCTGTTGAATGACTTACCTAATTAACCCAGTTAAGCTTTTAAATGTCACTTTAGGCTGAATACTAGTATCTAGCTTAATAACTAGTATAATAGTATGTGCCGTCATCATGACAAAGACAAAAGAAATTTGTTATTGGAAGTTAGATATTAAAATTAATGTTATCTTTCAGTTAAACAGGACTTGGGAAATATTAGAAAAGTACTAAAATTTCACAGGAAGGCCAACAAATTCGTCTTCAACTGTGCAATTATACAAGCGTGACTGCACACAGGGTCTGTCGAGTCCTTGGATCACCATGTGCATGCGAGGAGTGAAAGGACATGAGTAATACCAGAGGGAAACACCCATTTAATACACACACACACACAGATGCTCAATGAAAGTGATAGAGGGTTTTGGCTTTGAGTAAGAGCCAAATGCAATCTAAACGGTTCGACTGTTAGACAGGCGTGTGCTGCTGGAGTCACCGATCGCATCACGATTCCTTAACAGACTCACAGATCAGCCCTGCAGTTTTGAGGACTGTTGTTGTTGTTGTTGTTTTCTTGATAAATTACAGAGAATTTACTAGATGCGCGGCCGCTCGATTCAGCTGAGCATTTCACCCACGCCATGTAATTAATGCCAGAATCTGAAGCAAACAAGACCAGAGCCACAACAAGTGTGAAGCACGACAGAAGCCGTGACGCATCACCACATGGTCAGTAAAGCTTCATGTAAATACAGTCCCAGTCCATCGGCTTCATGCCTGTAACACAGCTGGACGCGCTGTGGGATCTGACTTTGTTTTATAGTCACATTTCTGAAAAGGTTTGCTTGCTTAAACAAGATTTGCTAAATTATATACGTACTGTCTTATTATGCCCCTTTGGTGTCTCAAGAGCATGTATGTGAAGTTTCAGCTCAAAATACCACACAAATAATGTTTTATAAGTCTTTAAAGCAGCCCCCTTTAGGCTTTTATCCTAACCCTGGCATTTTTGGTGACTGTCACTTTAAATTCAAATGAGATGGTGCTCTTTTCAAAAGAAGGCGGAGCTACAAATGCCTGTGTCAGCAGCATAGAGGCAGATGCAATGTTCTAATGGTGCTTCTCATTCAGGTATAATTATGCTAATGAGGGAGAAATAGTCACTAATGGGCGGGGCTTTCCCCCACTGATCACACATACAAAGGGAGAATCTCAGCCAAAGTGTTTTTGCAGACTGTTTTTATCAAGTGTGATTATAAAATGTAGAATGAATACATTTTTACCATTAGAGGCTGGCTATATTCACACACTGCTGCCACACAAATATGTTTAAACCCCTTATAAAACAGATTTTTACACAAGTCCCCCACATTTCAAGTAAAAATAAACAATTATGGAATTTTAAGCTAAATCAAGTAGCAAACGTTCTTGAAAATGAAAAAGCAACACCTTCAAATTACTTTTAGTCCATTTGGTGCATATATAACAAGTAGGCGTGGCTCTGAGGCTCCGCCTTCTCTGGACATTGGTTCATTTCTGCTATTCAATAAGCTGAGGCCAGACTAAAGCAGGGTTGCCAGTTACATGAAGTTTTTCCAACTCAAAACTTGGCGAAAATGAATGAAAGTATCATTTTTTTGCTTGTCCAATCAGAGTGTATTGCTGAAGTCCCGCCTCCTATCATCTTTAAAACTGAACATTACAATCGTCTCATTTAGCCTAATATGTGACATGCCTTTAGAACAGGGGTCTCAAACTCAATAGATGATAGGTTGTGGCCCCCACTTTATTTTAAAAAGTTGATGTTAGGGCGGCCTGTGAGTTTAATATGTATGGCACTTTACAGTGTTGTTTGCGGAGCTGAACAAGCCTACTCACGGTGGGGTATATGGCTCTCGGAGGCGGGACATCGACTGGGCTTGGTGCAAGCTGAGAAACATTTCTCAATAAGTGAAAGTTACTGCAGCGTTGCCATGGAGTGTTTTCTGCCTCATTTCTATTGGGCACACGCGGATATTCGTTTTAGTGCTGCCACACAAATGTGTTTAAACCCCTTATAAAACAGATTTTTGCAAGTCCCCCACATTTCAAGTAAAATTAAACAAGTATGAAACTTTAAGCTAAATCAAGTAGCAAACGTTCTTGATAATGAAAAAGCAACACCTTCAAATTACTTTCAGTCCATTTGGTGAATATATAATAAGTGGGCGTAGCTCTGAGGCTCCGCCTTCTCTTGCCTTTGGTTTATTTCTGCTATTTAACAAGCCGAGGCCAGACAAAAGCAGGGTTGCCAGTTCCATGAAGATTTTCCAGCCCAATGACAACTCAAAACTTGGCAAAAATTTATGAAGTATCATTTTTCTCCTTGTCCAATCAGAGTGAATTGCTGGAATCCCGCCTCCTATCATCTTTAAAACTGAACATTACAATCTTCTCATTTAGCCTATTATGTGACATGCCTTTAGACCAGGGGTCTCAAACTCAATATACGATATTTTGAAAGGTTAATGATAGGGCGGCCCGCGAGTTTAATATGTATGGCACTTTACAGTGTTGTGTGAGGAGCTGAACAAGCCTACTCACGATGGGGTATATGGCTCTCGGTGGCGGGACATCGACTGGGCTTGGTGCAAGCTGAGAAACATTTCTCAATAAGTGAAAGTTACTGCAGCGTTGCCATGGAGTGTTTTCTGCCTTGTTTCTATTGGGCACACACGGACATTCGTTTTAGTGCGCTTCATTCATAACACTTCAATAAAAGAACGTTTTTTATGTTGCTGCCCAGCGGGACAGTATACATAGATAAATGTATATAATTCAGTGCTTAATCTGAGCCGACTCTTGCTAGATTCTGTTTCGAAAAAAAATTCAGCTATTGGTGTTTTGCTTTCTGGTTTTAATTGATGCGCAGTGCACGGTGAATACCTGCATGTGTGCGTGTGTGTGACAATAAAGAGAGAGAGAATAGGAGTGAGTGCAAGCTAAGGCTGTGTGGATTGTGTGTGTGCGCACGCATGATGGAAGTCATTATGCGCAAGTTAAAGCAAAAGTCACGTTTAGCTATTTGCCCTCAACCAATCATCATTCTTAAGGCTCGTACACACCGTGACACTTTTCGTTTGCGTTTATCGTCAGCGTTTTACGAGATGTTTTTCTGTATTCAAACCCAAGCGATTTTCACTGGCGTCAAGCTGAAGAGAATGCAAAATCACTCCTTGACGTTAGATGGCGCTTAATGAAAACAGAATGTGCACAGGGTGGCGCTACACAATTTTAAGCTTCTGACACCCGCTTGAAAACACAGTAGAAGAAGAGAGAAAGTTGACACGTTTGTTGTCAAAGAGCTTAGAATCACCAATCAATAGTGAGTCTATGGTCTTTGTTGAAGTCACTGGCGATTCAAACAATGTTGATGTCTCGTTTATCATACAGCACTTTTCATTCGGATACCAGTGCACGTTCATATCGTCTCTGGGCATCTTCTTCAATGTGCGCTCGCATTGACAGTTTTGTGCTTGAGCGCCTCCTAGGGGTGTTTACTGTAACTTCAGCAGCTCCGTACACGTGAATAAAAGTGGCAATCTGATTGATGGAGAAGGTTTTGACGCGGCACTTCAAAACAAAAAAATGAGCACGAGGCGTTTTATTAAAAATGGCGCTTTTGCGCCTGCTGTTTTGCGCGTTGATGTGCACGATCACATTGGTGCCCTTTATTTAGTCACGAGGCGTTAAACATCGGCCGAAAATACAAGCAAAAAAAAGGTGTACACAGGCCTTTACGTTCACAATTACTCTTATTGATTGGTGGTGATTGTTTCACGCGCAGTAAGCCTAATCAAGAGATCTGGAGAAGCTGGAACTGCATACCTGGATCAGGATAGCAGGAGACAGAAGCAAAGCGACTGAAGCCACAGAACATGACAGAGGAGCTAACTGTGGGCTCTTCTTGATGGCACTTAGAGAGTTAATGTGAGCTTTGTCTCTCTCTTTCTCTCTGTGACAAAAGAAATGGAAGTGATGTGTACGCAGCAGGGATAAAAGAAAAGTAAGAATAGTCGTCTGCAGCAATGACTGGTCTGCAGTCACGTATTGACACCTGTCCATTGGCAATAAGAGTCCCCAGTAACCCGGACTAATTATTGGGTCACACCGTTATTTGTGGGTCGTTTTCGTCACGCTACCTGAACTGTATTTGTGTTGCCTCACACAATAAACATTACATTTATTTCTATAAGATGTAAACAAATGACAACAATACAGTGTTGCTTTTTTTCCTGTAACAACAGCTACAGCTACTGGATAATAGTAAATCTAATTATTATTATTGTTTTCACCATTACTATTATTAATATTTATCACTGATTGATTTATTTTCTTATTAATTGTTAAAACTTATTTTGTGTTAAAAAATAAAGAGATTTGAGAAGATTGAATTTTTTTTAACAAAGTTTTTCTTGTGGAAAACCTGAGCCTCACCCAGTGCCTCCAGTGGCCCCCAGGTAAACTGAGTTTGAGACCCCTGCTTTTGACTGTTTTACTCACTTGAAGCAATATTCGGGCTGCCAAGTATGCATTATGTCTAATAAAAAACTGTTCAATTTAATTTTCTGTTATCATCAAGAAACATTTTGGTGGCCATTGCATGTTATGAAAATATTATGAAAAAAAAAACATAACCACAACTTCCATAACTATTTTGAAAGCTGCAAAATCTGGCAACACTGGACAACACAAACTCACAGGAGAACTGCTTTATGTCTATGAATTCCAACTGAATGCAACCCATACACAAATTAAAGTTCAAGTTAAAGTCAAGAGACGTTTCACACAAAAATGAAAATGTCCGAGTTCTAAGCTTTTGAATTTCTTTCGTCTGGACACAAAGGTAGATTTGCTGAAGAATGTTGAATAAACAGTGACTATAGCAGGAACGAATTATACTATGACAGTCAATAGCTGTTTTTCCCAGCATTCTTCAGTATATACTCCTTTGTGTTCAATAAAAAAAGAAACTATGTAACAAGTAAAGGATGAATAAACAATCATTTACATTTTTGGGTTGAATTGGCCCTTTAATACTGTAAAAACTGCTTCATTTACTGCAACATTCACATTGATGCATAAATAAAAATGACATGTCTTTACCAGAACACAAAGCTTGTGTTCATCCTATCATTGAGAGTAAAGCATAATTATGGTGTGATTGTGTGGTAATAAATGCATGGATGTTCTCACCAGATGCAGACTGTCAGCTTTCTGTGTTTGTCTCATTCGGCTCTTCTGCGCCGCGATGCGGTTCTTTTCTCTCCTCATGACTTTCCTCATGTCGTCCGATGAACCCTGAAGATTAGCACACATCAGTTCATGTGTACTTCATTTTCAGCTCAGTCCAAAAGATGTTCTCTTAAATCAAGTTGTCATTTTTTTTTATGTCATATACCAGACCAGCACACATTTTGGAGAAGGTTTTCTGACAGGAACATTGAGACTGAAAGTCAAACGCATCACCACATTTCCCAGTGGTAACATTTATTATTACATATTGTTATTTGCATATTATTATTTGCCATTTCTGTTTCGCATTTATATTAATATCTTCAATATATTATGTTCCACTGGCAATTTAGACTGTTCATCATTATTTTCCATAACTTTTTTATTGTAAGTTTCACTGATACTTGAACAAATAATTGGCAACAAGTGTTTTTTACAAATTGTTAGATTATTATTTATTGTCCTTAAATTAGTATTATTATGTAGCATCATATATAATATTTATATTTTCTTAATATTTTCTTATTTATATTTATATTTTCTTATTAATATTTTCCTATCTCTTAATATTTTCTATATATATATTTATATTCACTGGCCACTTTATTAAGCACACCTGTTCAACTCGTTACAACCGAGGTATGCAGAAGAGCATCTCTGAACGCACAACACATCCAACCTTGAGGCAGATGGGCTACAGCAGCAGAAGACCACACCGGGTGCCACTCCTGTCAGCTAAGAACAGGAAACTGAGGCTACAATTAGTACAGGCTCACCAAAACTGGACAATAGAAGATTGGACAAATGTTGCCTGGTCTGATGAGTCTCGATTTCTGCTGTGACATTCGGATGGGTCAGAATTTGGCATCAACAACATGAAAGCAAGGATCCATCCTGCCTTGTATCAACGGTTCAGGCTGGTGGTGGTGTAATGGTGTGGGGGATATTTTCTTGGCACACTTTGGGCCCATTAGTACCAACTGAGCATCGTGTCAACGCCACAGCCTACCTGAGTATTGTTGCTGACCATATCCATCCCTATATGACCACAGTGTCCCCATCTTCTGATGGCTACTTCCAGCAGGATAATGCGCCATGTCATAAAGCGTGAATCATCTCAGACTGGTTTCTTGAACATAACAATAAGTTCACTTTACTCAAATGTCCTCCACAGTCACCAGAACTCAATCCAATAGAGCACCTTTAGGATGTGGTGAAACAGGAGATTCGCATCATGGATGTGCAGCTGACAAATCTTCAGCAACTGCGTGACGCTATCATGTCAATATGGAACAAAATCTCTGAGGAACATTTTCAGTATCTGGTTAAATCTATGCCACGAAGGACTAAGGCAGTTCTGAAGACAAAGGGGTTCCAACCTGGTATTAGTAAGGTGTACCTAATAAAGTGGCCAGCGAGTGTATATGTCTGTACTTTTAACATTTTTTGATATATTTTTGTATTCTTTAATTTCTTTTTTGTTTTGGTAAATTTTTGTGTTTACATTATTCATCTAATATATTTTTATTATATTTTTATAATTATTTAAATTGCACAAAACCATTTTTAATCGTCCTTTTAGTTTACTTTAAAACGCTGTTAAACTTAATCGAATTAAGATTTACTGTTAATGTTAGACTAACTCAGAGATGGGGTTTTTTGGTATTATGACAGTTTTAAGGCCATGGTTGAAAGCCACCTCCAGGTCTGCACGTTTATCGCATGTTGTGGTAGACAGGTGACATTTTTAAAGACAGGGCAATCTTTTCCCACAGCCCCAGTCTGCAGTGACGCTCTACTGAACCCACAAGAATCAGCGACTTTTTCCACGAGAAAATTTCCCACATTATAAGACCCTTCAGATGCGTTTGTATGTAAATGTCTACAAATAGCACAGTTTCAGGTGAAATCAGCAAAGCACTGAGAGAGAAACAGCTGAGCAGCTTAATGATAAAAAACATTCACAGTGTCTAGAAGCATTAACAATTAATCAGTTGACCATTTTCATCCATTTTAAAGCAAGAAAGCTCCACATTAGGTCATCAAAAGTGCTCAAAAGTTACATTTTTTCAGTACAAATGACATGTTTTTGATCATTTATTATTGCATTGCAGATTCATAGATTCACGAATGTGTCTTAAAGGGATAGTTCACGCAAATATTAAACTCTACTCTCTGTCTTTACTCTGTTGAACAGAAAGAACATATAATGAAGAATGCTGAAAGACATTGACACATTATCATTGACTTGCAAAACATTTTCTTTTTCTGCTATGGATGCCAACGGTTATCTGTTTCAAACATTTTTCAAAGTATCTTCTTTTGCGTTGAGCAGAAAAAAAGAAACTCAAACAGCTTTGGAACGAGTGGAGGATGAGTAAATGATGAAATTTCAACACAGGCTCATGGGAATTATGTGAAACTGCAAAAACGTTCTTAAACATACCTTGGACATCAGTTTCTAGCTTAAAATGAACACTAGGGGGCAGTATGACACCAACACCTTTTGTTTCTTTTCACACTAATGATATTTACAGGGACATGTTAGTGTTGTCACGATACTGGAATTCGGTACCAATCTGTGTACTGAAGTTTTAAAAAACGTCCATTTCCCGCTAACATTTGAGCGCTGTTGAGTGTGCGCTGATTGGCCATTGTGTTCACATGCTCAACAGAAATGACTGATTGGCCGTGAAGGTCATCAGTTCAACAAAGACACCACTGTTGAC
Organism: Danio albolineatus; assembly: GCA_903798035.1. Classification (NCBI taxonomy): domain Eukaryota; kingdom Metazoa; phylum Chordata; class Actinopteri; order Cypriniformes; family Danionidae; genus Danio; species Danio albolineatus. The sequence goes on from CAIGQQ010029546.1 coordinate 644,235, forward strand.
TGAGTGTAACCACAGATACAGGGACACTGGAGGGTTTTAAAGCTGGGAAGATCACCTGGTCTGTTTATGAGCTGACATAAGAGCGATCCGCTAATGAATCGACTGATCTTCTCAGCTTTAAAATGCTCCAGTGTCCCTGTATCTGTGGTTACACTCAGTAAACAGCGGTGAGTTCGGTGAACTGATGAACTGCACGGCCAATCACATTCATTTCTGTTGAGCATGTGAACACAATGGTATGTCCGCGGTGTTTAAGAATACGCTCAAATTGACGTTTTTAAAATCTCATAACCGATTAGTACCGAATTCCAGTATCGTGACACACTAGGACATATTATTGACAATTAAAGGATAATTTTCATGTTGTTCTTTGCATAACACCAAATAAAGACCACAAAATAACTTAACATTATCTATGGTTTGTAATTGAATACCTGTTTATCTCCATATGGACGACTTTTCTGGGCTCAGCTGGCTTGTTAGCACAATGATGCAGAGTGCTCGGGTTTGAGTCCAGTGAAGCACAGTTTCACAAGAGATAAAAATAAAAGGTAAAACTACCAAAAGTGGACTTTTTCAAATAAAACTACTGATTGGGTTTAGGGAAGGATTTCGGTTTGCTGGTAATCTGAAAAGCCCTGCCTTTTTGTCCATTTGAAAAGTGCAACAAAATGCACTCTTAGTCACGCATTTCAAATTGAACAGCGCCCTCTAGTGATATTGTCATCTGAAACGTGCCATGAAACAGATCCAAAGCAACATACTTTTTATGTTTCTGCAAAAATGTAGGCTTTGGCATATATTATCAATGAGCCTGTGCCTAGCGCATGTCTTTGGACTTTGGGGGGAAACCGTAGCACCCGGAGGAAACCCACGCCAACACTGGGAGAACATGCAAACTCCACACAGAAATGCCAACTGGGCCAGACGGGACTTGAACCAGTGACCTTCTTGCTGTGAGACGGCAGTGCTAATCACTGAGCCACCATGCCCCCCATGAGCCTGTGTCAGAAAAATGTAAATTTTTGGGGTGAACTATTCCTTTAAGGCAAGACGATGTAGGTGAATAGGGAAAAATAACTAATAGTGATCGCTATGCTTTAACAGTTGCTCCTAAAATTTCATGTTTAAATACGCAAGTGACACACTATTCATTTAAATACACACTAATTTGCATACTTTTTGTTTTTTAAATGTAAACTAAATAAAAGTAAAAATTGTCATTATAACAATTTTGGGAATCTCTTTGTCTCTCTCCTTAATTGAGAAAACAACAGCCAGAGGGGGAAATAATCACATCTTTGTTTGTCAAATAAAATGTTGTATATATGCAGGTAAACTATGTTAAACCTTCAGGATACAGATATGAATAAAACTGAAAAGACACAGCGTCCTCTAGTGGGATTGTCATCTGAAACGTGCCATGAAATGTACCCAGAGCAACGTATTTTACATTTTGCAGAAATGTATGCTTAGGCACACATTTTCAATGAGCCTGTGTCGTTACATTTTAATCTTTGTAACTGATCTATCCTGAAGGCTCTTTCCACTGGACATTATTAGTTTGGAATACACCACAGCCTAAATAAATAGTGCCAGTAAAGAAACTGTACAATTTTGGTTAAATATGAGAGAGACTGTGTCAGATATGTTTCAATCCTGATTTTGTACCTATTATTGCAGTATTACTGTTTTTATTCTATTTAATTTATTTATTAAATTATTTATTTTTAATTATTTAATGTTTATTGGGTGGATCTCTGGCTTTGTTCAAAACCAAAATGTTCAATAAAAAAAAGAATCACATTTTAATCTTTGTGGTGAACTACCCCTTTAAGGCAGGGGTGTCCAAACTCGGTCCTGGAGGGCCAGTGTCCTGCAAAGTTTAGTTCCAGCCCCTATCAGACACACCTGGGCTAGCTAATCAAGCTCTTACTAGGCTTTCTAGAAACATCCTTGCAGGTGTGTTGAGTCAAGTTGTAGCTAAAATCTGCAGGACACTGGGTAACACTTTATTTTGATGGTCCATTTGAGTATTAGTAGACTGTCTGTGTAATATCTGCTGATACTGACATTCAACAGACATTTAACGAACTATAACAAACTTTGCATGTACATATCAACTTACACTAACCCTAACCTAACAGTCTACTTATAATCTAATGAGAATTAGTTGGCATGTAGATGCAGCGCTCTCTAGTGAAAATTGTCATCTGAAACGTGCCACGAAATGTACCCAGAGCAACGTAATTTACATTTTGCCGAAATGTATGCTTAGGCACATATTTTCAATGAGCCTGTGTCGTTACATTTTAATCTTTGCGGTGAACTGTCCCTTTAAGGCGAGACAATGCAGGTGAACAGGGTAAAAATAACTAATATTGATCATTATGCTTCAACAGTTCAACAAAGTTTGCTTTTGTATTACAAGTGCTCCTAAAATATTATGTTCAAATATGCAAATGACACACTATTCATTTAAATATGCACTAATTTGCATATATTTTTTGTTGATTTTGGAAATCTCTGTATTTCTCTCCTTAATTCAGATAAAAAAACAGCCAGAGGGGGAAAATAATCACATCTTTGTCAAATAAAATGTTGTATTTATGCAAGCAAACTATATATAAATAAATCCCTTAGGTAAAAGCCTTCAGAATACAGAAATAAAACTGCGAAGAGCTGCTTAAGAGGACATTTACAGGGGGAAAAACTCATTTTGAGAAAACAGTCCCTAAAAATATGTATCATAGTTGAAATCTACAGACAAATGTTGCTTAAAGCGTGACAAAAGAAACACTTGAACATATATTTTGCTTGTATTCTTTCCATTAGACTGAAAAAACACTTGATTAAAGGTTTAAAATCTGACATGCAGATAAAAACAGTGTCTCATCTGAAGTGTGCAGATGCATCAAGCACGTGAAGGAAGTTACACTCCTCTCTCTCTCTCTCTCTGTGTGTGTGTGTGTGTGTGTGGTAATTATCTCTTATGTCGTCCAGTGATGTTGGAGAGGATGTCGTGGCCGTTTTACCTTTAGTTCTTTTGGCTTCATGCCATCTTAACGGCAGTTTCACAATCACTAACGTTTGGTCAAACTCTCACAGCATGCAGCATTATAGTTCTAGTCAGTTGCTCAGTGCTAGAGCTGATTACCTACGTAAATGCTGAAGTAAAGCATGTTGAGGTTTCAGTAACGTGTGAACGGCTCGTTCTGAAGATTATATTCACCATCAGCCTCATGACTTCCACTGAGTCATAATCTTTCGTTCACACACATGCAAATCTACATAGAAACATGCACACACAGATGGTCTGTGGAATGCATGCGAAATCTACAGTCAAATACGCGGATTTAAGCTTGCAATCAGACTTCATTTGAAAGTTTTTTCAGTGTGTATGTTGCATCATGTTTCATTGTTTGACTACTTAATATAAAATTAGTTATATATTAATAAGTAAGCAGGCATGAAAAAGCATTACATTTGATGCTTTCATAATGTAATGCTTTATGATACACTGAGAATAATGTTGCTGCAAACAATTATTTGTGCTGAATATAAACAAAATAAATTTAGTAACGTCAAACTTAGTTTGTTTGTTTAAATCCAGCCCAAACTAATTGTTTACAACCCTTTAACTTAAAAAAATGTAGTAAATCCAAGGAATCATCTTTGAATCATTTATTGAGTGTAGAAGTCAAATGTTTGTTTTACAGTTTACACTGATTATTTTATATATAATTTATGTAATTTATATATAAAAATAGTAAAATTATACAAATAAATTGTTTTAAATAAGTATATATTTTTAGAATATTTTATATTCTTATTTTACATAATAATAATAATGAATAAAAATGTCATACATTTTAAAATATAATTTATTTTAGGATTCTTTAATTGTTTTTTTATTATTATAAATTAATTATTTTACACACACACACACACACACTCACATATAAATAATATAATATAATTAATATAATATAATTAATATAATATAATATAATTGATATAATATAATTAATATAATATAATATAATATAATATAATATAATATTCATTGGATTTACTAAATTTAAGGTAAGTAGTTGCAAACAATTTACATGGGCTAAATTTAACCAAATTAAGTTGAACATTATTAAATTTAATTGGTTTAAACTCAACAAATATAGACTTTTTGCAACCACTTACCTTAAAAAAACTTGTGAATCCAGTGTTCTTCACTGCATTTTGTTTTTATTCTGCATTATAGTGTTTATATTTTCTAAAAGATATTACTTTATGTTTGTAATAAATAAATACTTATTGATATGCTGTTCACGTTAATGACACAAAACGTAAATAACATTCTCGGTGCATCTCTGGACATTTGCTGAGCCATATGATGTGTGTGTGTATGCATATTGCTGGCTAAATCTCTCCTACCTGTTTATTGCCCGGTGAGGGTGATTTGGTGTAGCTGGTGTCGTTATTGTCAGAGCCCTGAGCCATGCCACTTCAGTCCCCGATAAACCCTCTGACCTCCTTCAGCGTCTTGTGTGTGTTGCTCTCAGCGTCTCAGACTTTATGAGACTGCATGTGAAGTGATCGCGATCCTCCGGCGAATGAGTGCAGACGGCAGCTCACACTCTTTCTTGCTCTGCCTCACTCCCTCT
>CAIGQQ010029546.1:663109-683450 GCA_903798035.1 Danio albolineatus
GAATAAAAGTCTTTGAAAGTCACCATTACTCAATGGCCTTTTGCACACCTGGGAAAAACGGGAGTGTTGGCAGGTATGCTCACGCATTCACTATGCCGTGGTGGGCATTCTCTCGCGCTGAGCACTGTCGACCAATCGCAACAGACTGGGTCATCGACTCATCGGTCCAATCAGCACAGATTAGCATCGCGCTAAGGAGGGGTTTTGGAACAAATGAATCGCTGAACGATTCATATAGGAGGCGCTGGGATAATTAGGTAAAAATAAATGCATATTATAAGACAATGAAAGTGTTTTTTGACCATGCATGCATATCAGCCTGTTGATGAAGACCCCAAAACCAAAATATGACCCTTTTTAATGTATAATAGGAGCTCTTTAAATTTGAAATGCCTATGTCGAAACCATCTCTATCATTCTTCCTTGCTTCTTGGATGGGATAGTGGGCCAATTCAAAGATTATTATGGGCCAACTTTGGCCCGCGGGCCCTAGTTTGGGCATCACTGTTCTAAAACAATCACAAAAATTAGCGCAATTCTGCATCGAAGAATAAGGTTCAATAAGAAACAGGGAAACAGCAGCAAGGCTTTAATATGTTGTATGTTATATATAACTGCACAGAGCAGGATTATAACAGAAGCCTAAAATGTGTTCAGTCTGCTAAAACAGCTGCTGCTTCTTGACGCGATCACAAGCTGAAGAACCGGAAGTGCTGGACTGTGGCATAATAAAAGCTCTGCTGGTTTTGTGGCACGTTGAGCTCCCCTCGTTTCACATTTGCACACTGATATCTGAAATTATGGGTATAATTTTTTTTTCATATTTGCAATTCATCAAACATATGATGCATACTATTAATATGTTCTTAAGTCATCTCCCCATGCTGGCGTGGGTAACGTCCAGGTGCTCCAGTTTCCCCCACAGTTCAAACACATGTGCTATAGGTGACTTGAATAAGCTAAATTGGCTGTAGAGTATGAGCGTGTGTGTGAATGTTTCCCAGTTTCCCAGTACTGGGTTGCAGCTGCAAGGGCATCCGCTGCATAAAACAAATGCTGGATAAGTTGGTGGTTCATTCTGCTGTGGGGATGGAATCAAATAAAGAAGTGATGTATTTGTTCTCCTCTAAAGTAGGATAAATTATTGCGTTCATCCAGTCCACTGCACAGAGAGGAAGAGTTTGTCACCCTATCAAGAGCTGCAAGGGATTATCTCAAAGTTCAAAAATGTCAGAAAATCAGTGGCATTTTGATACTCTGCCTGCGATACTGCAGCGAATTAAGAAATTAAGCTTGAATGGAGACTGGCAGAATAAATCAAAGTTATGAGTACACACACACACTGCCAACCTAATTTCACCAAGTAGGACATGTTCCTGGATTAACATCTATGTTGATCCTGGAACAACATTCCAATCAGAATTAAGGGATACGTTTACAGTTTATGTTAAGTTTAGGCTTACTATTAGGTTTATGATTGTTATCCAACTATTATTCCCCTCTGATTTTGGGAATAATTTAGAGTCATGGTTGAATTTAAGGGTAGTGAATAGGTATGGATTACATTTTCCAACAAAAATGATGTTCCAGGATCAACAAATCATGACGTGCCAAACACACACGCAATCATTACAAACTTTATTTGTCATAAAGTGCTGTGTGCTACGAGTGACAGCATACTAGATTTTGGCTTTCACTTGTACAGTGGCTCTGAATTGTCAAAACCAGCCCGATCTCATGAGAAAACAACAATTTTATGATTGCGGAAAACTTTTTCAATTTAACATATGAAAGAAAACAACATGATCAATGGGGGAAAAGTAGATGTGAAGGGAAACCTCAGAGGAGATAATCATGGTTTCTCTGTTAAATCTCTCTGCGATCTGATTTTCCACAATCAGAGCTTACCGACAAACTGAAAGCTTTGCAAGCGCTGAATTAGTCAAGTAAATAAATATGTAATAATATAAAACCAGGGCGCCACAGTGGGTAGCACGATCGCCTCACAGCAAGAAGGTCGCTGATTCAAGCCTCGGCTGGGTCAGTTGGCATTTCAGTGTGGAGTTTGCATGTTCTTCCCGTGTTCACGTGGGTTTCCTCCGGGTGCTCCGGTTTCCCCCACAAGTCCAAAGACGTGGTATAGGTCAATTGGGTAAACTAAATTGCCTGTAGTGTATGTGTTTGAATGAGTGTGTCGGATGTTTCCCAGTGATGGGTTGAAGCTGGTAGGGCAACTGCTGCAAAAAAAAAAAAAGCTGGATAAGTTGGCGGTTCATTCCGCTGTGGCGACCCCTGATTAATAAAGGGACTAAGCCAAAAAGAAAATGAATGAATAATATAAAACCAATACATAAATTCTCCAAACTGCATAATCAATCATGTTAAATATCTAAAATATTGCATAAAAAAGATATTCAAATTGGATAAAATATGCATTTATACACACATATACATACATATATATACACACACACGTATACATACACACACATACACATACATATACATACATATATACATGCATATGTATACATACATATACACACACACATACATACATATATATATATATATATATATATATACACATATATACACACACATATATACACACACACGTATATATGTATTTAATCAAATGAACAAACAACAATACAAGTTTTATTTAAAAAATAGGCTTTATTTGTAACAAAAGTGGCCGCTCAACAGACACATTAGGAATATAATTCACCACATCATGTGATGGCATAATAAGAAACAGTCATACAGTAAACACAACGTATAATACAAACACACTGACTGCGTCAATCAACGCAAACAAATGTAAACGTCAGTGAACAGAGTTTCTCAGGCCGACAGCGCCATCTGGCGGCCGTTGGAGGAACAACACGCTTCATTCAGCTTCATAAGCCAAAAACATGCTCCGTTACTGCCAACTTCACGGCCGATTTCAGGGACGATTTTTGGTGTCGACACAAATCCGTCTCCTACTTCTTCATTGAGAATCTAGCATGAGCGTTTTACCGCCAGCTTAACGGCCGGTTTCAGGGACGATGTTTTTTGGTAGACACAAAACCGTTCCCTTCTTCTTCATTGAGAATCTAGCAATAAAGTCTTAACAGGAGTCCCCGGTAGTTCTTCAGTCGTCCCGGGGCTCCAGTGGGTGTTCATCGCTCTTCACGCTGTCCGTGCGGACGATGCATGTGGGCCGGTGGAGGTTCAGCATCACGATCAGCTGCTGCCGCTCCGACTTCAGCTCCTCAATCTGAGACTTCAGATCTGAGTTCAACACCTCCAGCCGCTCGGACTCCTGCAGAAACACACAGAGAGACGCTTGCGTTAATGATGCTGACTCAGTTGGGATGTATTTGTGATATTTTGAGACAATATGAAAAGAAACACCGGTCAGTGTGCTTAATAATGTTCATATCAGGGGAGACCGGGGGCGATTCTAACACATGTAAAGCAGTGTTTCTCAACTGCTGGGGCGTGACCCAAAAGTGGGTCGCGGGAACATTTATAGTGGGTCGCGGAGTGTGTGGTCAAAAAAAAAAGTTTTTATTTTTTTATTTTGCTGATACAGGACTTTTATTTAGAAATTTGCATGCGACAACAGTTCAGTTTAGTTCATGGTAACTGAACCTCTCCTTCCCCTAACCGCTGTTTACAGTATTTGTCGTTTTTACTTTGTAATATTTCTATAATTTGATACATTTTGTTAAATGACAGCAACAAAATATTGTTTATTTGTAAGCAGGGGCGCCGCTAAGGGGTTGAAAGTTAGGACGATTCTAAGGGCCCATGCATTCTAGGGGCCCACAGAGATCTGCTTTATAATTAATAACAGTACTATAATGTAATATAAATTATGAATGTATCTCTAAATTACAAGTAAAACAATTTATTAGAAATAAAAAATAAAAAATTACGGCTGATATCTTAATCTTATATCTTACGGCTTATGTCTGTCACTGTCAAATTGCACCCCCCTCCTTTCACTGTATGGTTCAGTCCGTCAGTAGCAGGAAGAGAGTCGAGTGCGATCGTCAGGTAAACTGTCAAAGCAGCGATGTCCTCGAGGTTAACATCAGCTGCGTCTCAAATCGTATACTTATGCACTATTCTACGCCATTTTGTAGTATAAATATTGTCAGTAGTGCGTTCACACTGAAAACTCTAACTGAATTAAATTTGTTTATTTAATTTAATCAACTCTAACTGAATTTAATAAGTGCACTTTAATTACCCGGATGATGCACTCAGCATTATTTATGAGTCTCTGCTTATTTATGGGTCTCATTGTAATATAATTTTGTGTCTTATTGATTTTTGTCACTGTTCCAGTGTATTGCACATTGTATGAGACGCTATTGCAGTACAGTTATTTAAATGGTTACACATTGCTGTTTTGTGTGTTTAGAAATGTACAATTTTCAGTGAATATTTGATTACTGTTCCTGTTTTTGTTCTACATTTACATTTGAACAATAAATCATCTGCTAGCTACAGTCATGGCCCTTCTCTTACTAAATACTGATAAGTAGTGGACAAAAGCAATAATAAAATGCATACGTCAGTATAACTACACTGCAGACAAAGAGTTTAGATAGCTAGCTTGGTAGTAGGGGGCCCATCCTCATATTTTTTCATGGGGCCCAAAATTACTAGTGGCGCCCCTGTTTGTAAGTCTTGGTGATTTTCTCATGATTTATCTGTCACTTCTTGTGTAGGTAAACAAATAAATACAAATTAATTATAATTCCTCAAATTATAGTTCCTAAAAATGTGGGTCGCAGCTTCATGACCATGTAAAAAAGTGGGTCCCATGGCCAAACCAGTTGAGAACCACTGATGTAAAGTACACATGTAATCAAAACGAACTATAATGATTTTGTTAGCTCACATTGGTAGCTTCGTGGTGAACAATTCATCTGCGCAGGTCATTAAGAAAATATCTAAAATATTTTTGTCCCTTTGTATGCTTTATATATATTGCAATCTTGTTTAACATTTGCAGATTGTTCTTTGTTATATTGTCAGTTAAATTGATTTGTAATGTATTTGTCACGTTTACCACTTATTGCATATTACTGCACGCCTATTGTCAGACAGACTGTCTGTCTGTTGTATTATTTATTTGTAATTTATGCTGTTGCCCAGTTCAACATTCTTTAAATTGTTATTATGAAATCTGAAATGAACTTCCTGTTTGTTTTGAGTTAAATTATCAGATTAAGTCATTTAATATTTACAATTTCCGGCTCATGCTGACTTTAATGTCTGTTTGCAACCAAAATCTATAATCTTTATTTATTTTGGTAGCACACATCGTTATATAGGCAAATGATTAATCAATCCGATATACTTATGAATGTTTGTTTTGGTAAACAATCAAGGTCTAGAGCATTTGCTCTTGCGTTTGCAGTATCGATCATTCTCTGATGATGTCAGTGTGACAACTTCAGACACAGCAACCAAGCCCTTATAGAGTGGAGGAACTATGACGTCAATTTGTGTGCAAAAGCCCAGAAGCGAGTCAGCAGTCCCGTTTCCCTCGTCCCAGAGTCAATGGGTATTTTGAATAGGATTTCGGTTAAATCGCTTAAATAAGGTTCGTGGCTACCACATACTCAAGATACTTTCACGTTTTATTCTCTAACATACAACACATCAGTTACATCACACTCTTGACTTTTTAAAGCGGTTATGCTTCTTTTAAAACATGGTTGCTATCAAGCTGCTAAAGGGGACTACAGGAGACATACGATTGCGATGGGCATTTGGATTGAAGTATTTTCACGAAGACTATTTTATTGTTTGTGGTATTTTTCTAAATTATTCATCGGAACACATTTAATTCTATGCCATAACTGCAATATTTACACAATTTATAGCATATGTGACTGTATGGGCTGTAGCTGTACTGTACTGTCTCATTTCTGACGTCAGTTACTAAGGTAAGCGGGCTGTATGCACGCAAGCGATACACTTATTTAAGTATTATGATAATACTGTGTAGGCACATTTGTACATACAGTTTTAAAACTTTCACAACAACCGTAAAGCAAAACAAATGTATTTCCCATGTAAAAACTATCCAAAAGGCACGTAGGACCATACAGATGTGTTTTTGCATATTTATTTGTTTATAATATATAGCGTAGATTATAATAAAATAAACCGAGAGAGTAAATCTTTGTCATGGACAATATTTACAAAAATAAGCTTGAAAAGTGTTCCGTAGCAGGGTGGTGCTGACGTCACAGGCGAGCACCCCAAAGGCTCTGTAGTCCATTTATAGCCTAATGTTAGCTTTCCAAATCTTGCGTTTGCATTTAAAAGTTGTATTTTCGTGTGAGGATTATTCGGTTGGACACACACAAGAACAATGAACAGTGTTTGAACACAAAGCTTATTATTTGGAATCTTCGAAAAGCCTATGGGAAAATCCTATAGGGTTTTATCAAGGGAACCAGTTTTATGCTAGCAGCCGATTAGCCTACAAGGTGACGTCAGTTCTTCCACTACCGTTAGTCTGCTATGAGGAAATGACGAGCAAAAAAGCCCCACCCCCTGCTCAGTATTCAGTTTCAGTTGTAAGTACATCAACATAGGCTACTGGATGTTTTTATAGTTATGCAAGATATTTTAATGTTATCTTTTTATCTCCACGAAAATATAATGTGACTAATTGATTTTAAAAATACAGTCTACTTTGTTATTTAATCACATTTGTTTAGAAATCATGAGCATGTCATGAATAATAGGCAAATAACACAATTAATACAATATATCAGTAGTTCCAAACATTCTAGCCTACTTATCATGATAATTCCATACATAATAATATGTAAAGGCTTTAAATACATTTTTATTTTCCTTTATTTTAAAATCACAATCAGATTTATTTTTATTATTATTAATTTTATATTTAATTATTTTATTTAAATTTTTACCATTTGTATGGGTATGGGATGATGGGAGTGAGAAGGGAAAAAAATGTTTGCTGTGTTTACATGACTGTTACATGATTTTTCAGTTAACAGCATAAAAACCCTTTAAAAGCTCTGAGATGTAACAAACTGATGTTTAAAAAACATATGTACTATATGATTGCTCAATTAATAATAAAATAATAATAATAATAATGCATACCTTTTGCAGAAAGTCTGTTCTTTCCTTCTTTCTGTTTCGACAGCGAGCGGCTGCAACTTTATTCTTCTCTCGCCGTCTTTTCTTGCGCTCATCATCATCATCATCATCCTGTTGGGAAGAAAAAACATGTTGAAGTCAGCGTGAACTGGAAGTAGCTGAGACTTTTATTTCAGTGTGTTGATTATAGAACTATAATACACCTTGAGGGAATCTGTCTACTTAAAACTAAATACTGAGAAAGCGGCAGGGCTTTCTTTTCCGGCAACATTTCCTTGAATCAAACTAACAATAAGAGGGGCTTGTTTTATATATATATATATATATATATATATATATATATATATATATATATTTATTTATTTATTTATTTATTTATTTATTTTTATTTTTTATAACGTTCAACAAGAGTACAAAAATATACAGAAAAGGTATAAATCATATAACAACAAAAATAGATAACAGAACAAAGCAAAAAAAAAAGAGACACAAACAAAGCCAGGGGTAATATATATTACAATAGATCTATCTTAAAGCATGGTCACAGTGATGTATAAATGTATAAAGGGTCATATAGAATACAGTCAGCTGGGTATTATAGAAAAAGAGACAGTACTGTAAGAGTATTGATTTTAAAGCTTTAACATTGCTGGAGGTAGACATTGTATCTAAATAATTTTTCAAATCTTTACAAAAAATAAGAAACTGGCTTTACAGAAAAAAATTAGCATTTGTGTATAAAGAATTTTGCTAGTAAAATAAATAGATTTATTACAAAATATTAATCTTTTATTTAATCAACATGATAAAAACCAAATAAAACATCCTTGTATAACTAAGAAAAATTATCTAAAAGAGAGGCACATTTAAATAAACAAACTTTCCTAAAGAATCCTAACATGGGCACATTCCCAAAAAGATGATCAATAGATTCACCTATAATGAGGCGTGGTTAAGATTATTGTGGCTGAAGCCGTCAAACTGCCGTCAAGAATGACTAACACTCCGAAAGCGGGGGAAAATGGTCAGACTTTGATTGAAGATCAACAAAACAAATATTTATCTCCACTGGATTAACTTTCACGAATTAACAGTTCATCTAAAAAATAATAAAATAATAAAACTATAAATAAATAGTATATGTAAGCACTAGCAAAATAAACATTTCACATGGACTTCAATACAGGCTATATAGCAAGGATCACCAAACTTGTTCCTGGAGGTCCGGTGTCCTGCAGATTTTAGCTCCAACCCTAGTCAAACACACCTGAACAAGCTAATCAAGCTCTCACTAGGTATACTTGAAACATCCAGGCAGGTGTTTTGAGACAAGTTGGAGCTAAACCCTGCTGGACAACGGACCTCCAGGACCGAGATTGGTGATCCCTGCTATATAGCTTACTTGAAATGTATAACCTACTAAATAATGAAACTACCTACATGGATGTAAAATCTTCAAGTATTTAACGCTTATTAAAATATACAATAACAGTACAACGACCACTATCAACTGAACCACTATATTATAATAAAAAATAAAAGTAAAAACATAACTGTTGTGTCCAGCAGATGTCGCTCTACACCAGCAGATAAACAATACACTGAGCAAGTTTCACGTCAGTTGTAAAACTTAATAATAACCCGTTGGCGTTTTAACAACATGAGATATTTATAACCACATCGCCTTCGGAAACCGGACTTTAATACTTGTTAAATGTGATATCGGGTCTCACCTCACTCTTAATGACGTCAAACGGTCTTTTGGCGTGTCGGTTGAGCATTAACGGAGAAAGAACCGTGCCGAGGCGGTAAAGTTCCGCCAGTTTGAGCTGTTCCGTCAGTGTGGTGGCAGGAAAACCGGCCAGAGGACCGACGCAGGGCAGAGAACCGGTCGTGACCAGCGGATCAGGGATTTGACCAGGCATCATTGCTGCTTTAGAGAGAGAAAGAGACAAGAGTGTAGGTATATTTGTTGACTGATTTGTTGATCAAAAAAGTCTGTCAGGAGAATAACTGGATAAGAGCCTATCAAATGCTTGATTTAAAGGGGTAGTTCACCCAAAAATCTAAATTCACTCTATTTACTCAACCTCACACATTTATGAGTTTTATTACGATAAAGGTAATTTGAAGAAAGCTGGGTAGAAAAACAAATACTATGGAAGTCAAGCTTTCTTAACAGAAGGAAGTCTGAGGGTGAGTAAATAATGACAGAATTTTCATTTTTGGGTGAATTATTCCTTGTTATCCTATTGATAGTCAGTTTTAACCCTTGTGCATCCTTATGAACACTTATGTCTTTTCCAAGCTGCACTTATAATCCTTTTCCCCCCATTTTCTGCATTTGAGCACTGCAGGCCAAATTAATTATTATAATATAAACATAATTTTGTGGGTATGTTGTAAAGGATATCGGTTTCATTTGTACAAAAATAATGCATAATAAAAACACATCAAAATAATCATATTTATTTTTGTACACTGATTCCAAGACTAGCTTGATAATAAGCGATTTTACTCTTCATTCATTAAAATTAGGGCTGCACAATATATCGTTTCAGCATCGCAAAGTGATCAAGAAATTGTACCATTTTTAAGTTATAATGATTCATTTTTATTGAGTTGTTTATACAACGAAGACCATCCAATAGTATTTTACATTTGATTACTCAATTACTGTATGCTGAATACAGCTAGACGCCCAAACTAGGGCCCGCGGGCCAAAGTTGGCCCTTTGTAACCTTTGATTTGGCCCACCATCCCATCTGAGAGAAGAGAGAGTATGATGGGGCAAATGCATTAAAAAGAGATCGTCGTTTTCTAATTTGACGTTAGCTTTTTTTGTTTGTTTTATTGCTGAGCTACAAAAAAGCAAACTGAAACTAAATGTTTCAATTAAATGTTAGACATCAGCGAGCAAATCAAGGCAAAAACTAGTGTAATTCTGTTATAAATTAGATTGTTTTGTTTTTACTGTAATAAGTTCATTATGTTATTGTAATAGTTATTATAAAGCAGTGTTTTCTAGTCATTTTTAAACATTATTAAATAAATTCAGCCCTCTAGCCTCAATCGTGTTTGGTTTTTGGCCCTTCATAAAGTAAAGTTTGGGCACCCCTGAGCTAGACTCATCAGGAAAAAAAAAAGAAATATACACTGTTTATTTGATTTGTATCTTTTTCTTTATTGAGTTTATCTATGCTTGTAGATTATATTTTATGCAGATGCACTCCACAGAATCACCCTAATTAATCTTAAATTTTATGTATTTTTCCCAAATAGTTCAAGTTATCTAATGACATTGTATTCATAAACACAATATATAATCGCACAATTAAAAAAATATCACAATGTTAGATTTTTTCAATATCGTACAGCCCTATTAAAAATATAAACATTTAATTTAAGAGATTGATTTAAAATACTCAAAACTAATGGATTTAATCTAACAGACTTAACTAATCACCAGCACTGATCCTCATAAAAGAAATACGGCAGTGAAATTTGTAAGGAAAAAAATGTATAAATATGAGGCATGATGAACATTTCTGATACAGAAAGGATAAATGTATACTTTGCCACAATGCTGCAAAGGTTTTATTAATTTGTCAGCACATAAAATCATTTATTATATAATAAAATATAATATGTTTACTTTTTCTTTTAGACATTTTAATAAATACAGGTCAGAATAAATGTTTAATTTTCATATATCAGTTATTATGAATGATGAAGGCATTATTTCACCCATCTTTCGACATTTTATTGTCACAAACCCTTTGAAACATAAATAGTTTACACTTTGTGTGCACTTACTCTCTTTTATATACAATATTGTAAAATTTATATGTAGAAAGACTAAATGAGATGCCTTATCTTTGGTAGAGATGCAGAAATATTCAATAGAAGCTATTTATTTTCTAGAAATGCCCAAAACTTGTTGTTTAGAGTGCAACTGAATATGCAATAGGAATTACTTGAAAGTTGAACAAATCTAATAAGCACTGTAAAGTCAACATGTTTGTTTTAATCATATGCACAGTGGAAAGCCACAGAGAATAATGAAGTTTCCATGAGAGGAACGGCAACACTAAATGTGCATGTAAATCTGCTTCTCAGAGAGTTATAGGGAAACTTCAAGATTCCCAAAGAGCAAAAACAACACCCACGCACGTTATAACTGAGCTTAAAACAGCTCTTGAATTGTCTGTAAAGGCCATTATGCTGGATTATGTAACAGTTAAACATGTTTCTGTCCTGAAAAAAACTCCTGCAGTCATTCACAGCAGCATCTGGCTATTCATCGTAATTCTTAACAATAACCGCCCTGTGCAGCAGAACTACAGATATTTTCACTAGTTTTGAGTTTTCGAACATCTAACTTTGAAAGCATGCTTTGTTTTGGGGGGTTTTTGCTACATTTCTGCAGGGTTTTGGTGATGATTTTGCATGGTGTCAAAAAGTAAGATTTTAGTTTAGTTTTAAGGTTTTATTTTGAACAGATTTTAATAGATATTAACTAATATATGAAAGTAAAAAATAATAAAGTTACAAATATAATTTAAGTGTTTTTAAAATACTATTTCACTCTTTTTACCTCAAATTTTAACATTTAGTTTAGTCCTACTTGCTGTTTTTATTTTGTAATTAATGTGAATGTACATGCTAATTATATCTTTGGTGCTAAAGTACTCAATATATAATAAACATTTGGTTTCGCAGAACACTTTAGTCACCCTTTATAGTCATTAAATAATCTATTATAGACTTAAAAAACATTTGTCGAATTTGTGTATATTTTTAGTTTGTTTTAAATACTATTTCAGCCTTTTTTACTTCAAAATTAAACATTTAGTTCAGTGCTACTTGCTGTTTTTATTTTGAATGTGAATCCTACACCAATGCTAGTTATATTTTTGGTGCTAAAGTACTCAATATATAATAAACATTTGGTTTTGCAGAACACTTTCGTCACCCTATAGCCATTAAATGGTTTATTATAGACTTATAAAAAAAAATTGGTCGAATTTGTAGTTTGTTTTAAATACTATTTTTTTACTCTTTTTTTACCTCAAAATTAAACATTTAGTTCAGTGCTACTTGCTGTTTTTATTTTGTAATTATTGGCAGTGTGAATCCTACACCAATGCTCATTATATTGTAGGTGCTAAAGTACTCAATATATTAATAAACATTTAGTTTTGCAGCAGACTTCAGTCATCCTATAGTCAATAAAATAAAATGTTCAAATATACATTGATAAAAATATAGTCTTTTAAAACATTTATCGAATTTGTGTGTATTTTGAGTATGTATTATGCTTAAACTACACTGAAAAAAATATTATTGCTGCTAATTCAAACTACTTATTAAAAATGAGTCGAGATACCATAATAATTCATAAGGTTTTTTGGGGGACAGCTTAATTGTTTTATGTTCAATCCACTTAATTTTGTAAAATGATTAGGTTAACTTAATCAATTTGTGTTGGAACAACATGAAGAAATAATGTCGAACCCAGCATTTTTTTTACAGTGTAAGCATGTTTTTAATATAATTTCAGTCTTTTGCTCTCAATTCAGTGTTATTTGCAATTGTTTGTGAAATTTACAAACAATTCTTTCATGAAAACTGATTCAAAGTAAACCCTAAACCAAATTACATGTAGGCTATGTAATAAGTGCTGTAACTAATCACTATTTGTTAAAGTTTTCAGAAGTTTTGCATTGTTTCATTCTATGAACTTTAAAAGTACATCTATAACATGTTAACAATACATATATGAAAAAAAAAACACAAGGATATGAACATGTTGTTACATAATAGCTCTGGATGGTGCATGTAAAATATAGACTATATCAAAACTATCAATCCCTCCACCATCCTGGGACCATGGTCTAAAATGCTACACTTTCATAAATAACTTTAAACATTGCAACCCTCTTTCAGTGCCTAAAGATATTACTATATCTGATAATAACTCATGCTATTCAAAGACCTATTTAAGGTTGAAAACTGAAAGCATACAGTACATAATGTACTTCAGTGTGCAGCAAATATCCTGCTATTAAAAACAGCACACATTCAAGGCATCAATCGTGCATTGTTCATTTCATATACTTTATATCAGCTCACTGTCAGTGTCCTTGTGTAAATCTAATACAAAGTGCAGCAGTTTATGGATCCATACATTCGACCTTTAATCGAGCCCGACTGAATTTAACTCTCAAATGTGTTCAGCATTGAAATGATGGTATAAAATGAAGCAAAAAAAGCACTTACTTGTGTTGTGCTGAGAGTCTGCGGCAGTTCGTCCGTTCAGCTCGGGTTGTGCGTTTGTTCCCGTTGCATCAGCGCGTTTATGTAGCTCCGAGCGCGCTGGAATGCGGAACTCTCCACCGAGTGACGCCAGCAGACGTTACAAAAATAAAAAGGAGCGCTAAGCCCCGCCCATAGCAACCGAACAACACACAACAGAGCAGCGCGGGACTCCCTGAGCGGGATATCCCATCAAAACATAAACACACGATTTTATCTGTTTACCTCATTAGTGAGAGAAGTTTCAGGAAACCTCGAGTTTCTGTTAGATAACAGAACTGACAAACAACGAGTGGAATTTGACGGGCATCCTCCAGAGAGAGAGGTTAGATAAATCATATGTTGATTA
Source organism: Danio albolineatus (assembly GCA_903798035.1). Taxonomy (NCBI): domain Eukaryota; kingdom Metazoa; phylum Chordata; class Actinopteri; order Cypriniformes; family Danionidae; genus Danio; species Danio albolineatus. Next base: position 676,929 of record CAIGQQ010029546.1, read on the forward strand.
TAGTTTAGATTAATTTGTATGAATATTTAGCTGTAAAAATGTATAATATGCATAAAAGATGTTCTATATTCTGTTGGGCAGTGCTCAACAGAAATCCCTTACATATTGTTTGATAACAGCCAAAAATCTGTTATTATTGTACTGGAAAAATGTTAATCCTCCAACTGCTAAACTATGGCTTGAGGAATTGATATCTACTCTGCACTTGGAACGAACCAGATATCTCTTAAAAGGTAACATTGGACAATTTCAGAAGATTTGGGGCCCTTTCTTTTGTCACTTCATGGGGAATTATTTTCCCCAAAGCAATGTATTGTAACTAAAAGGTTTTGATTTTCACTAGTATACTTACAGGCTGGGCCTAGGGTGTCTGTTTTTGGTTTGTTCTGTTTTTGTTTTGTTTTTGTAGGTTTATGCATATCAGAAAACTAATCCTGGAATTTGTGATTATTGTAAGTCTGTTCAAGGACCAAATAAAATTTATTTGACAAAAAAAAAAAGTTCTATAATGCTTGTTTCAGTTGTTACATCAATGAATGAACAATTTGTTGGCCCAAATTTGGCCCACGGCAGCCTTTTATTTGGCCCGCCATCTCATCTGAAAAAGGAGGGAGATTGTTGTATAGGCATGGGCCGGTATAAGATTCTGAGGGCATGATAATCTTGGATAAAAATATCGCGGTTTCACGGTATGACGGTATTGTGTTTACTGCTCTAAAATATATTCTTTTTAAATGTCTGGCTAAAGAACAAAACCTTTTTCCACTTTGAACACAATATATTTTATGTTGAGAAACTAAAATAATCTTCATTAGTTTTAAAAACACAGATTTCTTTACAATTTACATTAAAAAAAAAAATAATAATAAAAAGATCTTACTCATACCTTAGGAACAGTATAGCGGAAAATTTTGTCGGTATATGAAAACCTTGACTTTTTCAACCCGATATATACGTTGAAAACGGTTATCCTCCCATGCCTAGATTGTTGGTGGTTGGGGCGAATGGTTTTGACAGAAATTGTCATTTTGATTTTAACGTAATGTTTTGTTTCTTAGTTTTATTGCTGAGCTGCAAAAAAGACAACTAAAATGATTCAATTAAATGTTGTAAATGAATCAGACTTTTAAAAATGTAAATACTGTCACTTGACGTATAGTACATCTACGAGCATATCAAGGTAAAGGGAGAAGCAGCTCGGCTAGTGTATTCAGCATTGAACTCTATTGTGTTATAATGGAATTGTTTGTTTTTACGGTAATAAGTTCATTAAATTTCTTAAGGCCCAAGCTGTTTTTTTGCATGAATTTTTTATTTCTCTTCGCTAATTGGGCTTATTGGAACCAAATTAGAATAAAACCTAAGCATCATCTTTTGATATGATGTACTTTTAGAGAAAAATTACGTCCATATATGTGGACTCGTGGTTAATAACACATACACACATATTATTTGAACATGTTTTGACTATCAGAGAGTAAAAACTTTTTTTTTGTTGCCCATTTTGGACAGTAAAAATAGTGTTTGGGACATTTCATATGCTACAAAACAGTTGCAGGATGATGCTGTACGTCTGTAACAAAATATAAAACATTTAAAGTATACAATTGTGGACATATAGGAGCTAAAATGTGCCATCCACGTATGTGGCCACTAAGCCCTAGGTTAAAAGAATATTAAAACTGATACTGCATTAGATGTTAAATATGATTTAAAACATAATTTTCTTGTTGTTTTTTTTTGTTTTTTTATATTACCGAATAAATGAGAAAATTCCATTGGCAAACTTTATGTAATACGGTTTGGTATATATTCAGCCCAAAGCTCTCAGCCAAGTTTGTTTTTTGGCTCTTTATAGGAAAAAGTTTGGGCACCCCTGAATTAGACAAACATCTTGAGAGATGTTAGATGTTATGTGGATTCTAGTTTCATTTAATTACTTCAAAATTTCTTTGTTGTTCAAACTACTTATTTAAAATGATTTTAAAACACAATTATTTCGTAGTTTCTTTTGGGACAATGTAATTATCTTATGTTCAATCCACTTAAATTTGTAAAAGCGATTAAGGTAACTTAACCGATTTGTGTTGGGACAACATGAAGTAATTGTTTGGAACCCAGCATTTTTTTGTGTATCTATGCGCAATTAATTAAAATATTTATGAAATATGTGTTTTCAAAAGATGTATTTAATTTATGCTACATCACTGCATTTGTTTCTGCTAATTATAGGTTGATTAGTGTATTTTTAAAATACTGAGTTGTGATAATCCAACAACGTAAACTTCAGTTTCAACACAGTTGCTTGATCAACTTTTGAGACGCTTCTGGAAAATAAATGTCAACAAGTTATGTCAGCATGTTGATTAGATTTTTAATTAAACATCTAGATTAAATAATTTCAGTTGTTTATTTTCAAAATACACTTTACCCATTTTATTCATTTGTAAATCCTTTTTAGTTCCCCCCAGACTCCAATTTAAAAACCTCTAGCCTATAAAAAAACCCCCAACAATTTACAACTAATTAAAATATATACAGCAGACAGTATAAATTTCCTTTTGAACATGAATATTTTATATTCTTTTCTCAGTGAATATAGATAATAAATTTTTGTGCATCTTAACAGTTTTATTCATTAAATTAGGGGTTTGGTCACTAAACATCTTTAGAAATAGAAATGAGGGATGTAACGATTCAGCGTGAGTCGTTGAAAATCAATTAAAATATGTGACGATTCAAAACGGTAGAAATGTTGAATGAATCACGATACATTTTTTGAACAGAGGTGGCAAAAGGTGGAGCAGCAGAGTAAAATGACAGCGGTGACGTGCGCCAGACAAAACACAAACTGTGTGCAAATACTGCAAAAAGATGTTTACTTACACTAAGAACAACAAATATGATGCACATAAACGGTCAGCACAGTGAAAAACTACTGTCACAGACAACTATACAAAAAAAACAACACTATTAATAAGTCAAAACTACGCGGACCGAATGATTTGCAGCTCCGCTTGCTCCAACAAGTGCTGCAGAGACCCCACGGTGCATCAGTGTTTTCATAGTGAAAGTGTAAAGATGTTTTTCAGACCGAAAGGGAAAGCTGTGCTGTTACAGAAGCAGGTATTAGATTATTTTTACCCTTTTCTTTTTAAATTAGTTTATGCATATTTTAATAATTTGCTTATTATTATTGAATATTGAAAAATTTTCAAGATTATCTCTTCATAAGTGTATCACACTGATACTACAACTAATTAACTATGTAAGTAATATTAATTTTTCGCCTTCATAATCAAGTTCAACTCCTGTCTCTATCCTACTATATAATTAGTGATTTTATAATCAGTTTTTACTGTATATGCCAGTCTATTGACCACCTCTGCACACACTGGTTTAGGAAAGGCTTTCCTCTCCACACCAGCCATCCCAGTCCCCAGTGAAAGAGTCATTCATCAGCAGGGGACAGGGTAAATGTGCAAAGACCTCAGCTTATGCCAGAAAACAGAGATATGCTGATATTTCTTTTTTTTTTTAAATGTCAAATCCAAGCACAGTCACAGTTTTAATTCATTTATATTAATGAGTCTTCAGTTTCTATTCTTTTTGTTTGTAAAATAGCAATTTAGGGTCACACTTTATTTTGATGGTCCGTTTGTTGAATTTAAGCTACATTGCAACTAATTCTCATTAGATTACAAGTAGACTGTTAGATTGGAGCTAGTATAAGTTAACATGTATTTGCAAAGTTTTTTATAGTCAGTTAAATGTCTGTTAAATGTCAGTATCTACAGATTTTAAGCAGACAGTCTACTAATACTCAAATGGACCATCGAAATAAAGTGTTACTCAATTTAGCTAGGGCAGAAAATATATTATTTAGCAAAAAATGTGCATCATTTAAGACAAAAAAAATATTTAAAAATCTTTACTTTTTGAACAAATCGTGACTAAATCGTGAGATTAGTATTGTGAATTGTATCGAATCATGCGCAAGGTGAATCGTTACATCCCTAATAGAAATATATTTAAATTTAAACTGCATTTCAATTTAAACGTTATGTTTCTCTTGATTTTTCCTCTTTATCAAAAATTTCTTTCATATTTTAAATTTTTGTCAATTAAGTTTGATTTAATCACTAAATAGACTTACAATAATCACAAATTCCAGGATTAATTTTCCGATGTGTATAAACTTACAACAAAAAACAAAACAATAAAAAAAATAAAAATAAAAAAAACACCCCAACCCTAGCCTGTAAGTATACAATACAGTGATAATCAAAACAACTTTTGGGGAAAAGAAGAAAGGGCGCCAAATCCTTTAAAATTGTCCAGTGTTGCCTTTTCAAAGATATCTGATTCGTTCCAAGTGCAGACTAGATATTAACCCTTCAAGCCATAGTTTAGCAGTTAGAGGATTAAAAATTTTCCAGTACTGTAATAACAGCTTTTTAGCTGTTATCAAACAATATATAAGGAATTTCTGTTGTGCACTGCTCAATGAATTAGTATAATCAGAATGTCCTAATATAATAAGCACTAGATCAGGATCTACTAGTAGATCAAGAACATCTGAAAGCACTTTAAAAACCTCATTCCAGAATCCCTGTATTTTATGACAGAACACAAAACTGAGCTCTTATCGGTTTCTTCTGATTTGCACTTATTCATATTTTTTATTAACATTAATTTTGGTCTATACTAACTTATGTACCGCTATCTTAAGTGATGTTGTTAGATTAGCTCCAGTTTTGGCTTTACTGACTAATCTAATGTACTGTGTAAGCACAAATATAACATTGTAAAGCATCCCACAGAAAATATTAATTTAAAAGAGATTTGTGACGGGTGTACTCTTATATGCTGAGCGCTGTAAATAATCAAGATGTCTATAACAAAATCTGATAAATTCTAGAACGTGGACTATATAGTCTTCAATTCAGATCACTCAAACAGCTGGCATTCATTTCATAGAGACATCTCAAAAGCTAAAAAGATATATAGCACTGAAAATGAAGATAAAATGCTGACGGTTTGTGGTTCTGAATGCAGGTGTGAAGTGCATCTGCGGTTTCTCTGCTAAACACCTGAGGGTGACTCAATTCATGTGTGTGTTTTGGCTATGCAACATGTTTCAACAGAGCACAAATACAGACACCATTATATTATGTAACCCAATAACTTCTAGATATCGTATGTTTTAATTAAATGTGTAAATACTACATATGTGATAATACAATCGACATAAATGTTGCTGTTTGACACAAGTTCCTTTCGGTCGCTTAAAATAGCTCAGTGAAATTTCAGCAAGGTGTTGGCAAACTCGTCAGAGCTGTACATATACGTTAATAACTGACTTTCTCACACCCTTGCTTCAAAGGGATCGTTCACCCAAATTTGAAAATGTGCTGCTAATTTACTCACCCTCAGGACACACAAGATGCTGACGACTCTTTCTTCAGCACATTAAAATAAGATATTTAGATGCAACTGTGGATTAAAATACATTAAAATACACAGTAAAAGTATTAAGTTGAGTTTACTTAGAAAACATGGAAACTGACTGCCTCAAATTTAAGAAGCAAATTAGTTCAACTTTGAGTAGATACAACTGATACTTTGTGAAGTTAACTTGTATTGGTTAGTAAGCAGCTTTTAGACCGCACAAAAGACATCTACACATTTTCATGTTCATTCTCTTGCACAGTTCAACAGCTTAAAGGGATGTAAGTTCTGCCATCGTTTACTCATCCTTCACTTGTTCCAATCATTTTTGAGTTTCGTTTATTGCAAAGGAAAATATACTGAATAATGTTGGAGGGAAAAAAGTAATTGACTTCTATTATTTCTTTGTTCCTACTATGGAGATGTAAATGGATGCTTTTTCCAGCGTTTTTCAGAATCAGAAGAAAGAAATTTGTAGTTTAGAACCTGTTGATTGCGAGTAAATGATGAAATCTTTATTTATTTATTTTTTCTTTGTACATTGTCAGATTACGTGATGTTCCTTTTTAAAAAATAAAAGTTCTTTATGGCCCGGAAACTACAACATTCATGGAATAATCCATCCCAAAACAGTTTTGGTGATGGAAAAAAAAAATCACTTAATAATTCTTTAATTCATTTACCTTTTTTAGTTCACACTTGAAAATGATATATGTATATCAGGGGTGGCCAAACTTTTTCTTATAAAGAGCCAAAATCCAAACTTGTTTGAGGGCTGTGGGCCGAAGTTTAAGATATGAAACCGTATTACATTAAATTTGCCATGGGTAGTTTCCTAATTTATTTGCATATTATTTCAAAATAACTAGAAAACATTGCTTTAAAACATGTTAAATAAAAATGCAGTATAATTTTTGACGTTTTAAAATGAACTCATTATAGTAAAAACACAAATAATCCCATTTATAACACAATGGAGTTCAATGCTGAATACACTAGTCCAGCTGTTCCTTGAGCTCTGCCTTGACTTGTTCGCCGATGTCTTGTGCATTTGACAAGTGACAGTATTCA
>CAIGQQ010029546.1:683460-698352 GCA_903798035.1 Danio albolineatus
GGCTTTTTTTGTAGCTCCTCAATTAAACTAAGAAACCAAAGGTTACAATCAATTCAAAATGACGTCTCTGTTGAAGGCATTCACCCCCAACCAACTCCCCATCATTTTCCGTCTCTTTTCAGATGGCATGGTTATGATATATAGTCAAGATAAGTTCAGGTTTAGACAAATAATACTACTACTACTACTAATAATGATAATAATAACAACATGACCACAAAAACCACCCAAAATTCATAAGCTGCATGGACATACAGCCAGCAATAGTCAAAATCATCACTTTTATTGCTACGAATCACTACTATGAACCCTCAGACACTGGATTCTCAATAGTTAAATATATTATATATAATATATATAAAGTATTGCCCTAACAAACCATACATTAGTGGGAAGCTTATTGATTTTTTTATTCATAATTTACCCTTACTTGTCCATGATAACCAATATGCAATTAATTATACAGTTCAGGGGTTAGGAATGAAATTTTAACATATTCTTTGGAGAACCAAATAGGTTTTTCTATATGACATACAACAACAACATAAATAAATGTTTGCAATATTTATATAGTGCATAATTATTCCACCAATAACCCAAATCCTGGATAATCTGGCAACCACTGAAATGCACAGACAAACCGCAGACACAATCACCTCTGTGGCTCACCTCCTACACACAGACACACACACTTCCTCTTCCACATTTACTGTCCGACAGCAACACTGCATCATCAGGGGAGTCATCAGGATCCAGCACAGACCTGGACATTAAACATCATGCATGTCAACATCAATACATGGCTATTTTTAAAGATGTGATGCACAAAAGAAGAAGCATTAAGCTTTCGAAGAGCAAAAGAGTAAAAATGACTGATTAATAATGAACTTAATCCTCCATCAACTGCAGAACGTTCACAGTCAGAACCATGAAAGAAACACTTCTGCATTTCAGAGTAATATTAATAAACTCAAGATAATGATACACGTTTTCTTCAGCAACCAGACATTGTTCCAAACAAAAACCCATTTCCCATTGTGGAAATATGATGCACTCGGAAAAGAAAATGCATTCAGGAATTATGAACTACTTATGCGCTATTTACACCAGAGATGCCCAAAAGTTAGCCCATTGCAACCTTCGATTTAGCCCACCGTCCCATCTGAGAGGAGAATGATGGAGAGGGTCGGGGCGAATGCCTTTAACACAGAGATCGTCATTTCTAATTTTATGAAAGCTTTTTTGTTTTTTATTGCTTTTGATTTATTTTATTTAGAGCAAACTGACATGAAATGTGTTTATTAAATGTTGTAAATGAATCTTCTTTAATTTTCAAATGTAAATGCGGTCACTTGACAGATAGAGAACTACTCAGAAGACATCGGTGAGCAAATCAAGGCAAAAACTACTGTAACTCTGTTATAAATGAAATTGTTTTGTCGTAACTGTAATAAGTTCATTAGAAAATGTGAAAAAAACGGTATTACTTAATATAAAGTAATGTTTTCTAGTCATTGTTAAACATTATTCAATAAATGAGGAAGTTACCCATGGCAAATATTTACCCACTAGCCTCAATCAAGTTTAAGGCTTTTCATAAGAAAAAGCAGGGCTCAACAATAAGGACTGCCCGATGGCCCGGGGACAGTGTGAGAGATGCTCGGGAGTCGGCAGAATCATAGACAGAATTGCAGAATCGTAGACAGAATCATTACTGGCTCGATCAGGCTTGTGCTGCCTTGTCACTAAATTTTAATTTGCCTGTGACTATTTGTCAGTTGCATGCATATATAGTCTTAAAATCAAGAAATAGTTTGTGCTTTTAAGTATTTGAATGCTACCTGAAGTCGTAAATGCCATATTGCTTTTTTGGGTTCCTCTTATCTGATTGGATGTCGTGAGCCGTAACCTGGTACAAACCAACACAGCGAAGAGGCGACAACATGACGGCAACATCAAATTGGGCTAAAAGAAAATGTCTGTTTTGTAATGTTTTGCTGTAGGTCAGCCAGGTTTTGTTTTGCAATAAAAAGCCTGCACATTTTCCTTAACATTTTTAGAAATTATTATTGACAAATTATTTTAAATATGTGGCTAAGAAACAGCAATTCACTTTTTTTTTTTTTTTGGGTGGGGCCAGTGAAACATTTTGGCAGGGCAAGTTAAATCCTGAACCCCTGGTTCAATCGGGCCAGTAGAAAAAATCTCTAGTGTTGAACCCTGAAATGTTTGGGCACCCCTGATTTACACACTTTAGCAACATTTAAGCTGCAGTAGCAGTTTTATCCCGTGTGCTGCTGTTGAAGGATGTTTTCACAACTTTCTCTGTGTTTCAGCAAATGGAGTGACTTTTGGTAACAAATCTTATTTTGACACACATTTTGGGAAAATGCTTTAAAACTTTTTTTAAAAATTCACCAGTACACTCTGAGCATATTGACTACTCTTTCATTATGTTCGGGGATGTTTCTGCCCCATTGACCTTCGTTATAAGGATATTTTTTGATTGCAAAGCCATGACACCATATAATCATGCATTCTTTATTGTTACTGGTTTTCCCTGTTTGGAAGAGGTAAAATGTTTTATTTTTACGGTTGATCATTAGTTTAAAAAAAGAGAGACCTTTGTGCAAATACCTTGATATGTCTGACAAAATCAAAATAAGCAGCTCATCTGTCTGAGCATGTAGTAAGTGTATTTATGCGCGCGCACACACTACAATCTGCTGTTTTAATCCATATAAAAGCATATTTTTCTTTGCACAGGCCTATCTAAAGGGTCAATGCCGCCAACTGATGATCAACAGTAAAAATAACATATTTTACCTCTTCCCAACAGGATAAGCCACCAACAATAAAGAATGCATGGTTATATGGTGTCAAGGCTTTGCGATGAAAAAATGTGGTTATAATGGGAGTCAATGGGGCATGAAGAGTGCTTAATTTGAGCCGGATCTTGTTCCAGAAAAGGTCAGAAATTTGTGTTTTGCATTGTGGTATTTATTTTAATAGATCCGGCTTTAACTTGCTCGGTGAATACCTACGTGTCTGTGTGAGAGAAAGAGAGAGAGAATGTGAATGAGTGCAAGCGAACACACATGACGGTAGTCAGTCACCATGCGCAAGTTACAGCAGAAGTCACGTTTAACTATTGGCCCTCAACAATATGAACTGAACGAATAACTGGCACTACCCTTCCTACACTTCAAGAACTGTACTCTTTCAGAGTGAGTAAAAGGGCTCGCAAAATCACCCTAGACGCCTCGCACCCAGCACACTTCCTGTTTGAACTGTTACCGTCTGGCCGGCGCTACAGAGCACCGAGCACAAAAACAGCCAGACACAGGAAAAGTTTCTTTCCTCAGGCCATCTACCTCATGAACATTTAATATTTTCATATTGTGCATTAAACGTTCAATACTTTCTCATACGCACTTGAACATAGCACCTTATAACAATATACAATGCAATACTTCTCCTTACGCATTTGTTCACAGCACCTTATAACCTGTATATTTATAACAAATCTGTACATACATTTCAACATCCAGATCTATTTGGACTGACTGCATCTCTGTTTAATGTCTATCGTCTTTTTTTTTTCATATTTATTCTGTGTTGTCACTTTATGTACACTGGAAGCTTCTGTAGCCAAATCAGATTCCTTGTGTGTGAAGCACACTTGGCAATAAAACTGATTCTGATTCTGATATTTTCAACCAACCAGCTTTCTTACGTTTACAATCACTCTCATTGGTTGGTGGTTGTTTCGAGCGCAGTGAGCAGCGAAAATAAATAATTCCATAGTGGCTCATTCATTTTTAAATGAGCCTGATCTTGAGAAGATGAAACTGCAGGATTGGATTAGGATAGCGGGAGACAGAAGCAAAGCGATCTCAACCAGAAAACATGACGGGGGAGGTAGCTGTGGGCTCTTCTTGAAGATTAGACTGAGTGAGTCATTTCATTTATTTTTATTTTTTTTTTTTACTTAGCACATAATAATGAAGTGAGCTGAATAGTGATCGTTCCTAAGACTTATGTTTGTAGCTACATGTTTTTATTATCCATGACTGACCTACAATGTTATATGGCACAAAATAATTAAAGACCGTTCAGAAAATGGATGCTTTTTTGCGAATATCATCGTTTAATGACGTCATGTTCCGTGAAAACTGAAATCGTGCGGTCGACATCGGTCACCGTAACTTTTATTTCCCGGTTTTGTTCCGGGAATTATTCATTTACAAATTAAGCACTGGGCATGAACATAGCGAATAGGTAGTCGATTTGAAACAGTACACAAGGGCTAATGGATACAAATTGTATTTTAAAGTATTTTATTAGCTAAAAGTGGGTTTATAATGTCTTTGCACGACAGTTGGTGTTTATCTGCATTAAAGAACCCAAGGTGTATTTAATCTACACTAGGGCATTTTATGCACTGAATCAGTGGCTTCTGATTTAGTCAATATAGTCAACACCAGACATCCGGAAGCCTATACAGACTTCACTATATGCTAAATAAAAAAAAAAAACTACAACCTGAATCATGGCGAAAAGAGGATGTCCTGGGCAGAACATTACTTGGGCCGACTGAATCACCAACGCTGGCACATGCTGACTAATAAAAAAGATGAACCTGAACAGACGAACTGTACACATACACTGTCTGTCTATCAGGAAAACTCATTTTATTTCCCCTTTTTAACACTGTGCATTTAACCAAGTGGGCTAAATAAGAGATTGATAATGTGTTTGTGCCAATACACTAACATTGAGGCGCTTGCAAAGGGGAAAAAAAAGGCTTGCAGCAAGACTGATTTCATTCTGCACTTAATAGACTTTAATCTTTACATATGAGCCAGGCAATGTCCTAAAATACCACAGTTTTGGAAAGATAACTGAATGCATGTCAGATATGTTTAATATTAAAATCCCTTTAAATGCCAAGCTCTGTATTCTTGTTTTGTATCCGATGGAACTTACAATTGGACAGACAAAAAATGTGGTTTTCTTCAAGCTAGAAGGGCTTCTGCATTATACTGGAAACACATGGATGCTCCATCCATAGAATTGTGGAAAAGGAAATATTGAACTGTATTGGACTGGAGAAACGAACTTATATCATCAAAGTCAAGCAGAATGACTTTAACTATCATTGGGAATCTTATATGAATATTATGCGTGTTTGTAAACTTGTATTTTATTAATTTTTTTTATTTTTATGTTCATTCATTCATTTTCTATTTGGCTTAGTACCTTTATTAATCAGGGGTCGCCACAGTGGAATGAACCACCAACTTATCCAGCATATTTTTTAAGCAGCGGATGCTCTTCCAGCTGCAACCCATCACTAGGAATCACCCATACACTCTTCACACACATACACTAAGGACAATCTAGCTTATTCACCTATACCTCTTGTCTTTAGATTGTGGGGTGAACCGGAGCACCTGGAGGAAACCCACACCAACATGGGGAAAGCATGCAAACTCCACACAGAAATGCCAACTGACCCAGCTGAGGCTCGAACCAGCGACGTTCTTGCTGTGAGGTGATTGTGCTACCCACTGCGCCATTGTGACGCCTCATTTTTCAATGTTTCGATTCATTATTTTTACTTATTTATTATTATTTTATTTATGTATTCAATTTTTTAGTTCTGTCATTTGAATGCGTATATGTGTGTCTGTATATGTACATGTGTATATATAAGAAGGGTGTGGATGTGTGCTGTTTAGTGGGATGCATTGTTGCATTGTTGCTGGGATGCTTAGTCAATGAGGTGGGGGGGGGGGGGCGTCAATGAACATATTTGGAAAAAAATCTTTACATATGAGCAATTTTTAAAAAGTATGATGGTAATAGCTGATGATTATTTAAGGGATAGTAAAGGAATTCAGTCTGGTGATGTATTGATAAGCCATATTTATTAGCATCCTAAAACTTTTCATTTGCATTTGGCTGGATTCTGAAATTGTGGGTTAAATTTGCTACATCCAATTTTGGTGGCTGCATTAAATGATCAGAATATAGTGATGTTAAATAAATAGAAAGCATATTAAAATGGGCAACTGCAGGAGATATGAAGCAAAAAAAGACTACTACAGTCACAATATTTGCACTGATTAGATAAAAAATTGCGATTTTTTTTTGCATTGTAAAATATGTTTAAATATGCAGATCATGCTTTTTTTTATATATATGTGAATTTGCATACATTCCTAGTAAAAAAAAAAAAATATATATATATATAGAAATATTGGATGAAGTCAGGTTTAAGTCAATTCTTGATTCTTTTTCTATTTTTTTCAAGGTTTTTACAGATTTGATTTTGGCCATTTCTTTTCGTTACATCATAACTAGGGCCACACGGAATCTGCGCGCGCAGAATTCCGCAGATTTCCGCAGATTTTTAGCCCATCATTGATTTTGTTTATTTACTGGTGTAAATGTGTTTACAATTATATTTACTCAGTTTTCTAATTAATTTCAGTAAAAATATTGATTTAATATTAGAATATTCATATGATTTATTTACAATACAGTTTGTAAAGTACTATTTTCTGTCTTTTCTCTGATCATAACTCAGAAAATACTTCAAAGAGCCAAAAGAAAATTAAAAGCAAATAAATATACATTTCGGTAGAATATAATGTTGCTTATCACCAGTCAAATAATGTATAAACAAATACCTCTTTAAAATAATTTTATGTAAATAATTCAAAATGTAAGTATAAATAAATGTAGATCATTCGATATGTAGATATGAATGTTTTTTGTTAGTGTTGCTGAAGTGGAGATTTATGGCTCAGTGCAACATAAGTGTGCATAAATGTGATTTGCCTTATACATGCTGCTTATTAACAATACAACATCATACTAAACTTTATTGCAATTTTCATGACTTAAAATGCCTTGCTGAAAATTGATCATAGCAAATAGGAAAGCATATAGCAAAGATAGAGATTTAAAATGAAAATTAATTAGAATTTTGGTTTGTGTGTGTATATATATATGAGCAATTCCATGCAAATGTCAACCTTGCCATGACAAAAATTAAATGAAAAATTAAAATTGATGAGCATTATTTTTTTCGGATGGTTCAGTTTAATTTACAGAATTTCTACAAAGTTTGTTGTACACTGTAAACTCTTAGTTTTTTTTTTTTTTTTTTTTGTCACATCCATAACGCATGCTTTTTTCTCTCATTTAAAGTACAAAACATGTTTACTGACTGATATTTTTCTGATCCCATAACTCTGTGGCTAGTTGTTTTGGAAAATATAAACAGATGTTTCAATATAATGTTAACGTATACTTTCTATGTGAATTTATGTTTGGAGTTTTACCTGCAAATGGAATTGCTCATATATATCTATATATACAAACATACATACATAATTAAACACATTGTGTGTGTGTGTGTGTGTGTGTGTGTGTGTGTGTGTGTGTGTGTGTTTAGTAAGCAAAGGATTTTGAGCGAAAATTTTAAACATTTAACGAAATTTAAAAAAATGACTAGCCTATTACACTGATTTCAAGGTCGCTAATTATTGCAGTGGTTATTAGTGCAACTTTTCCACACAACTTGTGCTTATAATAGCATATAATGCAAATATTATAATGGAATTTAACGAAATAAAGCGTTTTCGTGGGACTTGTGTATCCAGTTCAGCTAAATTAACACAAACAAGTATTTTAGGTTTTAGACAAGACTGCAGTGTTTAGCATTGATTCCGTATGATTGTGCACGAGGGCTTTAGCCAAACAATTCAGCCATATTATTAAAAACGTGCGGCCATTTTATTCAAACAGACTGTTCTTTGTTTTATATAAACGCTTTAAATGAGCGTCGGATATGTAAATGAAGTCCTGCAGAACGTTTGCGACACAAAACAATTCCCGTAACCTACCGAGCGCTCCTCTCCGCTCCTCGCGACTGATCTTCCGGGAAAACTGCAGTTCTGCTGAAACACGACTCTGCTGTTCCCATAGAGACACAACAGCGCGTTCTCCAACATCACCAAATATGGGCACGGAAGTGCAAGCGAACGACAGAAAAGAAATGTGAGGCGTGCAAATACGCACTGACGTCAGGCGCTTTACGTTTGCGTCTGATGCGTACAGAGAACGTTCCGACCGTGACAGCAGCCTCGGTATCGTCGATGCTATGTGGGTGAAAAGGCAGAAACCTTGCTAAATATCTGAATCGTGATACTCGGTGATACTGCACACTCTAGACACGCGGGAATGTGTGTTGATATTTAGAAACGACGCATTCATTTGCATTGCATTGCACTTCAGAGAAGACTGAGAACAACAAAACCTCCACAGACACAGTTCCTACTTTAATACTCATTCTCTGTTTATTATAAACATGCCAGACCACATAAGAGGAAGCAGGAAGAACGAAAAAATATGCATGACTTTTGCCACCATGGTCAATATTACTTTGTAATGTTTTTTAAAGAATATCTGAACACAGTTAGTCACACACTTAGACACTGTGTAACGGACCGCACTGTACATCACCACATCAACTGATACAGTTACACACGTACCTCTCGGTACAAAAGTGCATGAAAGCATGTCTTTCACAGAGATGGACAACATATTCAACAATGCCAACAAACTGGAAGAAACAAACAGTGACTTCACTGGATGTAAGGGTCACGTTACATCTACTGCACAGCATTCACTATATTTCCATAAGTGTTGAACATGTCAGACTCCGTTATGAAAGGATTTTATGTTATATTTCACACCATTCTTCTTTAAGATCTACAAAAATAGAGGTTCTTTATTGGCATTCGTGGCACCACAAAGAACCTGCAACACCTGTGCTTTCTATCGCACAAACAGGGACTTTATTGTGGGAAAAGCTCTTTGGATTCTACAAAGACTCCATAAGGGAGCAGTTTACTCTGTGCTAGTAACACACGAATGGACTCAAGATATTTCAGTGAACGTTCATTCATTCATTCATTTTAAGCAGCGGATGCCCTTCCAGCTGCAACCCATCACTGGGAAACATCCATACACACTCATACACTATGGACAGTTTGGCTTATTCAATTCCCCTATAGCGCATTTCTGTGGACTGTGGGGGAAACCGGAGCACCCGGAGGAAACCCACGTGAACACGGGGAGAACATGCAAACTCCACACAGAAATGCCAACTGACCCAGCCGAGACTCGAACCAGCGACCTTCTTGCTCTGAGACAATCGTGCTACCCACTGCGCCACCATGCTGTCCATTTCAGTGAACATTTATTCTTAATTTGAAGAACATATTAACGATTTAAAGGTTTGTTTTACAGTATAATGAACCGTCTGTGATAAAAAACCTTTCATTCTCATAGCACAAAACATTCTTCATGTTAAACGATGTTGATTAGATTATTTAGCCTGTGAGAAAAACACAGCTTTAGGACTTTCCTTTTTAGCAGAAAGAGTAACTGTGGATTCAGAAATGCTTCTTCAATGGTATACATTACATTTAAAAGGCCATCATGGAAAGATCAATTCCAACATTCATTCATTGAATGAACCGACAACTTATCCAGCATATGTTTTACACAACGGATGCCCTTCCAGCTGCAACCCAACACTGAGGAAACACCCATACACTCTCACATTCACACACTCATACACTACAGCCAATTTAGTTTGTTCAATTCACCTATAGTGCATGTCTTTGGGCTTGTGGGGAAACCGGAGCACCCGGAGGAAACCAACACTGGGAGAACATGCAAACTCCATACAGAAATGCCAACTGGCTTAGCCAGGCCTCGAACCAGCAACCTTCTTGCTGTGAGGCGACAGTGCTAAACACTAAGCCACCGTGTCGCACCTACAATGCCAACAGAGAAGCTTTATTTTTAAAAGTGTAAAACATTCTTCACACCAGGAATAAAATGGAGAAACAAAGACTTTTGGTTTAGGGGAACCAAAGGTGTTTTTCATTGCTCTCAAAAAGATTTTCTTTTATTTTGGAGTGATGCTACGGAAGAACTATTGCCGCCCAGAGAATATTCTTGTGCTCTTCTCAAAACAAGCATCTATCAGGTAGTGTTGAGAATATTCTAATAGTTCAAAGAACCGTCTGTGTGCCCTGGACTGTGTCCACACACTTATAGGTGTACAGTAGGTTCTTTACTGGTATTGATGGTTCCACGGAGAACCTTTAACATTCATGCAGACTTTTCACTCTACAAAACGTTCTTTATAACTGAAATGTTCTTCAGATTATTTACACACTAAGAAAAAATGCTTCTTATAAAGTCTGTGTGATTTAGTCTAAGGTGTCTAGACTACAGCTCTGCACAAGAGGTTTGGCCAGAGGAGAAATGCTCAAATGAGTTTCTCAAGATTTTTTTCCTTCACTTTCGTCAATTGGTGAAGCTTGTTCCTCACCACTGTCACCACTGGCTTGTTTGGTTTGGGACTTGATGGATTTGCTCTTCGGTGTTTCGACATTCAGCAGTGATAATTAAACCACACTGAACTGAACTAAACTAAACTTCAACACTGAAAACTGGAATGACAGTTTCAGTGTACTAGAACTTCTATGTGAAGCTGCTTTGACACAATCTACATTGTAAAAGCGATATACAAATAAGGTTGAATTGAAACTTAACACTTTTGCCTTGTTTATTTTGCTAGCGCACGTTGTTAGTCTTTAGGTAATCAATGCAGTTGCACTGAAAATGCAATGTTTGCTTTGGTAAACTTCAATCGAAATCTGAGCTTTTGCATCTGCGATTAGAGTGGCGGTCCTCCTCTGATGATGTCAGTTTGACATTTCAGCTACAATATTCTCAAACACACCCCTTTTACTGTTAGTTTGCTAAAAAGGAATGATGTGCAATACAAACCCGGCCCCTCATATTTTGTTTCATTTGCAAGTACATCAGCACACTGAAACAAGAGTCTCAGCTGACTTCAAGAACAATTTGAAGAATTTGAACAGAAAGGTTCTGCATAAATCCAAAAATGGTTTTTCAACGCCACTTACATTAAAGAAGGAGACATTTGTTGAGTCCACTTGAGCTTACTTGAAAAATCCTTCATGGAACCATCAATGCCAGTAAATATTTTCATTTCATACCAGTTTGTTTATGGGAAACCAAATGTGTTTGTCTGTGCTCTTAAAAATTCTCCTTAAAGAAGAACTGGTTTCCCACTCCAAAGAACACTTTAGTGCTCTTCTCAAAACAACCATTTCATTCTTAGTGTGAAGAACATTTTAATAAACATTGGAAAGGTTCAACGAATATTAAGGATCATTAAAGATGCCAATTAAACCCAGTTTTAAAGGAACAGTCCACTTTATTTTGGAAATAGGCTCATTTTACAACTAACTTCGAGTAAAAGAAATAAGTTTTACCATTTTTGAATGATATTATGCAGCGCTGTTACCTAGCTAGGGACTATTTTCAGGCACTGTGTAATAACACTGCGTCTGCTGCAGTTTCTCGATTATTACACCACAATGAGAGTATAGTTTCTAGCCATATCCGCCTAGAAAAGAGCAACATTTCATATTCTGTCTCAGTACATGATGCAACTACAAAAGAGTCAAGCTTTAAATAGGAAAATTATGGAAACTCTTTTTTTAAAAATTTTTGAGAGAGATGCTAACGGTCTAATCTGATTCAATGATCTATGCTAAGCTAAGCTAAAATTGCTCCTGCTAGACCCATAGATCACCTGAATGCATTCAAAAAATTGGTAAAACCCATCTGTTTAACTCTTGGAGACTAAAATAAGCCATTTTTTTTCAAGTGTAGTGTTCCTTTAAGGAGTGCACTGTAAAAAACAATCCGTAAATTAGCAGCTTTCAGTATTTTGTGATTCACATTTTTATTTTCCCCCATTTATTTAAGCTTTTGAATTGCGTTATGGGACCCTGATCTTTCTTCCATCGACTTTTACCCTTAAAAGAAGTTCGAAAAAATATGTAGTGTTATATATTACACCACAAAAGCCTTGTAATAAACTGCCAAGTACATTTTCTGCTCATTTATTTCTCTATGTATACTTTAGATAAGTGGTTCTCACTAGTGGTACACAAGCTTCCTTCTAGTGGTACGCGGAGGAATCGATTAATAATTAAAGTAAAAAAATGAACACACTTTTAACCCTTTGACGCATACGATAACACCGATGTGATTAGTAAATTGATTTTAATAGGTTAAACCTTTTTAAGTAGCTGACAATGATGAATATTGTTAATTAGAAGAATTAATCTGCCTCATTTTTTAACTGTGCAGTGCTGTAGCTGCTTCATTAGGCCTACTATGCTACTGTACTTCAATACCGGCTATTATGGTGGTACTTGGAGGAACAATTTTTTTCTGAGGTGGTACTTGGAGAAAAAAGCTTGAGAACCACTGATCTAGATGATTTCAAATGATAAAAATGTCAACAAAAGTCACTTTGTTTAACCGTAGAGTTGACTTTTCAACCATCAGAACTCAGACAGAGCAGAGATCAAGCTCCCACAAGGCAATTCACAGCCGTAAATAAACACTTGTGACTGAAATCTGCAGCTTCTTCTAGACTGCCTATGAGTCTAGCGCCTAGACTGTAGCTCTGCACAAGAAGTTTGAGGAGGAGAACTGGAAACTCAGAAACTCAGCCTTGCTTGGTTTGGGACTTCTGCGCATGGATGTTTTGGCTTTTAGCAGTGACATTTACATTACATAGAACTGAACTCATATGAACTCTAAAACTAGACTGGAGCAGTTTTAATCTAGAACTTCTATGGTGAGCTGCTTTGACACAATCTACATTGTAAACGCGCTATAGAAATATAGATGAACTGAATTGAATCACAACATACGGAAACTGCTAATAAACAGATATATTTTTACACTGTGGCGTTTCAGAAGCTTCATAAAGTTGCCATCATTTCTTTGGCTGCGTTTGATTTTCCCTCTTCTTTACCGGCGTCGTGATCCTCAGCATCTGCATTAGTAAAGTTGAAGACGGGCACAGCGTCGGTGCTGGGGCTGCATGTGGGCGAGCTTAGGGGCTCCAGCCCGCCGCCCATCGACATGTACAGCGTTTCCCATTCGCTCAGGCCCAGAGAGCTGCTCAGGTCGATATCCGGCACTAACAGATCCATGTCGTCGCCGCTGTCTATAACACTGCTGATATCTTCCATGCACACATCCCTCATATCGATGTACGGCTCCACCTCAGCGGCGCCTAGTTCAGCGCTGGAGCACAGGAGGACGTCTGAGTCCCCGAAGATGGCAGCGCTGGTGGGATCGGCCTGCGGGGGCGAGGCGGGCACCTGTTCTGGCACGCTGGCAGCTTGAGTCTTCTCCTCCTGGGCTTGAGCGGGCTCCTCATTTTCTGTCTCCTCCGTGAGCTTACAGTGTGGTTTGTGAGCTGAAAGGATGAGCTCCAGTCGCTCTTTCTCCTTCAGGAGACTGGCGATCTCGGACTGCAGAGCCGCTTTGTCTTCTTCCAGACTGTCAGTTTCCTGAACAGATGAAGATTGTGGATTAATATATACAGTTGAAGTCAGAATTATTAGCCCCCTGTAAAAAAAAGTTTCCCAATTTCATGATGACATAATATTTTACTAGATATTTTTCAAGAGTATTCAGCTTAAAGTGACATTTGAAGGCTTAACTATGTTAATTAGGTTAACTAGGCAAGTTAGGGTAATTAGGCAAGTCATTGTATTCAATCCAACCCGCTCTTTAAGATCTCAAAACCCAGGGCTTCTGGTAGTACCTAGAACAGCAAAGTCGAGTAAAGGAGGTCGAGCCTTCTCATTTATGGCACCTAAACTCTGGAATAGCCTTCCACGCAGGTTTTTGCATCTCATTTAAATACACTATGAACAGCAGCTATGCTAATTATTCTCTTTATTCTCTATCTCCACCTGGGGATACTCATCCCGAGGCCCCAAGAGACTAAGCAGTGCCACTGATTTGATCCGAGACCTGTGAACAGATGATCCCAAGGTTTCCATAATCTTGGACCAGGCCGTATCTTGAGCAGCTGCTGTGCTGGTCATGGAGGAGTGGAGAGCATGCGTCTGATTCCTGTGAGACTCCAGGGACAGGCAAGTCTTCGCTGACGTTAAACGTTCTCCAGCCTCCAGCGCCTAGACTGCAGCTCTGCACAAGACGTTTGGCCATAGGAGAAATGTTTTTTTTCCTTCACTTTCGTCAATTGGTGAAGTTTCCTCACTGCTGTCGCTACTGGCTTAAATGGTTCGAGACTTGTAGAGCTGCGCATCGATGGATTACTCTTCAGTGTTTGGACTATCAGTAGTGAATATTAAACCACACTGAACTGAACTGAACTTCAACACTGAAAACTGGACTGACACTGTTTCAGTTCACTATAATCTTCTATGTGTAGCTGCTATCACACAATCTACATTGTAAAAGCGCTATAGAAATAAAAGTGAACTGAATTGTATAATGCTGATTTATTCTGTAGACAATCTAAAACTAATTTTGCTAATAATTTTGACCTTAAAATGATTTTAAAAATAAACACTTGCCAAAATAAAACAAATAAAACTTTCCCCAGAAGAAAAAATATTATAGGAAATACTGTGAAAATTTCCTTCCTCTGTTAAACATAATTTGGGAAATATTTGAAAGAGAAAAATCAACAGGAGCGCTAATAATTTTGACTTTAACTGTAAATACAATTACAATACAATAAATACAAGTTTCATGTCATGCCCAAAGTTTTCTTTAATGACGGAGGAAACTGCTGATTGTCTTTTTGTAGACTTACAGCTTGCAGGCTGTTGGTTAGATCTCGCCTACGATTTCGACACTTGGCAGCTGCGAGTTTATTTCTTTCCCTTCTGATCCTTTTCCTTTCCTCTTCCTCTGGAGAAAGCT
>CAIGQQ010029546.1:703352-727364 GCA_903798035.1 Danio albolineatus
ATTCCAGTTTTTACTTATTTATTTACTTGTAAAACACTGAAATCTTCTCGAAGTATCTTTACATAATGCTGCTCACTTGCACCGAGTATTTCCCATAAGCGCTCCGCCTCTTCAGGATGTTTTCCATATAAGGTAAATGACGTCTTGGGATACCCTGCTATGGAACATCGTCTCTTCCACTCCGTTTTACGCAGAAATATCAATACGCGAAGGTTTTTAAAGATAAACTCTTAAGTATTAAGCGTGTGTGCTCGTATAATTGATGTTTCGATAATGTGTTTAGTAAAATGCGTTCACAAAGACGTGTTTTTAACGTTTCTATGCAAACATTGAAGGCTCGTGGTCACGCCCCTCTCCTTGACGTCAGGCGCAGATCTGGATATAAACCCCGCGAGCGCTGTAGAGCGGCAGTCAAACTTTGGATACCAACAGAGAAAAGAGCAGCAGACGAGCTAGGAAATACAAGACCGGAGCGTTTTAAACTTTCTGGATATATTCGCGCTGGATAGCTCGTGCTTTTCGACTTTTGACAGGATGATGTTTACCAGCCTTAACGCCGACTGTGACGCGTCTTCCCGGTGCAGCACGGCTTCACCGAGCGGCGAGAGCGTCGCGTATTACCCGCTCAACCAGACTCAGGTATTTACATGACAGCAATATATGTATAATCATCATTTCAGATAAATCTTATTTGAGCCAGATCGTTTATGTTGTAAAATTATATTAAGTTCTGTTATTATATGAAGGAAATCTAATATAAACACTATCACATAAACAGATACAATTTTTAATTATTATTTTTGTAAATATTTAAAATATAATGTTTATCATGTAATAATCGATCACTTATTCTACATTTCAGGAGTTCACGGATCTGAGTGTCTCAAGTGCCTCTTTCGTGCCAACTGTCACGGCGATCTCTTCATGCCCGGACTTGCAGTGGATGGTCCAGCCCATGATCTCCTCTGTGGCGCCCTCCAACGGCGCAGCTCAATCCTACAACCCGAGCCCTTACACCAAAATGAGGGTCACTGGAGCAAAGACCTCCAACAAGAGAACCAGATCTGAACAGGTAAATACTTGGCTATTGTCTTTGATTTTTAGATCAACTGACAAAGAACTGCATCTACATTTTGTCCGTTCGCTTCCAAACGTTAAAACGTTATTTGTGTGCTTCTGCAGATTTCTCCAGAGGAGGAGGAGAAGAAAAGAGTCCGCCGTGAACGAAACAAGATGGCTGCCGCAAAATGCCGCAACCGCCGCCGTGAACTCACCGACACGCTGCAAGCTGTAAGTATTCCGCGTTCCATTTTCCCTCCAGAACCCATTCTAGCTCATTCCATTCATGACATCATCAAGCTAACCCTTTGATGTTCCGCAACAGGAAACTGACCAGCTCGAGGATGAAAAATCAGCTCTGCAGAACGACATCGCCAACCTGCTCAAAGAAAAAGAGAGGTTAGAGTTCATCCTCGCCGCACACAAACCCACCTGCAAGATCCCGACCGACGCCAGCTTCCCAGAGCCGTCCTCCTCTCCCATGGTCTCCGGTTCCATCTCAGTCCCAGAGATCGTCACTACCTCAGTGGTCTCCACACCAAACACATCAATCACGACCTCTTCCAGCAGCCTGCTGTTCTCCAGCCCGGCCTCCACCGATAGCTTCAGCTCCACCACAGTGAAGATCTCCGACCTGGAGCCCACCCTGGAGGAGTCTCTGGAGCTCCTGGCTAAAGCGGAGCTGGAAACGGCCCGTTCGGTGCCAGACATGGACCTGTCCAACTCTCTGTACACTCAAGACTGGGAGCCGCTCTACACTCCCGCTAACACTGACCTGGAGCCGCTTTGCACACCTGTAGTCACCTGCACTCCAGCCTGCACCACCTACACGTCTTCCTTCATGTTCACCTACCCAGAAAACGACGTCTTCCCGACATCAGTGCACCGCAGGGGCAGCAGCAGCAACGATCAGTCGTCCGACTCCTTGAATTCACCAACCCTCCTCACTCTTTGAGATTTCACTAAAGACGATTAGTATTTCTATCTGTGACTTGATATCAGATGACATTGCAGGGCTATGGAAGTGACTCTGTTAAGCAATGGTTATTGCTTCCTATATTTATCTGAACCATACATGCCTGCCACATGTAGCAAGATAAGCATGGATCAACTGATTTTAGTTCGCATTAATGATCTGGTTAGTGTTGAGTTAAACTAATATAGTTATTTTTGAGTTTACCGGTGCTAGATTTGTTGTATTTAGTGTGTTCTGAGCAATAGAGGACTATATTATGTTATTTTTCAGCCCTTTAACGGTTGATTTCTGAACGTGTGAATGTTGTTTACTCAAACGTGTGCTGCCTAACCATTGCATTAAATGGTCTGACGTCCAAGTATGAAGTTTTCTGTGAAAACGTAGTCTCTCTTTTAATTTATGGAGTTTTTATTTTTGTACTGAAATGTGAACTTGCGAATTGTTTGCAAAAAAAACTATACACAATAAATATTAAATGTACAAATGAAAAGATTTGTTTGTGTGAGCTTGAACATGCAGTTACAGGTGATGGATTGATTTTATTTGACAAAAATATACAAACATGTCCAGTTAGACTAATTCATACATGTTTTAAAAACTCGAGGATAAAATACACAAAAAAAAGCCACCGGCTTATTTCCATTGTGGTCCTCGATATTTGTAAAAATGAACGAGCATATTATAAATGGAGTGCAAACATCATCAGCTCAAACACTCAGCACTAGGCATGGGCCGGAATAAGATTCTGACGGTATGATGACCTTGGATAAAAATATCACCGTTTGACCGTATTGTGATTACTGCTCTAAAATAAATCCTTTTTTAAATATCTGGGTAAAAAAAAAAACTTTATCCCTTTTTGAACAGATTGGCTGCTTCCCAAATCTCATACCTCCATACTATATAGTACGCTAAAAACAGTAAGCAAGCTGAGTAGTATATCCGAATTCATAGAATTTGAAAAACAGTAACCAAGAAGTACCCGGATGACCTACTACTTCCGGCGAGATTCTGAAGTGCGCATCCAATGAACACTGCACTATCCCATCATGCACTGTGAAAGAGTTCATGAATGGGAATGAAGCAGGTACGTCACGTGATTATGATAAAATGGCATCTGTAGCACGTCCGAGCTTCTCACATTCATACTGTATGGGACGTACTTGTCTATCAGTCGAGTAGTAAATTCAAATGCAGTACCTGCTGAGTAGTAGGCGATTTCGCACACAGCCAAAATATTTTATTAGACACAGCCAAGATATTTTGGAGCAGTAAATCTGTCAGGCTAAATAATGAAAATGAATCATTGACTTCTGCTGTCTTCATTAGTTTCAATAACACATATTTCTTTACTATTTACAACAGGACCTTTGGATAGAATTTCTGCTGGACATACTGTTGTCCTAAAAAAGTTTTTTAAAAATCTTACACATACCTTAGGAACGGTGTAGCAAAAAAAGTTGCGGTTTTAAAACCTTGACTTTTCCAACCTGGGTTAGCGTCCCATGCCTATTCAGCATTAAAAAAAAATCCTCAGCTTCACCAGTAAAACAACCCTTTTTTTTTTTAATTCCCTTCTAAAATCGCTCTCAAATTGAATCTCTTTAAAACTCCTAGGCGAAACATTCCAAGCAATAGAGCTAGTGCACAAAACAGAAGTTCTACCTGAAATCTACAAGGATAAATATCCCCGCTACTCGCTCTTGTAGAATGACAGTGTACCTCAATAACTCAAACATAACAATCAAGAAAATATTTTGGTCCCATTTTCTTTAAAATCTTAAACACCATCACTAGTTTCAGAAAAGTGACCCTTTTTTCAACTTTTAAAAATGTACTTTTACTATAATGATTATTTAATTATTTAAATACAACAATTCTAATATTCTAAACATTCTAAACATAATATAACAATTCTACACATCTGTAATAATCATTTTATTCTATTTTATTCTATTTTATTATTTTTTATAGAAATAATGGCCACACTTTATTATAAGGTACAAGTTGAGCTATTAACTAAGATTTTAGCTCAATAAGGCACTAATTAGCTGTTTACTAATAGTAAGGTAGTGTTTGGATTTAGGTAAGGGGTATAGAGATGCAAAAAAGGATCATAATTTTAAGTACGGGCGTCATGGTGGCACAGTGGGTAGCACGATCACCTCACAGCAAGAAGGTCGCTGGTTCAAGCCTTTGCATTTCTGTGTAGAGTGTGCATGCTCTCCTCGTGTTAGCGTGGGTTTGCTCCGGGTGCTCCGGCTTTAAAGACATGTGCTATAGGTGAATTGGGTGAGCAGGGTGTAGGTGTGTGAACGAGTGTGTATGAATGTTTCCCAGTGATGGGTTGCAGCTGGAAGGGCATTCGTTGCGTAAAACATGCTGCATAAGTTGGCGGTTCATTCCGCTGTGGCGACCCCAGATTATTAAAGGGACTAAGCCACAAAGAAAATGAATGACTGAATAAACAGTCAATATTATAATAATAAACAGGTAATAAGCCAGTGGCTAATAGTGGGAATTGGTATTAAAACTATAGTGGTACAATAATAATAGTTAAATCCAGAGATAGATTAACTGATCATAAGTGACAGTAAAGACATTTAGAGTTACATTTTAAATAAAAAAGTAAATGCATAATATTTATAATGAAAATAAACACATGTATATATAAATATTATATAGAATAAATATCGAAAACACTTATTTTAAATGATTAGTTTTATAAATAAATAATAATAAAAATAAATATTTTTGATTAAATAAATGCAGCCAAAAAGTCACACCATCCCCTAAAGATTAAACTGTAGACAATGTGTCAGACTTCTAAGTTTCACAATCTTTTTACAGTCATATTTTGTCCATGTAATGATCTGAATTCTTCAAACCACACCCTAATACTTTTCCTGTTAACCTTTACACCATGCTGAAGTTCAGGATCTCTGATGAAACATACCCAATAACCATCAAATCAATTCATAAAGCGTGGAGTTACGTTCAAATCTCCATTTCATTCCGATAAGTCTGGCTTATTTTATCTATAGGCATTACAGAGGAAATGATGTTGTTTATGTGCGTAATAGACTGTGGCGCAATCCTGCCTCACTTCCTTCCTCTTTCACGCTTATCTCGATTGCATACTTCACAATACGTGAAAGTTGGACCTCAAGAATATGACGATGTTCCTCCTTTTTCACGTGCTGGTTGCTTTTAATGCTGATTTGGCTCTCAATAATGCAGATATGAAAATCATATTTTTAATTGCACATGATTGATGGAGAGATAAAAGCAATTGCAGAAGATTACATAAAAGCTCACACTTTAAAGTTAATGTTAGGTAATATAACTGATAATGAACAGTATTTATTAATCATAGTTCAACTAATGCCTTATTAAAATCCTAAACTGTGCTTGATAACATTAGCTAGTGCACTTTGAGGTAACATTACCAACTTTATTTTTATTAACTAACATAAACAAACATAAATAAATGATGTAATAAATGCATAATAAATCTCACATTTTTAGCTCTGCCTTTACTACATGAGCACTGTGCTACATCCGACAGATCCCACTATCTTCTAATTCTTTTAAACCTGTTTAAATCAGTTTTGAATCATGATTCCTTATACTCTCACTGGCCACTTTATTAGGTATAGCTGTAAATTTCTAATCAGCCAATGACATGGCAGCAACTCAGTGCACTTAGGCATGTAGACATGGTCAAGACGATCTGCTGCAGTTCAAACCGAGCATCAGAATGGGGAAGAGAGGTGGTTAAAGTGACTTTAAACGTGGCATGGTTGTTGGTGCCAGACAGGCTGGTCTGAGTATTTCAGAAACTGATGATTTACTGGAAATTTCACGCACAACCATCTCTAGGGTTTACAGAGAATGGTCAGAAAAGAGGAAATATCCAATGAGCGGCAGTTCTGTGGGCGCAAATGCCTTGATGATGCCAGAGGTCAGAGGAGAATGGCCAGACTGGTTCCAGCTGATAGACAGACAAAAGTAACTCAGATAACTGAGGTCTGCAGAAGAGCATCTCTGAACGCACAACATGTCCAACCTTGAGGCGGATGGGCTACAGCAGCAGAAGAACTGAATTTGGCATCAACAACATGAAAGCATGGATCTATCCTGCCTTGTATCAACGGTTCAGGCTGGTGGTGGTGGTGTAATGGTGTGGGGATATTTTCTTGGCACACTTTGGGTCCATTAGTACCAATTGAGCATCATGTCAACGCCACAGCCTACCTGAGTATTGTTGCTCACCATGCCCATCTCTTTATCTATTAGCTTCTGATGGCTACTTCCAGCAGGACAACCCACCATGTCATAAAGTGTGAATCATCTCAGACTGGTTTCTTGAATATGACAGTGAGTTCACTGCACTCAAATGGCCTCCACACTCACCAGATCTCAATCCAATAGAGCACCTTTGGGATGTGGTGGAACGGGAGATTCACATCATGGATGTGTAGCCGACAAATCTGCAGCAACTGTGTGATGCTATCATGTCAATATGGACCAAAATCTCTGAGGAATATTTCCAGTACCTTGTTTAATCTATGCCATGAAGGATTAAGGCAGTTCTGAATGCAAAAGGGTGTCCAACCTGGTACTAGTAAGCCTAATAAAGTAATACCTAATAAAGTGTACCTAATAAAGTGGCCGGTGAGTATAAATGTGCGATTATTTTATGATTCTTTAAATCTGGTTTATGTAAAGCACTTTGAATGATCAATATATATGAAAAGTGCTACATGAATAAACTTGCGTTGTCTATTTATCATTGTTCGTGTTGGTAAATGCATTATCTAACATTAACTAATATAACTTTTTTTGTAAAGTATTTCCAAATAAATAGCATTTTTAATGTCAATGCTCAAACCTACCGCTTCACATCTCTAACAGCAGACACCGCCAGTTAGTGAGATAGTGGCCCTGACGTAAAAATCACGTAGTACGTAATAATTCCCTGTCTATTAATACAATTGGCGGACCCTAGAGAGAGGCAGAGACAGAAATAGCAGGTGCGCTGCTTTCACCATCAGCATCAACAGCAGTAAAATTAGCACACGGTGACGCCGACCTGCGTCGATGCTGCAGCCCAGGGGAGGAAACAGACAGGCAGCGTAAAAAAGCAGGAGAAAAAGGGAAGAAGAAAAAAAAAGGCATAGAGAATCCAGGCTAAAGATAGACCATAATGCACAGCTCCCTCACTGCTGGATCGACGCCATTTTCTACCTCGTCTGCTGGATAATTGTCTGACGGAGGCATGTGCAAAGACTGTTCATAATAAATCTGTACAGCTGGTAGAGGATCTCCAGTACTGGTTACGGATAATAAGGAAATGTCTCAGTAATTTAATACTAGTTAACTCTATGTAGTAAAAAATATATTGCATTTGTAAACAACTGCATGATCTAGCCCCCTGGCTTGTTTTTGACAGATTTGACCTCTTAGCTGATCTGATATGACCCTTTAATCTCTGTATAAATACAGGTCGTTAGTATTGTGTTAATGAGAGAAAAATCTAAAAATATTGTAAGAAAATATACATGGGGATGTCAAGGTGGCGCAGTGGGTAGCATGATCACCTCACAGCAAGAAGGTCGCTGATTCATTCCAGCCCCGGCTGGGTCAGTTGGCATTTCTGTGTGGAGTTTGCATGTTCTCCCCGTGTTGGCGTGGGTTTCCTCCACAGTCCAAAGACATGCGCTATAGGTGAACTGAATAATATAATAAAACTAAATTATTTGTGGGCGCCACGGTGGCCGAGTGGTTAGCACGTTCACCTCACAGCAAGAAGGTCGCTGGTTCGATCCCCGGCTGGGCCAGTTGGCATTTCTGTGTGGAGTTTGCATGTTCTCCCCGTGGTTGCGTGGGTTTCCTCCGGGTGCTCCGGTTTCCCCCACAGTCCAAAGATATGCGGTACAGGTGAATTGGGTAAGCTAAATTGTCCGTAGTGTATGAGTGTGAATGAGAATGTATGGATGTGTTTCCCAGAGATGGGTTGTGGCTGGAAGGGCATCCGCTGCGTAAAACAAATGCTGGATAAGTTGGCGGTTCATTCCGCTGTGGCGACCCCGGATTAATAAAGGGACTAAGCCGAAAAGAAATAAATAATAAATTATTTGTGTCGTAGTGTATGTGTGTGGATGCAAGAGTGTATGGGTGTTTCCTAGTGTTCAGTTGCGGCTGGAAGGGCATCCGCTGCATAAAACATATGCTGGATAAGTTGGCGGTTCATTCCGCTTTGGCGACCACTGATTAATAAAGTGACTAAGCCAAAAAGAAAACGAATTAATGAATGAAAATATATACAGTTAACAATTTCCTGTTAAGTCCACAGTAACTTACTTCCATTTACAGCACCATTTATCTTGCTGTACTATTTTGTTTTGTATATATTTACTGTAAAATACTGTAATTTACACAATGCAACTTCAAAATACAGTAGCATACTGCATAAATTTCCTACAGCAAAAAAAAAAACATTCAAATTAGGGCTGCTCACCGAAGACCAGTTACTCACTGAAGCTAAGCAGGGCTGAGCCTGGTCAGTACCTGGATGGGAGACCACATGGGAAAACTAGGTTGATTTGGAAGTTGTGTTATTGATGCCAGCAGGGGTGCTCAACCTACGGGCTGTGTCGGTGCTACCACCCCAGTATAGTGAAGGGGACACTATATTATCAGTGAGCGCCATCTTTTGGTTGAGATGTTAAATTGAGGTCCCAACTCTGTGGTTATTAAAAATCCCATGGTGTCCTGGCTAAAATTCCCTCGATCAGCCCTTACCCATCATGGCCTCCCAATCATTGCCATCCACTGAATTGGCTCTATCACTGTCTCTCCACTCCACTAATAACTGTTGTGTGGTGAGCGCAGTGGTGCTGTTGTCCTGTGGCAGCTGTCGCATCATCCAAGTGGAAGCTGCACACTGGTGGTGGTGTGAAGAGACCCCACCCATCATAATTGTGAAGTTTAATTGCACTACATAAATAGATGCGTGTACATAGTAATTACTTCAGATTGATTGTGATGAATGTGATGATTGTGTTAAGGTGGTGCAGAGGGTAGCGCAATCGCCTCACAGCAAGACAGTCGCTGGTTCAAGCCTTAGCTGGGTCAGTAGGCATTTCTGTATGGAGTTTGCATGTTCTCCCCATGTTGTGCTGTGTTTAATTTTTTGACTCTTCTAAAGCATGAAAATACCATAATATGTTTAAGAAACAGGCCAAGTGATCATATTTGTTTATCTGAACGACAATGCTGAAGTCACATGTAAAGTGCTGCTAGGTAGCTGCTGTATGCTAGCATGTTTTTAATCCACTGTCACATTTTTAATGTGTTGCTAGAATGCTGTTAGTGTGCTTTAGTATGTTGCTGACATGCCTAGCATGCTAATAGCATGTCACTAACATATTCTGTTCTGCCAACATAACTGCTAAGATGTAAATAGCATGCTGTAGCTGTGTAGCTTGTTGCTGACTTGTTTTTGTTGTGTTAGCACTTTGCTAGCATGTTTTAACCCATTGCTAACATGTAACTAAAGATTTTTTCTTCGCAGAAAACAGAAGATTAAACACATTTTAATGCGACGCCTGTAGTTTCAATGTGATTTTCTGACAATTATAGTTTGAATAGTGCTGGTTTATTCAAACACAGTTAGCTAGGCTGGGTCTACGGGATCTTTTTAATATAATCCTTTTTAAGGAACAAACCAAGTCCAATGAGTTCAAAGGGATAAAAGCCAGTGTTAATCATAGGACCTGAAACATCTGGTGGATGCAGCTACAGTCAGAAACAGTGGTTTAAACACTTATTCCCAAGCTAACATAAAATACCATAAAAACCACAGAGTATTATCCCTCCCGAAACAATGAACATCTGTTGCACTTTATCACTTACAAAATATTTCCACTCCTGTTCATGGTAAATTTCAGCCTTACATCGGAGTGCAGACATATCATTTCATCAGTGGTGTAAAGTAACTAACTACAAATACTCAAACTACTGTAATTGAGTAGTTTTTCTCAGGAATTGTAATTTACTGAGAAGTTTTTAAAATGTGTTCTTTTACTTTACCTTGAGTACATGTTTAGTGCAGTATCGGTACTTTTACTCCACTACTTTCCTTCAACCTGCAGTCACTACTTTATTTCTTTCTTGTCTGTGGTCATTGTCTAAAGCAGAGAAATCAGTCCTGTGATTCCTGTCCAATTAAATCACACATAGAAAGTAAATCGCATCATACAGAACAGCCTCAAGACATTGGTGCTTTATAAATGCAGCAAACCTTTTGGAAACATTAAAAATGGCCAAGAAGATGTCCGAAATCTGTACAATCAATGATCCACAGACTGTTTATAGACTGATGTCACTGAAAATGATGGATGACTGAAATCACCGAACAGCCTTAAACAGGCATTAAATGGAACAAATGAAGAACGGAAGGAAGGTCCAAATAAAAGGAAAGACCAGTAAAGGAATGGAAGGATAGAAAAACCAAATAAATGAAGGAAGGATTCAAGGATGGACTGAACAACTAAGGAAGGAAAGAAGGAACGAACGAATGAACAAAGGACCAAGTGAAGGAACAAAAATATGAAAGAAAGAATGAGCGAACAAATGAATGAAAGAAGAATTCAAGAAAGGACTGAACAGACTAATGAAGGAACGAACAAACAAACGAATGAACAAAGGACCCAATGAAGGAACAAAAATATGAAAGAAAGAATGAGGGAACAAATGAAGGGAGGAAAGAAGGAAGGACCAAACGAATGAAGGAAGAATTCAAGGAAGGACTGAGCAAACTAAGGAAGGAAGGAACAAACAAACGAATGACTGAACAAAAGGACCTAATGTAGGAAGGAACAAAAATATAAACGAATGAACGAGTGAATGAAGGAAGGAGGGAACAAACGAATGAATAAAGGAAAGAGAGAAAAAACAAATAATTGAATGTTGGAAGGAACGAACAAAAATAGGAAGATCCCTAAATATACTAAATGTTTGTGTAGGGATGTGTAAACGTAACATTCTGTAAACGCATCAACTTTTCTACAGTGTAATACTCACTACTCACTACTCTTGAGTACATCTAAAAGGTTTACTTTTTACTCACACTTTGAGTAATATCTACTACAGATACTTTTACTCTACTTGCACTACATTTTTGGGCAAGTAATGGTACTTTTACTTGAGTATGATTCTTCAGTACTCTTTCCACCACTGCATTTCATGATCAACAACTTAGACGAGCAGCAGACGCCCCATATAGAGTATTTCAGAGTAATCTGTGCTATTCCCTTCACCTCCACGAGCGGGCGCTCTAGATACACAGAGGAGCGGAGACTCAGTGCGCGTGCGCGAGATGAGAGCGCATGCGCAGCGCGCACCTCGACCCGGGCCTGCAGTAGTGGAGCGATCGGCTCGTCATGGCGCGGTTCCGTGTGCTTTTGCTCTCTCTCTCACTGTTGTTTGTAGTTCAGTCCGTCTTGTCGATCTCATTCTACCTGCCGGTACGCAGCAGAAAGTGCCTGCGGGAGGAGATCCATAAAGACGTGCTCGTTACCGGAGAATACGAGATCAGCGAGCAGCCGAACACGAAAACCAACCTGAAGGTGACGTCACTCGACACATCTACAGGATTAACGATTTAAACATTCACTCAAACCATCGCTAACAGCTCTAATCAGCTCTTCTGTTTAATTCCATGTAGAGTTTTTAGTTAATTTGTGAGGACTGTATCGCTTCTGTGAGTTTAAACTCGAGGCCGTATGTTAGTGCTACATGGCGCTTCCTGGTTGGACGGTGATTTAATGACTAATTTGTTCGTTTTAATAACATTACGCTGGCTAAATAAATCACGTAAGGTATATAAACAACGTTATACGTTACTTTAGCGAAGTATGGCGCGAAAAATAACGAGTGTGTATGTATTATGTTTGTTTTCCTAGTATCTCATTCAATCTACTTTGAACACGTCAGTCTTCACACACACACACACACACACACACACACACACACGCTGAGCATTCGTTACACTGTGACATATGTCAGTAATTAAGACATAGGTAAACCAGAGTAGTGCGTATATTAATGTACATTTACTTTAGAAACACGATGCTTTATATATATATACATATATTCAACAAATTCCAGATGAATTTATTTATAGTGATTTACAAAGGCGTATAAATATCTAACAATAATCTCAGGACAATGCCAGACTTGTTGATTCTTAAGGAAGCGATAAGAGTTTTTCTGTTTGTCTTTTACTGAATCTGTGTTGTTGTGGCTCTGGTAGATCACAGACTCCTCTGGCCACATCTTGTATGTAAAAGAAGATGCAACCAAAGGCAAGTTTGCCTTCACCACAGAGGATTATGACATGTTCGAGGTGTGCTTTGAGGGCAAGTCGCCTATGGGTGAGTGTCTATGATGTCTTTATTGGTAAACGCATGGTATACCTGCCATATGTTAGACTTACTGAGGTAAAGTTGGTTTGGTAACACTTTACAATAAGGTTCATGAGTTAACTAATCATGAACAACACTTGTGCAGCATTTATTAATCATAATTGAACATTTACTAATACATCCATGTCCATACTTGTTAACGTTAGTTGATGCACTGTGAGTTAACATGAACTAACATTGAACATTGAGGTAAAGTTGGTTTTATTTTCACACATTTGGACTTTCTCTTTAATAAAATAACATCAGAAATATATTTTTTGCATATTCTGAATAAAAAAATTATATTAGCAGCCAATGACTATCAAAGTACAACATAGTTCACAGTCAAATAAATAGTGCTAATGTTGTTTTCAAGTCATACTTGCATGTCAGGATTGTCACTGAACGAATGTGTGAATATAAAACCAACTTTACCTCAATACAATGCACAACTGTAATTTCACTAACTAATGTTAACTAACATGAACAAATACTGCAGTAAATGTATTGTTCATTGTTTGTTCATGTTAGTAAATGCATTAATTAACATTAACTAATGAACCTTATTGTAAAGTGTGACCGTTGGTTTATTATTCACACGTTTGGACTGTCTCCTTTAATAATATAATTACAGAACAAAATATTTTTGGCTAATACTAAATAGTCAAATCATATTAGCAGCCAATGACAATCAAAGCACAACATTGTTTATAGTCAATGAAATAGTGCTGATGTTGCTTTGGAGTCAAACTTGCATGCTATTTCAGACCGAATATTTAAAGTACCATGCTAAACAATATAGGGAGCATGTCACAAGTTGTGACTGAACGAATGTGGGAATATTACACCAAGTTTACCTCAATGTTCAACTTCTAGTGAGACCACGATGACTGATAACTAGGGCCAGACGGAATCTGCGGACATTTTTTGCTATTTCTGCGCAGAATTTTGGTAAAAATCTACGGATTTATGCGGAATGATTTTAGGAGTCTCATAACTAAACCCTTAATATATGAAATAAAAAAGTAATGTTTTTTTAACTTGTATTTTAATGTTTACAATGCATATTCAATCAAATCGAATTTATTTTGTAAGCAAAGCAAGTCAATCACATAAAATATCTACTAAAAGACAGAAAATAGTACTTTACAAACTATATTGTAAATAAATCATATAAATATTTTCATATTAGTCAATAACATTACTGAAATTAATTTAAAAACTGAATGAATATGGATTTACAAACATTTACACAAGTAAATATACAGAATCAATGATGGGCTAGAAATCTGCGGAATTCTGCGCGCGCAGATTCCGTGTGGCCCTACTGATAACTAATAATACTGATGCAGAATTAGCAAAGATATCTGTGGATTTGTAATTGTGACATTGTTCTTTCTTTAAGGGACAGGAAGAGTTCCTGACCAGCAGATCAACTTGGACATGAAGCATGGAGTTGAGGCCAAAAATTACGAAGAGGTTTGTTTGCATTTGGTTTTTTTTCTCTCTTAAAAAAATATCTTCTTTTTTTTTTTTAGATGTTAAATAATATTACAATTTAAATGTTTGGAATTAAATATTGTCGTTTTATGTTGTCCAAAGATGCATTTATTTGAACATTTGTGTATTAAGAAAAGTATATTTAGCAATTTTGCAATCCAAAATGACTATAAAGTTTAATTTATGTGGCGGTTTTCAGCATTTGTACAATCTTCAGTCTCACGTGAACTTTCAGAAATCATTCTAATGTGATGAGTTACTGCTAATTATTGTTATAAAAACTATTTCTTGTTTAATATTTAATAATGATATTTAATAATTAATAATGAATAAATTAAATGAATACTATATTTGTGTGGAAATGTCAATCTGTTCAATAAAATTTCAACAGAATTTCAGGGTTTTTCGTCATTATAAATGTCTTTTAAATTATTAATCAATCTGCACTTATTAGAAGAATCGATTTAATAATAATAATAATAATAAAATCCCACTGACACAGATTAAAAAAAGTCTAAAATTGCTTTAACTGCGTTAGTGTGTCCAATATTAGGATTTAGATGATATCAAACTGTGCTCGAGGCAAATTCATACCTTTTTCAAATAGTGATTGGAGTCATTCTGATTGTGCTGTTTTGTCCAGATTGCCAAGGTGGAGAAGCTGAAGCCCTTGGAGGTGGAGCTCCGTCGGCTGGAGGATCTTTCAGAGTCTATTGTCAACGATTTTGCTTACATGAAGAAGAGAGAGGAGGAGATGAGAGACACTAATGGTAAGAAGAACCAACACAAAAAAAGTTTAGTTTAAGCAAATTTGGATTACTTTAAATCGGGAGTGTCCAACCCTGTTTCTGGAGATCTGCCTTCCTGCTTCAACCTTGATCAAACATACCTGTCTTTAATTACCAAGTGCGCCTTCACATTGTGTTCAGTTGGTCTAGTGGTGTTTGATCAGAGTTGGAGCTAAACTCTGCAGGAGGGTAGATCTCCAGACACAGGAGCACTCCTGCTTGAAATGATGATTTTGGGCTACATTGAAAAAATGTATATAGTAAATGAAAAGGTGTCCCATTATTAGGCTATTGCTGTACTTTCCTAGTAAATTTGACAAATATCAAAACTAAAATAAACTTCAAATCAATGAAGTTACACAAATTAAGGAAATCTCTTCATATTAACAAAGTCAGGCTTTGCCTTTGCTCCTTCATGTAAAAATTAGAGACAACCACTGCTTTATAACAGGGTGTCTGCGGGGTCTTAAAGTATTTAGAGATATTTAATAATAATAATAATAATTCCTTACATTTATATAGCGCTTTTCTGGGCACTCAAAGCGCTTTACACACAATGGGGGGATCTCCTCATCCACCACCAGTGTGCAGCATCCACCTGGATGACGCGACAGCAGCCATATAGCACCAGACCTCACACCACACACCAGCTGATTGGTGGAGAGGAGACAGAGTGATGAAGCCAATTATGATATGGGGATGGTTACGAGGGACAGAGGCCAATGGGCAGATCTGGCCAGGATGACGGGGTTAAACCCCTAATTTTTTTCGAAGAACATCCTGGAATTTTTAATGACCACAGAGAGTCAGGACCTCGGTTTAATGTCTCATCCGAAAGACAGTGCTGGCTGAGCAGTATAGAGTCCTCTTCACTATACTGGGGCATTAGGACCCACACAGACCGCCCCCTGCTGGCCTCACTAACACCACTTCCGGCAGCAACCGAGCTTTTCCCATGTGGTCTCCCATTCATGTACTGACCGGGCGCAGCCCTGCTTAGCTTCAGTGGGCGACCATGTGAGTTGCAGAGAGCTAGCTGCCGGCATTTAAAGCATTTAAGGCCCTTAAAGTCTTGAATGCTCTTTTATGAGGTATTCAAATCTGTATCAGTATGGTAAAGTTTGCCTGAATTTATTCTGCGAATATTGGTATGCTCCATAGTTTATTAAACCCATAATATCCTGCTAGATTTGAGCTTGCGCTGCTTTGTTTACTGCAGTAACCTGGGCAACACTGTTATTCCTGCTGTAGTAGGTGCCACCTGCTGGATTAGCATTTTAATTCACTATATGAATAATGTTTTAGGTTACAGTTCAGTTTCTTATAATCATTCATTCAGCCATTTTCCTTCAGGTAATTTATCAAGGGTCGTCACAGCAGAATGAACCGCCGACTATTTAAAAATAGTTAATATTAGATTTATAAAATATTACTATACGAACTGGCGCAACGGTGGCGTAGTGAGTAGCACGTTCGCCTCACAGCAAGAAGGTCGCTGGTTCAAGCCCCGGCTGGGTCAGTTGGCATTTCTGTGTGGAGTTTGCATGTTCTCCCTGTGGTTGCGTGGGTTTCCTCCGGGTGCTCCGGTTTCCCCCACAGTCCAAAGACATGTGGTATAGGTGAATTGGGTAAGCTAAATTGTCCGTAGTGTATGAGTGTGAATGTGTGTGTGTATGAATGTTTCCCAGAGATGGGTTGCGGCTGGAAGGGCATCCGCTGCGTAAAAAATATGCTGGATAAGTTGGCGGTTGATTCCGCTGTGGCTAAAACTCTGCAGATTTCTGCGCACACAGATTCCGTGTGGGCTTTATCGGTAGGGCCAGACAGAATCTTCTGACATTTTTTTCTATTTCTGTGGAGAATTTTGTAAAAAATCTGCAGATTTATGCAGAATTATTATAGGAGTATCATAACTAAAAACTTAATATATGAAGTAAAAAATTAAACATTTTAACTTTTTTTAATGTTTACAATGCAAAGCCAGTTAGATCCACTTATTTGCTAAACAAAGCAAGTCTCTCATATATCTACTAAAAGACTTACAAACTGTATTGTACATAAATCATATGAACATTTTAATATTACTACTATTATATTACTATAATATTAGTGAAATTGATTTAAATATATGAATTTATAAATATATGAATATATAAATATACTGACTAAATGTAAACTCACACAAGTGAATACATAAACTCAATGATGAGCTAAAGTTCTGTGGATTTCTGCGTGTGCAGATTCCGTGTGGGCCTTATCCGTAGGACCAGACAGAATCTGTGGACGATTTTTCCGCAAAGAATTTTGTAAAGAATCTGCAGATTTATGCAGAATTATTGTAGGAGTATCATAGCTAAAATGTATTAAATAAAAACTAATAGATTTTTAACTTTTAGTTAATGTTTACAATGCAAAGCCAATTAGTCCCCTTATTTGCTAAACAAAGCAAGTCTCTCATATATCTACTAAAAGACTTTACAAACTGTATTGTACAAAATCATATGAACATTTTAATATTACTACTATTATAGTACAATAATATAGGTGAAATTGGTTTAAAAAAACTTAATAAATGTAAACTTGCACAAGTAAATACATAGACTCAATGATGGGCTAAAGTTCTGTGGATTTCTGCGCGTGCAGATTCCGTGTGGGCCTTATCCGTAGGATTTATGCAGAATTATTTTAGGAGTATCATAACTGAAACATTAAATAAAAAATAACAGCTTTTTAACTTTTAATGTTTACAATGCAAAGCCAATTAGTCCCCTTATTTGGTAAACAAAGCCAGTCTCTCATACAATATATCTACTAAAAGACAGAAAATATTACTTTACAAACTGTATTGTACGTAAATCATATGAACATTTTAAGATTACTGTTATTATATTATAATAATATCAGTAAAATTAATTTAAAAAACTGAATAAATGTGAATTTACAAAAGTCTCGATGGGCTAAAGTTCTGTGGATTTCTGCGCGTGCAGATTCTGTGTGGGCCTTATCAGTTATTATCGCTCTGTTAATTCCATGTTGGCACATCTCTAAATTTCTCTGTTAGGTCATAAAGTCCTGTCTGATTGATTGTGCTGTTGTGTTCCTCAGAGTCCACCAACACGCGTGTGCTGTACTTCAGCATCTTCTCCATGTGCTGTCTGATTGGTCTGGCCACGTGGCAGGTCTTCTACCTGCGCCGCTTCTTCAAGGCCAAGAAGCTGATTGAGTAAAAACCAGCCTGAACAATCAGGGACCCAGAACTTCTTCCTGACATCAGAACCTCCGGCCCCTGACATTTGCTTTGCCTCGGCGGTTTATTCCACTCGCCGCGGGCGGCCTGAAGTTTATCGGCAGTGGACGTGCATCAGGGAAATTTGGGAAGCGATTGATGCTTGGCGGCCAAATTGTCTTTCAGTGCGTGTACATTTTTGATACAAGCTTGTTCAGTATCATTTGGAAAACACCCATTTTTTTTTTTTTTTGCTTTCTAATATTTTTTGGTTGTATTTATACAAAATGACAGCACAAGCCCCTATAAATAATAAAAGATGCGCTACTGTGAGAGAAACCTTGTGGTCATCTGTCGGTCACTGAATGTTTGTGTTATTAATTACTGTAATCTGTTCAGCTTATTATTTGGAAGGATACAATGATTCTGTCAGCTTTTAGTCACAGAGTTCTCATGTGCTTAGCTGTCTGTTATTTCTACAAGCCATTTTGACAAAATGAAGTCCCAATCACTGCAAGTGAAGAAAGAGAGCGAGCGATTGCGCATCAGAGCGTCGAGGTGTCATTCATCATTCTGACTTTGAGAAATGTACTAATTTTTTTAAGCAGTTTTATTTCGTGGGGCGTCATCTGTTTTAGTTTGCTTATGGGAGAGATTGTTTGTAATTAAAATCTTTATTTGTTGATTTTTAGTCACGTAGTTTCTCCTCAATCCAGCAGAACCACAGCTGAGGTTAAAGGTGCATCAGTGCTGCTCAGTTAATGAATAGTTTTTGATTTGTTCCAGAATCTGCCTGTATTCCACGGCTCAAACTAGACTTTCAGTTCTGGATTTGTTCTTATTTTTAAATGCTTTATTGGAAAAGAGGTTACAAGCGTCCTGGGTGGAAGATTTATTATTATTTGTTGCCAGTGGTTTATTTTTAATTGCTCAAGTGTTCAGTTTTCAACAGCGATGTTTTTCTTCTGATTAATTTTGGTGAAAGAAATATAATATAATTGGCTTGTCATTCAATAAAATTGTAAGTAAAGTGTGTTGTGTTTGTCAGTTACTAATGATTGGAGCTGTAATGTAACATCACACACAACAGCAACAGAAGCTTATATCAATATTAAATATGAACAGCTTTAGATTAGAATTATCCTTTTTTTAATATATATTTCAAGAGTTCACACTTAGCTGATGATTGATAATAATGCGTGTTTTGCATGCTGTCCTAGGAGAGAGCCCTGAGCTCAGAATATCCTCGAGCACTGGGCTCCATCCCGATTGAAGGGCGAGAGGGGAGTTTGAGCTCAGGTAGGTCTTGAAAACTCCCCTGCTTATGAATGTGTTAGAAATGAGCATTGTTTGTGCCGGAACATTCCGTATCCGGCACCTCTGAAATCTAATCCGGTAACCCATTTTACAGATCCCCCACATCAGTCGTCCTCCTCCCTAGTCTACTGTTCACTTTCTTCCGCGACTCCCCAACCCTCCGCACTTCCCATTTGACAGCGACACCCCTCCACCATACACCGACAACCCCCAAACCACCACACCCGCCTATTCACTGTCGTCCGCGACAACCCCGCCTACCCGCCTCACCACTTTCATGTGTGACACCTCTTCATCCTCAGGTATCATTCCGGATCCATTACCCCGATCTGTTCCGGGACCTCACAACTCACATATTATGCACTGGCTATGAGATATAGCTGGCTAAGAGTTTGTCTATGACGCCACTTTGGATTAGTCGATGTACTTCTGTTGTATGTCTTTGGATGATGGGAGGAACCTAGGGGGAAAACCCACGCGACCATGGGGAGAACATGCAAACTCCTCACAGAAATGCCAACTGACCCGGTAAGGGCTCGAACCAGTGTTGTTCTTGCTGTGAAAAAACAGTGCTGGCCACTGGGCCGCTGTGCCACCCTATCAGGAGAAGTAGGAGTGGAAGGGGGGTTTCTTCAAGACGAAGATGACTGAAGTGAACAACTCTGTCCATTTATAGTGAGTTAGTTTTTGTATGATTGGCTGGATATATGAAGCTGATGCGGGACCAGCCGTGATCAATCATAAACACATGATTCTCTCAAAATGAGTTTATAAATAAACCACACTTCTGTAGTTTGAAGGCTGATGTTTAAGAAAATATAAGGGTCAATATTTTATTTTGTTTTAGTGTTTTTATTACATTTTTCAGAACTGTACCTTAAATATGTCCTATGGTGTTACAGCAAAAATGACTCTCAATATATAATAACATACAAATAGCGTGTTATCCTCGTTGGACACTTATCTTCATAAAGTGCTGTTTATTTTATAAAGTGCTATTTATATTAGTAACTATGTACACACCCACTGTACATATACGTTTGTAATTATCTGCACACTTCTGATTATTAATATCAACCTGTACGTATAATCATTTATTGTAAATCTCTGTTCATAGCTAATGCAACCTGTAAATAATGTTCATAGTACATATAAATCACTAAATGGCCTCGGACCTCAATACATTACAGATATGCTGACTGAATACAAACCCAACAGATCACTCAGATCTTTAGGATCATTCATTCATTCATTTTCTTTTCAGCTTAGTCCCTTTATTAATCCGGGGTCGCCACAGCGCAATGAACCGCCAACTTATCCAGCATTTTGTTTTACGCAGCGGATGCCCTTCCAGCCGCATCTTTAGGATCATATAAACTAGAAATTCCAAGAGTTCAGTCAAAGCAGGGTGAATCTGCTTTCAGCTATTACGCCCCTCGCTGCTGGAATCAGCTTCCAGAAATGATCAGATGTGCTCCAACATTAGGCACATTCAAATCAAGACTGAAGACACATCTGTTTAGCTGTGCCTTTACTGAATGAGCACTGTGCTACGTCTGACAGATCACACGATTGTGTCTTTCTTTTCTTTTTCATTCTTTTATAACTTGTTTTAACACATTTAAATCTATTTTTATGTTTTTTTTATTATTTGATTTTATTTTCTTATACTTCAATTTTATTTCTGTTTATGCAAAGCACTTTGAATTGCCACTGTGTATGAAATGTGCTAT
This sequence comes from Danio albolineatus, assembly GCA_903798035.1. Taxonomy (NCBI): domain Eukaryota; kingdom Metazoa; phylum Chordata; class Actinopteri; order Cypriniformes; family Danionidae; genus Danio; species Danio albolineatus. Next base: position 724,424 of record CAIGQQ010029546.1, read on the forward strand.
ATATTTATAAACTTGCCTTGCCTTGCCATAGTACATCCATCTGTAAATTTAGTTTTTCTAGAACTGCACTTTATAATTTATATCTGTATTCTGCACTTGCTGCTATTGCACTCCTGGTTAGACCTAAACTGCATTGTGTTGCCCTGTACATGTGTAATGACAATAAAGTCGAATCTAATATTATTTTATGTGAAATTATGGAGATACATATATATATAATTTTTCGATTACTTTTCTTGACATATTAAATAAATAGGGCTGACACACTAAAGGTCAAAAACTATTGCAGTGGTTTATTAAGTAAAATATCCACGAAAGTTAAATTAAGACTTGCACATCGTGGGCTTCACAGGGGGCTTCAGTCAGAAGACATTGAATGGAGTCCTTAAATGAAGTTTTCTGTGTAATCGGCGATTTAAAATGAGCACGAGTGTCACAGCGAGAGGAAATGATATTCAGTGACTAAATCTATCAAGTTCCAATGTTTTTAGAAATATATGGATGAAAAAAATCATTACCATTCACTAAAATTGAGGTATTTTATTAACAATTTTATGATTTTCTATTTGATTTACAAGAGTTGTAATTTATGGAAGTATGCTTGAAACCGTCACACTATAGGACACTTGAGATTTGGCTCAAAATGTAAAAGAAATGCGGTAATACAGCAGCTTTTATAACAAGACGTCCAAGGAAGCCAAAAAACGTTTAACTGTTTACTGCATTTTAAATCAAGTCAATACTAATTATATTAATGTCTATTATGTGTGACACGGCAACAACTCATATATGTATGTATATAAAGGCATAGTTCACCCAAAAATTACAATTTCACTGTTTACGCTTGCTCAGATATTTTCATATAACGAGTTTCTTTCTTCTGTTGAACATTAAAGATGAAATTTTAAAGAAAGCTGAAAAACAAATCACTATTGGGGAAACACAAAACAAATACTATTGAAGTCAATGGTTTCCAGCTTTCTTCAAAACATCTTCTGTGTTCTGTAATAATTTTGACTTTCTGCCAGGGACTTAAGACCCACAATTTAAAGTCTGGTCACAAAAAGGTCTCACCACATTACATGACTTGTTTGAAGGGAATATTTTTATGTCTTTTGACCAACTGACCAACAAATATAACATTCCGCGACAAGATTTTTTTTCGCTATTTGCAACTAAGAGACTTTGTGAAAAAAGACACTACAATACTCGAAAATCAGGACATTTCAGCTGTTGAAAGGCAACTTTTTTTTCATTCAAAGAAAATTCTACAAGCTGTTTCTACAAAGTTCTCAAGGATTGTGGTTCTTTAAATACGGACTCCTTGAAAGAGACTTGGGAAAGGACCCTTGATATACAGATCACAGATGATCAATGGGAGGAAGCTTGGAAAAATGCATCGTCCCTAAGTGTATGTAACAGGGTAAAAGCAATGCAACTGAAAATTCTACATCGAGCCCACATCTCTCCCTCACGGAGGCAGGGGCGCAACAGCACATTTACTGAGGGGTATGCGGGTTCAAGATTTCTCCCCCCCCCCTTTTTTTTTTCTTCATCAACATGTTAAAGTTAAACAGTCACAGTAAATGATTATAGCACCTTGACATGCCTTGGTTTTGTACTTTTTGTACTTTTGTTAAAACAAAATGATAGATATGGGAGTCCTAAAGGGCAAAAAATACTTTAAAATGCAATCACTTCACACATGCATACTATGAGAGGAGTCAGGTCTGTCTTTGCATGAACAATTGACTGAAACTATTACACCTCTCACAACATGAAATAAAAAAGACTAAACTGTAAAAATAAAGACAAGCTGCCATTTTATCAAAATGTCATGGGCAAACTTTTTGTTTTAACTAAATTGAATTAGTTTTAAGCAAAAGAAAGTTACCAAAAGGCCTGATGTATTAATAAGATTCATAATAAATGTATAAAAACATGTATATGGTATAAAGATGGATCTTGATATAGAAGGATTAATAAACATCTCAGTTCCAAAAAATGTGAATATTCTGACTATTTGTTTATGTGTCAGTTTTAACAGGGTCAAGAATAGTTATAATATAAAATTTATATAGGGGCTTTTTTAAATCCAAATATTATTTTCTATCTAGTCTGAAATATATTCAGTAGGCCCATACGGAATCTGGGTGGCGATAATGTTATTTATATGAATATTATATTCATATAAAATGCAGGATAACCATTTTTAACCAAAAATATTATTTTATTTTTATTATTTGAAACTTTTAATAAAGATAATTTTAAATTTTTGGCGCCCCTATGCGCTGCATATATTGCATACCCCCTTTTTGCGGCACTGCACGGAGGCACAAGTTTAAGGAGGAGTTGTCACCAATGTGTCTGGAATGTAAAACAGAGGAAGGAGACCTTGTTCATTGTTTCTGGTTTTGCAGGGAAATTCAAAAGTTCTGGGCCATGATTGAACAAGAAATTAACGGTATTTTATCTGTTAATATTGGTTGTGACCCCAAGCATATGCTGCTCGGGATATACGACGAGATTAATATGCACAAACATAAAAAAAAACACTGCAAGTTCCTGACATTTTGTGCAAGAAAATGTATTCTCCTGAACTGGATAACGGACAAAACTCCTACAAAGTCTTTATGGCACAGGGTAATACTTGAATATGTACCACTGGACTACTTAACTTGTGTCTTACATGGCAAAGATGTTTTATTTCATGAGAGGTGAGGTCCATTTTTGTTACATATGGGTCTAAACATAACCTCCATACTAATCAGAGGGTTGATTTAACAAGGTCAGATATTGTGAAGGTTTGTGGAGCATGAATATGCAATATCTAATTTTATTGACGCCTTTTTTCTTTTCTCTTTTCTTTTTTTTCCATTTTTTTCCTTTAACTATATGTATGTATGTATGTATGTATGTATGTATGTATGTATGTATGTAT
>CAIGQQ010029546.1:727374-769202 GCA_903798035.1 Danio albolineatus
TATGTATGTATGTATGTATGTATGTATGTATGTATGTATGTATGTATGTATGTATATATATATATTTTTTTTTTTTCTTTCTCCCCCATGTTCTGTTTACTTGTTTGTCATTGTATCTGTATTGCTTAAAAAATTAATAAATACATTATAAAAAAAAACATCTTCTGTGTTCAACACGAGAAAATCATAAGTATCCTAGTAGTTACTTTTCACCCACCAGTGTTGATATTAATGGCCGGTTGGTGGCGCTGTTACATCAGTCCTGACTGCTGTTATAAATACAGTCGAAGAAGCACTGCTGACCCGGAGGAGTTTTCTGTCTGGTTCCCCGTGCTCGAGCTGTCAGGAGATAAAACTGCACTTTTCTGAGGCTCCAGTCAAAATGCCGGGCGCGGATAAAGAGACGGATCTGTCCGAGCGCATTGAGTCGTTTCTGTCCGAGCTGAAGCGCTGCGGCAGCGGGTCAGGATCTCTCCGGGGCTCGGTGGAGACCGCCCGGGAAACGAGCTCTTTACTCCGCAGGATCACTGCGCAGGCCCGCTGGAGCAGCGCCGGTGAGTGAGAGCCCTAGCGATACAGGGGTACAATTAGTTATATTCGTACATTCGGACAGTCTCCCTAATAATATACGTTAATTTCAGAAAGTTATTCATTGCCCATTCTAGCCAGTGACGATCAGTACAACATTGTTGAGAGTCGATTAAAGAGTGCTGATGCTGTTTTGAAGACATACGATTTCAGACCGAATATTCAAAGTAGCGAGGTAAACAACATATGGTCCGTCACGACTGCTCACTGTTTAACAATGAACGAGTGTGCGAATATAAATCAGTTTTACTGCAATTCGAGCCTATAAATAATTATAAATATTTATATATATATATATATATATATATATATAATTACTGTTGTATTGTACACGAGTATTTCCCCCCAACTTTTATTTAGTACTCAACCATTTTAACTTGAAACACTAACGCTACTCTCATAACTTATTAAACGGACATATAAAACTTAGTTTAAATACAGTTTTACGATTATATTTGTTAAAATAAATATTAAATACATTTATTGGTGAAATGAATAGGGTAAGTTTGACATAATAAACATTTGGTAATTATTCACAATAAAATTCCTTAGTTAATAATGTATTTATTTACTAACATCCTCCATTAAAACACGAGCGATGCTGATTGCTGGATGAACGACCACAGTTACATCATTTCCTGTTCTTGAATGTTTTGTTTTACATGTGCATGTGCTTTACTGCAGAGCTTTTCAGTGTTTTAGATGCCACACATCTATCTATCCATCCATCTATCTATCCATCCGTCCATCTGTCTATCCATCCATCTATCTATCCATCCGTCCATCCATCTATCCATCTATTTATCTATCTATCTATCCTATCTATCTATCCATCCATCCATCCATCTATCCGTCTATCTGTCTATCTGTCTGTCCATCTATCCATCTATCTATCTATCTATCTATCTATCTATCTATCTATCTATCTATCTATCTATCTATCTATCTATCTATCTATCTATCTATCTATCCATCCATCCGTCTATCTATTCGTCTATCCATCCATCCATCCATCCGTCCGTCCGTCCGTCTGTCTGTCCATCCATCCATCCATCCATCTATATCTATCTGTCTGTCCGTCCGTCCGTCCGTCCGTCCGTCCGTCCGTCCGTCCGTCTATCTATCTATCCATCCATCCATCCATCCGTCTATCTATCTGTCTATGTATCCGTCCATCCATCCATCCATCCATCAATCCATCTATCTATCCATCCGTCTATCCATCTATCCGTCCGTCCGTCCATCCATCCATAACCTTTAAATACTACTCACTGCACTGCTGCTCTGTTATATTGGTAACACTTTACAATGGGGTTCTATTAGTTGATGTATTTACTTGCACAAACAAATAATGAACAATACGTTTGTTACAGTCTTTATTCACCTTTATGTTAGTTAATGAAAATAAAGCTGTTCAAGTCTTGTTTATTTTATGACCGTTATTTCTCAATTTAATTAATAGATTGATTTAATGTTTTAGTCACTTAAGATTATATTTATATGCTTTTTTGTTGCTTGACATCTGAATATTATTAAATCTGAATTTTATATTAATGTCATCTTTATGATTTAGGTGATTGTAACTTTTATAGTATAGAACTCTATTTATATATTATATATATATACATCCATCCATAGATGCATACATATACAGAGAGAGAGAGAGATTAAATATTATATATACTATAATAAATAACATAGTATAATATATAACTCGCGCCACGGTGGCCTAGTGGGTAGCACGTTCGCCTCACAGCAAGAAGGTTGCTGGTTCGAGCCTCGGCTGGGTCAGTTGGCATTTCTGTGTGGAGTTTGCATGTTCTCCCCGTGCTTGTGTGGGTTTCCTCCGGGTGCTCCGGTTTCCCCCACAGTCCAAAGACATGCGGTACAGGTGAATTGGGTAAGCTAAATTGTCCGTAGTGTATGAGTGTGTGTGTATGTTTCCCAGAGATGGGTTGTGGCTGGAAGGGCATCCGCTGCGTAAAAAACGAAACTAAGCCGAAAAGAAAATGAATGAATGAATGAATATATAACTCAATTTTTATTACTTGTATTAAAATATCATTTTATGTGTTCAGTTTTTTAAAATAGTTATATAGTTAAATAGTTCTATAGTTTGTCAAATAGTTTTACATTGCTTATTATGCAAATAAATCTGATTAGTTGCTAATTCTTTCGCTGTTGCGTTCATTGTTAGATTTTGCATAATTTTAGATATAATTTATAATGCATAATTGTATAATTCCATAGTTTATTTATTTTTAAATCTTATGTCTTGTTAATTATTTTGACAGATCCTCTAGAAACACCTTGAAGTCCTAGTCATTTTTAGTTTCGTTTGTTATGTTTTCTTTTTAAGGTGAACTGATGGAGATCATTCGGAAGGAGGGCAGGAGGATGACGGCAGCTCAGCCGTCTGAGACCACAGTTGGTAACATGATCCGCAGGGTGCTGAAGATCATTCGAGAAGAATATGCCAGGTCAGAGATTTAGATGAAATCTCAAAAAAAAAAAAAATTAAATAAAAAATCACCACTGTCTTTTTATTGGCCATTCATTGGAATACTCATCTGAAAAAAACTGGAGTGTTCTGGGGTTATTACAAGAATTTAAAACTTATTTATGTCTCGTTTATGACTTTAAATTTTGTTTATATAAAATTATATTGTAATTTAATGTCAAAGTAGTTACTGTATATGATCATTTATTCTCTTTTCGGCGTAGTCCCTTTAATTATCAGGGGTCGCCACGGAGGAATGAACCATCAATTTATCCAGCATATTTTCCAGGCAGCGAATGCCCTTCCAGCTGCAACTCAGCACTGGGAAACACCCACACACTCTCGCATTCATACTACGGCCGATTTAGTTTCTTTAATTCACCCTATGTTTGGACTGTGGGGGAAACTACGGCAATACGGGGAGAACATGCAAACTCCACACAGAAATGCCAACTGACCCAGCTCGAACCAGTAGTGACTTTCTTGCTGTGAGGCGACAGTGCTACCCACTGAGCCACCATGCCGCCCACTATTGTCTTCCACCAATAAAACCTCAGTCCCTCTACTAATATACTTACATAGTGACTAAAAGTTAATTTCTGAAATTTAAATGTTCTATGCATCACACGCTAACCACTAACAATCAAATTTCATCAGATGAGAGCTACATTACTGATGTTGTCCACTAGAGGGAGCCATATGAACAATATTTCTGTACAAGATTAATCTATGTATAATATCTCACACCACGTTAAATGACCGAATGTTTCCTAATTTATTATTTTTTTGTAATTTAATTGTGATCAGTTTCTTTAATAATAATACTAATAATGTGTTTTGTAAGCTGTATCATCAACCCTAAACTCTGTTGAGAATCCACACTGTCACTCTGCAGTAGAAACACACAATATCCTAATCAATATTTTTATTACCTGTTTGTCTATTAGAGCTTTTGTTGTTTTAGCATGATAAAACCGATAATGTGTTTGCTGTGCAAGATTTCGGGACGGATTTCGCAGTACAATTAAATCATTCGTCTGTGTGTTTATCAACCAACGAAAGAGAAAAATGCTTGCAGTTCATATGCGTGAAACACCTGAAGGAAATAGCACTGCAGAAAGTAATTGGCTCTTTATTTTGTACGTATGTTTGTTAAACTCTAAGTTTACAAAACATTTGATGTTGCTAGTTACTGTACTTTGGTATGTTTGTCAGAGTAACGTTAGCAGTGACAAGATATTTTACCATACATGTCAACATTGAAATGTGAAAAAAATCCCCAAATAACTAAATATGTTCATCTGGCTCCTTCATTGTAAATAAACAGTTGAAACGGTCAGTAATATGTTTATTATTATTATTATTCACAAAGGATGGAATGAATGGTGTACATTAGAAAAAGCTGCAAATAAATTAGCAAACAGTTTAGCCTATTAAAATGAATAGCTATTATAAAGAAATAGAATCAAGGTATCAAGTCTCATTAATCTTTTCTTCACTGTATAACTTAAACCAGGGGTGCTCAACCCTGTTCCTGGAGAGCCACCCTCCTGCAGATTTCAGTTGCAACCCTGATCAAACACACCTGAACCAATTAATTAGGACCTGAACAGAACTAATTACATAATTACAGGCAGGTGTGTTTGATATGGGTTGCAACTGAAATCTGCAGGAGGGTGGCTCTCCAGGAACAGGGTTGAGCACCCCTGGCTTAAACACTCTGATTAACGAGCAGTGAATGCATCTCTCATTTAGATTTTTTGTTTGATTTCATTAATTATAAATAAGAGGTGTCACTTTAAAAACGCTCAGACCTATAGTCGAAAGCATTTGCTTGCTTTTCTGTTTATGCTCATTTAGGACAAAATGTGTTGTGTTTAAAAGAAAACCCTCCAAGATCGACATGTTTAGATGTTATTGTTGTTATTATTATGTGTATATATCTGTTTAAATACGCACCCAAAACCCAGAGTGTCCACTTTTGCTCCCCTTCAAATCGCGTGGACCGAATCCGGTTGGAAAACAGCGTCTATTTATCGTCTGACGGTCTTATAATGTGCCTATAATGGCAAGAAAGAGAATCCCGCCTTTTCTATATATGTTTTAAAATGTTTTCCTGCATAAACAAACTGAAAGCACATTACCGATTCACATTTAAGAGCAAGGCGCGTCCCCTTGTGGTTCGGGGGTTTAGGTTGCGCATATGGAGGATCGGCCCTTTAATGTTTATCATCACGCTTTATAGAAAAATTTAGAAAACGGGAGAAATACGGGAAAATACCTGTAGCAAATGATAGCGGGATTTAATTGTGAAATACGGGAGAATCCCGGTAAAAACAGGAGGGTTGACGGGTATGATTTTACACCATCATTTTGATTAATTTCTGCGTTGTCAAACTTCTGTAACGGTTATTTGAAAACAATTGGTTTCAGCAAGTCAAAACTACACCAGCATACAAACCACTTACCTTATCGTAAGTTTATTTCTCCGAATATCCATCTCTTTTTCGTATTTTCGTGAGTTTTGAAGTCGTTTATTCATGAAGTGATCATCACCTGCTGTGACCATTAACGCGCTTCAGGCCAGGGTTGCCAGGTCGTCGCAACAAATCAATATCAATACTTCAAATATGCTGCCACTCATTCTTAAAATACATTAAAATTGTGAAATTAATCATTAATTGATGATGATATATTACAAATATAAAATAAACATTCACGATATGAATTAAATTGTAAATCAATCGACCACCCTACAAGCAGTCATGTATTCATCCACGCAGCTTAGAGAAACCGAAGTACAACTCATGTAAAACCCTCCGCATGTCTTAAGTCTATGCAAATAAGCACTAGTAAGTAAATGCTGTAGTAATTACTAGCGTTTTAACCATACTATAATGGTGTTATTTTACTGTATACCATTTACAACTCAGCGAATGAATGCTACAGCATATTTTAGTATTAACTAAAGTGAACTGATAAACTATTAAATACAGTATATTTTGGTTTTTACTACAGTAAACTGTGGTGTGTATTGTAGTAAAATATACACTACAGAATTATAATATAGTTAATATATTTGCTGTTACTATAGCAACTCTATAATCTCCACAACAGGTTAATTTAAGTTTTGTACTATAGTATGGTTCAAAAGCACTATAATATTTAATACAAATGTTTAAAAATGACTAGTATTTTTCCATGTGGATGACCTGGAGATGATATGTTGTCTTCAGGTCCAGAGGCAGCAGTGAAGAGGCGGATCAGCAGGAATCTCTGCACAAGCTGCTGACGTCTGGAGGATCCAGTGAAGACAACTTCAGACAGCACTTCGCCCACCTCAAAGCCAACGTCATCGAAGCCATCAATGAACTGCTGACAGAACTGGGTGAGAATCCATAGAGAGGCCATATGTTCTCCTAATGATAAATATATATTTGGGAGGTTTTGTGTTTTAGCCCACTTAAAAAATACTTATATACTATAGTGTTTTTGATCCATATCAAGTATATTATACTGAGCATATTAGCATTTACTTGGCACACTGTAGTATTAATTATAGTGAACTGATAAACTGTAGTGTACTTTAGTTTTTACTGCAATAATCTATGGTGTATTGTAGTATAATATACACTATAGTTGTAGAAACACATGACCTGTGCTTGAAATCACAGTCAAATCAGTGCTCGTTCATGTGAGTAACAATCACACGCCATCTGAGCAATAGCACAACCGGAAGAAAAACGTTGAGGAGAAATTGCTAATTTCCTTTAAAACCCAGGTGAGCAAAATAAGTACATGTTATACCCCACTAAAGGCTTCTTTCTCAATATGTAGTTAATAACAAAATATGTACTATGGGACCTCGCGTTGTTTCCATGTCACTTCTCGCGTGTGTTTGGTTGAGACGTAGTTTGCGGACCAAAACAAAGCTGTCGGCGATTCTTCCTATTTTAATCTCATGCAGTGTGAAACTCCCTGTCGCCGATCCATCTTGCAGTGTAAACACAGCAGCGACGGAACGCTAGCCCAGTTAGTCATGCAGTGTGAAAACCCCCTGTCGCCGATCCATCTTGCAGTGTAAACAAAGCAGCGACAGAACGCTAGCCCAGATAGTCATGCAGTGTGAAAACATCTGTGAAGCCACTACTTTGAAAATCTATACAGTCTGAACTCGGCATAACTAGAGACTCACCATGACTGGGCCGTTTGAATCAGGTTGTCAACTGGAAACGGTTGTTTTTGGAAAAAAAATTTGTGTTTCCCAAAAATGCATGTAATTTAACATGATCAAGCAATGATTCATTCTACATAATATCAGGAGTTGCTATGTAGAGTTGTATGCTGAAAGTTGAACTCTGTAATCGTTATTCCTTGTCTACCAAGAGATCACCTTGTCTAAAATTAAATAAAATTGCCTTGCCAATTTAAGTCTATATTAAAGCAGCGACCTGCAGAACATGATACATCTGTAAGAAACGCCCAGTGTGGATTGGTGTTGTGCATTTTATTGACAAATCTTTTTTTTTTATGTATTATATATTATTCCCCCCCAAAAATGGTAACTTTTATTTAACGTAAATTGAGCGATTTTAAAGGGGTGGTCCACTATGATATCATATTTTAAACTTTGGTTGATGTGTAATGTAGCTGTTTGAACATAAACAACATCTCTGAATGTAAGACGCTCAAAGTTTAATGCAAAGGAGGACATTGTCTATTAGAGAGTTAGCTTAGCAAAGCCTACAGCAGGGCTATTCAATTGGCGGCCCGCGGGCCGAACCCGGCCCCCAAGACAATTTGTTCTGGCCCTCCAATTAGTTTGAACAAGACATCAGAAATAAATTTAGTTCAGTCGAAAAACAGCCGCTATAGTTATGAAGTGACGTGTGTCGGTTCAGAACAGCACGAGCTGCAGTGGAAGGCTGCGCAGAGCGTGAGTCACCTGACATTAGAAGCACGTGGCGCGAGCAGCCGAAAACGTTTGGATATTTTTGTAGAAAAGGTGTTTTGTACGATGCACTGATATCGTTGTTAGGGATGCAACGATTCGCCAATTTCACTGCGCTTTGATTCGTCACGGTTAATTAAATGTAAAGGCTTCTCAATTGCGCGTTTCTGTTGCACAAAACGAAACTGCTATAATTAAACGGTTATGCCACCTGTGCACTAGTTTAAAGTTTCGAGCTTGTACACCGATGCCAATACGCACGCACACTGGATTAACTATAGCGGCGGGCCGTTCCACTATCACGTCCTTTCCGCGCGTATGTTTGTTATTTCTAATTAGAATACGCCAATGTGTGTGCGCAAGCGGAGCAACGCGCTCGCGGCTTTCCAGGCACACGCATTAGAAAACATTGCGGTGAGGTTGTGCGTGGCTTTTAGTGCAGTGTAAACAAAAGGTATGTTAGACGAATTATCATTAAAATTATTATGTATGTACACTCTCAGAAATAAAGGTACAGGAGCTGTCACTGGGGCACTACCTTTTCAAAAGGTTCATGTACCCAAAGAGTCCACAGTGGTACCTCAAAGGTGCATATTAGTGCCCAAATGTGCCTAAAAAGTACCTTTAAGGTATCAATATAGACGATTTAGATACAAATATGTACCTTTCGAAAAAGGTACTGCCCCAGTGACAGCTCCTGTAGCTTTATTTCTGAGAGTGTATATAATAACAACAGTTAATCTAAATACTTAGGCCTACCTAATATAAAGCTTAAATTTACATTAGATGTGATAACCGTGAAACCATGATTATTCTTCAGACTATAATCATACAGCCAACATCTATAATTGCTTTGCATTTCAAAACATATGAATGTGTTTGCATGTAGAAGAAGTCTAAGCAATTGTGGGAATATAAATTTATATAATCTAATTTCAAATTAACAATAATCTACATATAACTGAAAAGTTATACTCATTGGTTTTTAATCATATAATTTCATTAACAGCCAGGCCATGAGGGACATTAAACCTTTGTCTCCCTGACCACTGCCTGAGCCAGAGTAATGCAAATGGTCTCAACGACTCTGCCTTTTGTCTTTAGTTGATCAAAGAACTCTTGTGGCCAGGAGCTGGGCAGGATTCTAACACCTATATGCTGGTTTGTCATGCTGACTCAAAGACTTAATTTACATGCTTTTGTTTTGGGCTGTCTCCACCTACACATAACAATGTCTGTAAAAATGTATATAACACTAGGACATGACAATGCTACATATTGAGTTCTTCCGATGATGCCACAGCGACGATTAAAGCGTTCTGCTTTCAAGACAACCGAGAAGTTCTCCCTGGTTTTTTTTTGACTCTTCTTAGAATTTCAAAACAGTTTTGGTGCCGTGAGCCAAAGCTAGAGAAATTCACAACAACTTGGTGCCGTTGACCCGGATAGAAGAAGAATTCACCTAAATCAAGCTTGACTGTTCATTTTCAACAAATATCGGGCTTCACTCAAGACAGAATCGTTCCAGTTCCAGCAACCTGAATTGAACAACATTTTCTCAACAACTTGGTGACTGCAACCCTCATGGATGTTGAATTTTGCCTGAAATCTGACTGAAACATCAAGCTCAAGAAAGATCAGACTTCTCTCCAGACTGAATCTTTTCAGTTCAACCACGATTTGGTGAGTTTTAACTCTATAAAAAGAACCTCAAAAACCAGTACATCTAGTTACCCTCTGAGCCGTCAGAGAAGAGTTAACAAACAGCTGTGGGTTTGGTTAGCTAAGTTATCCTCTAAATGGTATTTTAGAGATGAATAAGTAAACCTCTGTTTCAGGCAGGGACGTAGCATTTAGTGCTAAAATCTGTTATCCTCTGTGAAGGCAGAGAAGATTGACATTACATGTTAATATTTTGTTTGTTTTGTTTAGCCTTTGTGCTAAAATCTGTTATCCTCTGTAAAGCGGAGAAGATTAACATCACGTGTTAATATTTTGTTTGTTTTGTTTAGGCTTTTATGCTAAAGTCTGTTATTCTCTGTGAAGGCAGGGAAGATTGACATCACGTGTTAATTTTTTTTGTTTGTATTGTTCTAGCGTGAGGTGCTAGTTGTTTGTGTTTGTCCTCTGCATTGCCAGGGATAGTTAACTTCATTAACATACAGTCTGTTGATCAGAAAAGTTTAGCGATACAAGCTAATTTATGTTACCCCTTGTTCAGGCAGGGAGTGCTAGCAACAGTGTCACCCTCTGTTTTGGCAGAGAAGAAATTACTACACTTTCATCAGAAAAGTTTTAGGATTTTTACTTTGTGATAACAAACTCACAAAATGTTCAGAAAGAATATAAGACTGATCCCTACAACTGAAAAAGGTGGTTTAGCGACTCCTTTATGGTCAGATCAGGATTTCAAATCGCTGCTAGGACAGCACATGGACTCAATAACAGAGTTGGTCAGACTAAATTTGACAAAGAAATTTAGCATTGACCCAGATAATGTTTGGACATTAGAAGAATGCAAGAAAGTGCTTGGAGCATGCATTCGCAAAAATAATGTGAAAGGAATTATCTGCTGCTACAGACAATTCAGTTTATCTCGAGCTAAACAACAAGCTCAAGCTAAATCAGAATTAGAGAAACAGATCCAAGAGCTTCATGCTAAGATAACCTCGTTAACAAAACAGCTGAACCTGAAATCAAAAACTGACATTAAAGAAGTTAGTCAGCCTGATGAACATTATCCTGACTTACAAACTGTCTTTAACACAGACATTTCCACCCAGTCAGTTAGTGATGTGCCTGTAGGTTCAGTGGAGGTTTGTGGTGCTAGGAGACGATCTCAGGGAATTGAGAGAATCAGAAGTTTACACAACAACACTTCTGTTCTTCAAAGTCAAACCAATTCCAGAACACTAGGACCTAAAGAAATAGACAGACTGTCTCAAAGCTTACCTTCTGTACGCACAAATTTCTCAGAGTTTAGCAAAGCACTGATTAGCAAAATGCGTCTTTATGACATGTCGTTGACAGAAGTCACCCAGCTGATGTCTCAAATTCTAACAGAATCTGAATTCAACACTTTTGAGTGTGCTGTGACTTCTAAATTACAACATGCCAGTAAAGATGTAATGAGAGAGGGTGTTTTGAAAGCTCTAAAGAACATTGTTGGACCAAAGATCGACTGGTCAAAAGTAACTTGTTGTGTGCAAAGGAAAGATGAAACCGTGAGTGAATTCACTGAGAGATTTTGTCAGTCAGCCATAACTTACAGTGGATTAGCTGATAATTCGGACAGTGTGCTAAATGATAAGGGACCCCTAGTCTGCATCTGGTCAGATGGCCTTGCACCTGAATACAGGAAGGCATTACCATTTCTTAATATCACCTGGTCTACCTCCACTCTCAGAAATAATCTGAACAGTTTAGTTGTGTGGGAAAGAGACTCTGACATCAAAGATAGAGTCAGAATTGAAGCAGCCACCACTAAGGTGAACACAGAGAAGACATCAAATCATAAATGTCTTAGGAAAAATATCTGTTGTCATTACTGTGGTAAAAAAGGACATTGGATGAGGGAATGTAGAAAAAATAAAAATAACTTTAAAGAGATGAACAGGGTAAATCAACTTCTGAACAGTTTGCTAGTTGCCCTTAACCTACCTCTCCCCTCATCCCTAAATCCATTGAGCTGTCCTCAGAGGTGCTAACCATTTTTTGGCTGTGAGTGCTTAGTGTCCCAGTTCATTTGCAATTAAGATGAAAGACTCTTGGTAAAAAGACAAAAAGAAAACTTCTTTCTTTTTATTGGGGAACTCTGCTTAAGTCCACTCACAGCCTTGAATGTGTTTAACACATAATCCAATCCCTACCCATTCAATGTTATGATGTCTGATAGGACTGATGTTTATTGAATGTTTGTGTCTCACATTTTAAAAGTTTGCCCACTACACTCAGGGACAGAACAGGACACACAAATCAGTGAGGAGCCCAGGGCAGAACTGAATGCAACAGGCATCAGGGGCCGCACCCTGTGGTGAAGACTCCCCATTTCCCCATCTATTAGTCCATCCTCACCTCACTGTTTTATAGGTGTCATAACGTTAAGATTAGGAGACAGAAAAAAACACAACGCTATACGATCACCAACTTAACACAACCACTATACGATCACCTGAATAACTAGACACATGAACTGTATGATCATACAAGTCTATGCATGAATACTGCTGGTCTGCTGTTTCCTTGTTTTCTTGTGTGCAGGTAAACACATAAACACCGCATCTTCTCAAGAAACACTGCGATCCAGAGCATCACTACAGCGATCCATGAATGACAGGAAGTCATCAGATCAACTCAGTGCTGGAGAAGAACCACCAAGAAACAGACCTCACAAAAGACTGCACACTATTCACAAGCCACAGACTTTCAGCAGATCTACAGTTTAACTACATGATTTTTGTGTCATCATGTAGGATTTATGACAGCACAACTGATTGTCATAAACGTGTGAACAGTTTTGAAATCTACACTTACATCTACGTAGATATTGGAAATGACACAGAATAAGTTAAATGTGCCTGTAACTTTTTCAAGTTACATGACTGGAAGATGGGGCCTATGTTATCTAACAGAAGCCATTGAATGGATTTAGAAAGTTTTTAAATTTATATTTTGTGAGAGTTTTTTTAATAACTCTCAAAGGGGGAACTGTGGGAATATAAATTTATATAATCTAATTTCAAATTAACAATAATCTACATATAACTGAAAAGTTATACTCATTGGTTTTTAATCATATAATTTCATTAACAGCCAGGCCATGAGGGACATTAAACCTTTGTCTCCCTGACCACTGCCTGAGCCAGAGTAATGCAAATGGTCTCAACGACTCTGCCTTTTGTCTTTAGTTGATCAAAGAACTCTTGTGGCCAGGAGCTGGGCAGGATTCTAACACCTATATGCTGGTTTGTCATGCTGACTCAAAGACTTAATTTACATGCTTTTGTTTTGGGCTGTCTCCACCTACACATAACAATGTCTGTAAAAATGTATATAACACTAGGACATGACAATGCTACATTTTGAGTTCTTCCGATGAGGCCACAGCGACGATTAAAGCGTTCTGCTTTCAAGACAACCGAGAAGTTCTCCCTGGTTTTTTTGACTCATCTTAGAATTTCAGAACAGTTTTGGTGCCGTGAGCCAAAGCTAGAGAAATTCACAACACAATGCACTGCTTTTGTTGTGCTTTGAAATAAAACATTTGAAGGTTTGTTAAAAAAAAAAAAGCCACATTGTACAATGCACTGATATTATGTAGTTTCAAAATACAACATATTAACATTTTAATATAGAAAAAGCCAACGTGGGTGTCTTAAGGAGCAAAAATGCAACATATGCAGTTGTGTCCTCACTCATAATGCAAGTCATACCTCTCCGACCCTTCGCTTGGGATGCTTTTCATGAACTGGCCCCCGTGACAAACTAATTGAATAGCTCTGGCCTACAGCGAATGAAGTTTGGGGACTACAAAAAAATAAATCCTGGTTAATGATGTCATAAACCCTTCAGGTTACAAGCATACACCCCGCGCAGCGAAGGGGTGTGGCCAGATGTGCTGTAATGTTACAGAAGGGAGATTCCTGGTGACATGGAGTCGATCCGCGAATCAAAGCACATTGTTAGCTGACCAATCAGAGCCTCCTGAGTACGGGCTTTCAGAGGAACTAGGAAATATGTCATTTTCTTGTTAACTGAGTAGCTGTATATAATCAAAGTAAGATATTTTAAAAAATAACGTGATTTTTCTCAAATGAAGCACGAGCACACATTGCTTTGCACCTCATAAACACAATCAAGCTTTAAAAATACACTCTGGATCACCCCTTTAAGTAAATGTGGCACTGATGTCTAGTGTTAATGCGGTGATTTGTGATTTCAGAGGGCACCACAGACAACATCTCCATGCAGGCGCTGGAGCACATTCACTCCAATGAGGTGATCATGACCATTGGCCGCTCCAGGACTGTGGAGGCTTTCCTGAAAGACGCGGCACGCAAACGCAAGTTCCATGTCATCGTAGCGGAGTGTGCGCCTTTCTGTCTGGTGAGTCCATGTTTATAATCGTCATTGTGGAAAAGCACTAGTAATTCTCACATAACTGGCAAACAGGCAGGGGTTGTTGCTAGAAGGGATACAGCTGTGACCAGAACTTAATAAATTGTTTATTAAATTAGCCATTAATTGTATTTTATTAATGAGTGACACCGTGGCTCAGTGGTTAGCACTGTCGCCTCACAGCAAGAAGGTCGCTGGTTCAAGCCTCAGCTGGGTCAGTTGGCATTTCTGTGTGGAGTTTGCATGTTCTCCCCGTGTTTGTGTGGGTTTCCTTCGGGTGCTCCAGTTTCCCGGAGTCCAAAGACATGCAGGTGAAGTGGGTAAGCTAAATTGTCCTTAGTGTATTAGTGTGAATGTAAGAGTGTATGAATGATTCCCAGTACTGGGTTGCAGCTGGAAGGGCATCCACTGTTAAAACATATGCTGGATAAGTTGGTGGTTCAATCCACTGTGGCGACCCCTGATGAATAAAGGGACTAAGCCAAAGGAAAATTAATAAATGAATGCATTTTATTAACGTCTACCCCTACCACAACCCTAAACCCAACCATCAGAGTAATGTAACAACAGTACTCATACAGAGTATTATTCATATTATTTGTTAAATTGCCCACTGGATTATATTAATGCTTTCCCCCACCCCAACCCTGACAGTAATGTAAGAATATTAATTATTGTTTCACCAACTTGATATATTTGAATATTAAATAGTAAACTTAAATGCAGCTTTGTGTTGTTGGTATTATTAAACAAATACTATGGTTAATAATGATTAAATATGATACTATAATGTGCAATCATATGAAACATTTAAAATATTAAAAGTATTTAATATTCAATATTTAGTTTAACTCATTCATTTGCCATTCCATATTTATTAATAAATGATAATACAGTTATTAAAATGTATAACAAGTGGTTAATAAAAAATGTATATTTTTGTACAATTTTTAATATTAATAATGCATACCGTAATATTACGGCGATCATGAGTAGCAAATACATTTGAGTAATTTTAGATGTTTATTATAATTAATGCTATGCAATGATCTTCCAATATTGCATCCAATATTGCTGAAGAATATTGATTAAATAGCAGTATATGTATATATTTTTTTACTATTACAATTGTTATTAATACATACAAAGTACATTATACTTTTTTCCAAACAGGCAACCATGAGTGAAGAACACTGTCATTTGACAACAGTCTACTTTTATAATAATTATACAATATGAAAAATATATTTTTAAAAAATGAAATATTTAATATTAACATTTAATAATTTAATATTAAGTTACATAAAATTATACTTAAACAAATGTAGCATCACGTTGTTGTTGTTGTTGTTATTATTAATAATACTAATAGTAACTATTAATATACAAGTTTTTAAATTAAATAAATAATTAAATGTATAAATGGGTAATTAAATTATACATTTATACTCATGCACATTTTGTTAAATGTTTAATATTAATAATTTATGCTGTTGTCATTAGTAAATACATTTTACCAATTTTAATAGATGTTTTATTATAATTAATGCTATGCAATGATCATCTTTTTGTTCTAGTTTTATTTCAATATTTAATGCATCCAATATTGCTGAAGAATATTGATTAAATAGCAGTATATGTGTTTGCGGTTACAATTATTAATACATACTAAGTACATTATACCTTTTAAAATACCAAATTATAATAAACTATTATCATTATGAATAACTGGATATATTTCTTTCGTGTATTAATTGATGGTATAAGTTTTAAGGTCCTGGAAAAAACAAAACTTGACTAAACTCCTCTTTGTCTATCAGGGGCATGAAATGGCCACGAGTCTTTCCAAAGAGGACATCGAAACAACGGTCATCCCAGACGCCGCCATCTTTGCTGTAATGTCAAGAGTCAATAAGGTGAAATAAAATGTTAATCCTTAAAGTCCCATGAAGTGCTTTGAAATGTGCACTTTTCATTCAATGTTTGATATAGGGTGCACTCACACTATGCTATCTGAACCATGCCCAGGCGTGTTTCCCGGTTCGTTTGACAAGTGTGAGTGCTCCAAATCGGGCCCGTGTGCGGTTCAGTTGGAAGAGGTGTGCCAGAGTGTAGTTCGATTGGGCTTTGGCGCAGTATGCTTGTAATTTGAGTGCAAAGCGCGCCTGAGCCTGAAGACGCCTGAAACTGATGTCACTTTTAAGGGACTGTTTCATGAGGATTTATTAATCATTTGTACTTTTCAACGAATGCGTACTCTCATAGTTTACTAAAGACGCAAATCCCTCGCTGCAGACTGGACAAACCTCCTAATACCTGCAGCACGAGGACTTTTATGATAATTTATGAGCGTCAAAAGTTGTGGATCTGCAAGAGATCCAAAAGAATCGACTGCATATCAAACGACTTATAATACAAAACAATATAACTAAAGCAATCTCTGCTGTGCTGAGCGAGAGCGATTCCCTTCTGTTAAACTGAACAGTCGAATCATCGATGATGCAAGCGTGCTCTGGCTCGGAAAGCAAGATGCAGTGTGAATGCAGGCCGTCGGGGGAGAGGGTAGGGGACAAGCACGCTTCAGCACAGTTTAAGGCAAGTATACCTAGTGTGAGCACGCCTGTAATGTCAACTGAAACATGAAGAGAATAGCTGCTCCTCTTAAAAATAAAAAGCTACTGGCTGTTTTATTAATCACAGCTCTGCCAGTGAGAGTGTTTGAGCTCAAGCGCATCAAATGAAAAGTGAACGAGAAAGGGGCAGGGCATGTCAGATACTAGAGAGAATTTGATTGGTCAGAAGATTTAATTTAAGTATGAGATGAAACAATCTTTGATCCATTGAAGCGGAAGTCACAAACTGCAAGCTTTGGATGTTTGTATCTTCAAAATGTGAAATTTATCACCATTTTGGAGCACAGTTGATATCCTTAAGGAAAATACATACTGATGCTTACATATAAGAGACCTTTTAATTTCATAGGAGCTTCAATGTCCTGATAAACCCAACAGAACAACTAGAAACCTCAGCATATGCCTCTGTTCCATCTAAGTGCTACATAGACTTGAGTTTTTTTGCTGGATTATCGTGATGTGGTATATAAATACCTGATTAAGAGGCTTACTCTGTTCGCTGGCTGTGTATTGTATTGTGCAGGTGATCATCGGCACACAGACGGTGCTGGCGAACGGAGGCCTACGGGCTGTCAACGGCACACACACACTGGCTCTGGCTGCCAAACACCACTCCACTCCTCTGATCGTCTGCGCGCCCATGTTCAAGCTCTCGCCGCAGGTCTGCAGCCCTCAACACTCACTCTACAGAAACTACAGCAGATCACACAAATGCAGATTTACAGGTTTAACTTGGCATGCTTGTTGTTGTAGTTTCCCAATGAAGAGGACACCTTCCATAAGTTTGTTTCGCCGCATGAAGTGCTTCCCTTTACTGAAGGTAATCACCATTTTGCACCAATATCAACTATATACAGCTATGGGAACAATGAAGAGGCAATTTTAAAAGTAGAAATATTAGTGTTTTACTTATTGCAATGTAATCTCGTGCACAGTTTGTAAAACTGCTTAATGCTGAATTCACACTGCATGATTTTAGCCCTGATTTTGAGTCAATGCCTGAAATCACAGGCAAATCGGTGCTTTTTCCCATGAGTAACAATCACACAGTGTGAACAATCAAAGACGTGATTTGTCGACACATGCACTCCGGTGCTCACGGCGACCTGAGTTTGATTCCCACCTCAAGGTCATATGCCGATCCTTCCGCCGTCTCTGCTCACCACACTTTCCTGTCAATACCCTCTACTGTCCTGTCCATTTAAAAGGTGAAACCCCCCCCCAAAAAATAATTATATATATATAAATAAATAAAAAAAAAAAAGAAGTGATCGGAGAGAATGGCTAATGAGTTGCCGATACCCGTCAGATATTTGGCATGCTAAATACATAGTGTGATTTGGCATGATTCAAATCATGCTGTGTGAAATGTGTTCTGATTGAAATGAACATTGGCGATTACCTACAGACAATAAGAGAGAGCAGCATCCACTAGTGTGGGTATTTGTAGGCCAGCCGGAGGTTAAAAGTCAAAAGCGCTCATTTTTTGTTTATTTGGACCTATGATTTGGACCCAAGAAATGGGAAGAATACCCAAGAATACAACAGGAAAAACTAGTGTAAATTTGTCAGGAGCACTAGTGTCTGTTTGATGTGTCATCTAAGCAATGCAGTTGATCTCAGACCAATTGTTTTGACGTAGATGAGAGCACGATTGCGGGATTCAGATGTGCTCAAATGAACCGAGGGGGAAAAGGTTTTGAAACATGTTGAAAAGGTGTGAAAGTAGCCTTAGAATGATAATTAATGTGAAAAGCGCTATACAAATAAACTTGAATTGAACTAAAAATGTACATTTTATCCTATAGGGTGTGAAACTATTAAAAAATAAATAAATAATAATAATAATAATGAGCTCAAAGTTACAGTTGGTCAAAATAAAATCTGTAGCTGCGTCCCAAATGGCACACTATACACTATGCATTTACACACTCAACAACATAGTATATGTATGTAGTGCTGTCCCAAATGTAACACTAATGGCTTTTTTACTAAGCAGAAGTACAAACAGTCTCCCTAATGACGGTTGCCAAATTAGAGAAATAAATGACCAAAGTACCAAATAAACCCATCATGAGTATAACCGCATTCACCATCAGGAGGCGCTATAATCACTCTTGTAGGAGAATTTTGCTTTCACAATCCAAAATAAATAAAGTTATCCAACATGTGCACCCGATAGCTCCGCCCCTTCTGTTAGGTGCGCAAAGCTGTGGTCGTTGAGTGCGTGAAGTGTCCATCATTACACACTTCATTTTACCGGCAGAATGAGTGCATCATCCGGGTAATTAAAGTGCACTTATTATTTTTAGAGTTTTTAATGTGAACGCACTACTTACACTATTTATACTACAAAATGTTATAGAATAGTGCACAAGTATGCGATTTGGGATGCACCGAATGTGCTTTGAAATTTAAAGTTATTCCACCAAATATTGAGTATCTTTTGAAATTAAAACTCTGGTACTGTGTCTAAAACATGGCACCTTCTTATTTTTAGAAAAGGCTTCAAATTACGTCATTATTCTACATTAGAAAGAAAAGTCATCAAGAGTTCACGGAATAAACTCATAGTGGCTCATTTCTGTAATTTGGTGCGACATAAACTGTGTTGGAGTTTGCACGGACCGCAAACCTGACCGTGTATTAATGTCCTGCACCGTTTGAAACCCATCCAAGTGAATTAAATTTGGTTGTATTTAGTCTGGGCGCCACGGTGGCGTAGTGAGTAGCACGTTCGCCTCACAGCAAGAAGGTCGCTGGTTCGATCCCCGGCTAGGCCAGTTGGCATTTCTGTGTGGAGTTTGCATGTTCTCCCCGTGGTTGCGTGGGTTTCCTCCGGGTGTTTTCCCCACAGTCCAAAGACATGCGGTACAGGTGAATTGGGTAAGCTAAAATTGTCCATAGTGTATGAGTGTGAATGAGAATGTGTGGATGTGTTTCCCAGAGATGGGTTGTGGCTGGAAGGGCATCCGCTGCGTAAAACAAATGCTGGATAAGTTGGCGGTTCATTCTGCTGTGGCGACCCCGGATTAATAAAGGGACTAAGCCGAAAAGAAAATGAATGAATGAATGAATGTATTTAGTCTAATAAAACAGCACTGCTTCTTCTCCACTTGATCACGAGCTGAAGAAACGATGGACTGTAGCATAATGAAAGCTTTGTTTGTTGTGAACATACACCCTCTAGTGGTGAAAATTACATACCGTGTTTTTAAATACAAATCATAAATTCAGGGTAGAGAATTTTCCAGTGGTTTTTCAGTAGCTATATCACGCAGTTGAAGTCAATTACTCGCCCTCCTGTACATTTATTTTTCAAAGATTTTCCAAATTATGTTTAATAGAGCAAGGAATTTTTCACAGTATTTCCTATAATATTTTTTTCTTCTGGAGAAAGTATTATTTGTTTTATTTCAGCTACAATAAAAGCAGTTTTCAATCTTATCCTTAAGCGTTACTTTTTTTCAAATATCTACAGCAGTGGTTCTCAAACTTTTTCCACAAAGTACCACCTCAGAAAGTCTCTCCAAGTACCACCATAATGACCGGTGTTGAAATACTGTAGCGTAGTAGGCCTAAACAGCTACACCTCTGCACAGTTCAAAAACGACGCAGATTAATTCTTCTAATTAAGGATATTTATTATTGTCAGCCACTTTAAACATTATAAATAGTCTGAACATTAAAACGACACTGTGCTTACTGGTTAAAAAATTTAAAATAATAAAAATTAAAAAAAAGAAAAGAAATCAACGTTTAAATTAAATGCGTTTTTAAAAGTTAATTTAAAAATTATACTCTCCTTAAACAGTAAAAAGAAAAATGCTGTACTTAAGTGTAAAGTATTATCATACAGTAGCCTATTCATCAAAACCTGGACATGTTCCTTGGACCTCATAAATATAGGCTATATGTCATCATATTCATGTATGAACTCTTTTTGACACATTTTTAAATGTACAAATGTCATATATACATGCAACATATCTTTGAAATCTAAACAATTGCATTTTAAATATGTGAATTGGATTTATTTTAAATTAGAGATCTGCTTATTACGTGTTAGAGTAGACTTTGTGTATCAGAAAAGTGAGCGATTAAACTATACCATCAACATTGGGATATACAAATGCATGATATGCCCCAACAACCCTTACAAACATGGAGAGGAAATTTGCATCAAATGATAGAATACATAACAAACATTAGAAAATTGAACATTATAACAAAAGGTTTAGCCTATTAAAATCTATTTATTGATCACACCGATGTTATCGTACGTGTCAAAGGGTTAAAAGTGTGTAAACATTTTTATTTAATTATTCAGCGATTTCTCCACGTACCACTAGTGGCACTCGTACTACAGTTTGAGAACCACTGGTCTACAGAATAAACCAGTTATGCAGTGACTTGCCTAATTAACCTAGTCAAGCCCTTAACTGTCACTTTAAGCTTGAGTTTCTTGAGCAATATCTAAAACATTAAACAGAAATTGGGGGAAAAATATACAGTGGGCTAATAATTCAGAAGGGCTAATAATTCTGACTTCAACTGTATATAAACTGAACAGCTGTAAAACATGGTACATTTTACAAGAAAATCATTTAATTTGTGTTCAGTCTAGTAGTAATGCTATTATAGTACGATAATAATATGAATATTTTTTCTTCCCTCCAGGTGAGATCTTGTCTAAAGTCAACGCTCACTGTCCGGTGTTCGACTACGTTCCTCCTGAGCTCATCACGCTGTTTATCTCCAACATCGGTGGACACGCACCGTCCTACATTTACCGTTTAATGAGTGAACTTTACCATCCTGAAGATCACGAACTTTAGACTGCAAAATAAAGACGTCTGGCATTCAAAACATCTGAGATTGAGTATTCAGTAAAGACAGCATTCGATTTCTGTGTCTGTGTGCGCGTATCATTTAATACACCAAATATATTCTGGAAACATTTTACAGAAAGTTACGATTTAAAAAAAACTCAGTTGTTTTAAAAATAAAAAACAAACACTTAAGCAGAAATGATGTGAGGAAAGATACGGGAAGCTCTGCATCAACCGTAGAAACTCTGCCGATCAGCCACTGGAGTGTTTCTCAGCTGCGGGAAAAAGAAATGAATGCTTTAAGCTTAAACTAAACTTACTAAATATAAAATAAATATGACTGAAATAAAACACACTTTGAAAACTAATTATTTAAGCTTCAATATAAAAAAATATCGCTAAATCAATTGTAAAAAATATTTTTATACTGTAAAAAAAACTTCCTCGCAATGCTGTTAATCATGTTTCTCTCTGCATACGTTAATACTGCGCTGATATAAATTATGGAAAAGCATTACTGTTGTTTATCACACCATGAAATTAACTATAGAGTATAATATAAAAAGATTATATTTTTAAATTCTCTATACAAAATATATCATCATGCTGCATAACCCTCAATCACAGGCATATCATAAACTCAGTACCTGCTTTGTGTTTTGGTCCATTTCAGAGCACTTCTGGGCGGCACGGCTACAGCTGGATGATAGAAAGTGCAGTCCGCTCGTTTACACTGCATCGCAAATCTACACGGCTGCAGAAACAACATCAAATCACATGACATTAGATTCAGTGGAAAATACAATGCACTGCGCTCAGAAGTGTGTTCTAGCCAAGTTAAACTTAAGTTGTCTTTACCAAATGTTATAATGCTTTAAACATTCCTATCTCTCACTATATAAAGGCTGCATACACAGTTGAAATAGTTAACATTTTCCCTCAGTATTTCCAATTAGATATTTTTTTCTGGAGAAAGTTTGAAGTTTTGTAATAATTTTAATATTTATAGAAAAAAATGAGCCAATATTACTATTGGCTACCAAACAAAATCAGCCGAGTTGAGTCTTTAAACTGCACTTTAAACTGAATATTAGTATCATACAAAATAACTAGTAAAATATGTACTGTCATTTAAAAATAGTAAAAACAATTGTTAGTAAAACTAATTTGTGGTAAAAACCCAATCACTTGGGAAATATTTGAAAGAATTAAAATATCTAATAGCGTTATAATTCTAATTGCCTATAATTCTCCATTGCCTTTAACTTTATATGATAAAAAATACAATACTACTGTCAAATAATGATATTTTTACCTCATAACTAGGGCTATTTTTGCGGAGTATTTTGATAAAAATCTTCGGATTTATTCGGATTAATGATTTTGGGATTAAAATAATAAAACCTTAATATATGAACTAAAAAGTAAACCCTTTTTAACTTTTATTTAATGTTTACAATGCGAATCCAATTAGATCCACTTTATTTGGTAAACAAAGCAAGTCTCTCAAGCAAAATCTCTACTAAAAGACTGTATTGTAATTAAATCATATTAACATTTTCATATTAGTCAATATTATTCCTGAAATTAATTTAAAATCTGAATAAATATACATTTACACCAGTAAATAAATAGAGTCAATGATGGGCTAAAAATCTGCGGAATTCTGTGCGCGCAGATTCCATGTGGGCCTACTCATACCTCAGGGGTTTCAAAAAAATAGTTAACTGCACAATAGTTTTCAACTTGGTTAATAATAATAATAATAATAATAATAATTACAATACTAATAATGAGTTTCTTGATCACTGGTCAGCAAATTTCTGAAGGGTAATGTGATATTGCAGACTATAGTAATGGTGCTGAAAGTTTATATTTTTATCACAAGAATAAATTAAAATGTACAATATTACAACTGAAAACAGTTATTCTAATCTAAAATTACATATTTAGATCACAGTTTTACTATTTTTTTTGTTACTTTATTTTTATTGAGAACTTTTTTAATTTTTATAACGGAATATTTCACATTCAAAAATATACAATTTCGCCGTAATGCACATAAAAAAAAACACGTTTACTTTGTTCCAGATTCAATGCATTCAACAGTTGTTAACAATGCAATAATCAATCCATTTCTTCCAATTTTTAAGAAATAAGTCTTTTTTGAGTCTCAAAATAAATGTCAATTCTTCCATATTGCTTATTTCCTTCACAATTTCTATCCAATAGATCACAGTTTTAACTGCATTTTAAAACATGAAGGTCTTCATTAAAAAAACTAATGAATAAAAGTAATTATTGCAACATTTTGATCACCAGTGTAATTCTCTGAATCTGATTTCTGTTTAATTCTGGTTTGTATTTAATATCAGAGGTTAGTTAAGTTATTAATTTCCACTTAATAAGCGTCATAATAAACTGAAGTTAAACTCGCTTAATAAATGTAATAAGCTGATGTCAAACTCACTTTAGGGTGGTAGAAAGGGCAGTCCACCTTTTTACATTCTGGGAAGAAACGGCACACGGTGCTGGTCAGAGCCGGAGCTGCAGGGTCAGAGGTCACACTGTCAAACAGTGGCTTCAAAGAGATGTTGTTAACATATTTACATGCATTATCTTCGTCTTACACACCTGCTCTTGTCGGGTTACTGCTGAGTCTTCGGCTGACGTGTGTGAACGGACAGTCTGCTTTGGTGCACTTTGCATCAAACTTACAGTTGGGATGAATGAACAGACACTTGTCTGCAAATTTACAGTTGGGAAAAATTCTGCAAAAGAGCCAAAATAATGTACTTATTAGGGCTGCCAATGTTGTTGAGTACTGAGATAATGATATTTCAATAACAATATAACATTTCCCTTAAAAAATGCAATTTTTATTAGCTATGTTTTTAAATCGTTCATTCATTCATTTTCTTTTCGGCTTAGTCCCTTTATTAATCTGGGGTCGCCACAGCGGAATGAACCGCCAACTTATCCAGCATTTGTTTTACACAGCGGCTGCCTTTCCAGCCACAAACCATCTCTGGGAAACATCCAAACACTCCCAATTCACACACATACACTACGGACAATTTAGTTAATCCCCAATTCACCTGTACCGCATATGTTTGGACTGTGGGGGAAACCGGAGCACCTGGAGGAAACCCACGCGAACACTGGGAGAACATGCAAACTCCACACAGAAATGCCAACTGACCCAGCCGAGGCTCGAACCAGCGACCTTCTTGCTGAGAGGCGACAGCACTACCTACTGCGCCACCGTTTTCAAATCCATTTAAAGGTATTATTATAAACAGGTAAAATATATTTTTCAGATCTAATTCAGACTTAAAAACTGTCACGTTGCAACAAATTTGTCTTTAAAATCACTATGAATGAGTGAAAACCTCTGAAGATATTCTGACTCTGATTGGCTGTGGTCATTTCCAACCATTAGTATTTATTTCCGCACTGGGTTCACCTTCAGCCAATAGCAGAACAGCAGCTACTGGGGAGGCGGGGATAAAGATAGCAAGGCCCCTTATGATTGGTCAAATTTAGAGTAAACGACCAATGCATCAAACACACGTAACTCATCACACATCTACGATTTGGATATTGCACATCCCAGTGATTCCCACAGGTTTGAAATATACTTGCGGTGGTAGCCAGATTGAAACCATTTACCCACATCACTTAAATAGTTAACTATATGCTACAAACAAAACATAATTTAATCTTTAACAATTATTTTATTTATTATGACGCTGCTATATGCTGTTTCTTTTCAATGGGTTAAAGTAAAAAAAGACTGTTGAAATAAAAACGAAATCCACTATTTCTCTTTTATGCTATTCAGGAGCCATGAGCACACATGGACAGGTCAAATCTGCTTCTCTTTAAATTCAAAGCAAACTTGAATGCCAAAGCATTTTAGATATGTATATAAAATAGCCTATGTAACATATTAACACCATAAAATTAATAAACTATACAGCAAATGAGAAATAAATGACAGAAATAACGGAATAAAACAGACAATCTCTCGTATAATTATAATAATTAAGATTAAATGTGTAGATTTTTTAAATAAGGCAAAAACGTTGATTCCATTACTAATGGTGTACATATATTTAGCCAGTATATAGCCAGTTTAGACAGCCATTTCGTTTTCTCCGGTTATACAGTAACGTTTTTCTGAGTCGTTTAGTATCAAGAATGAATAATTTAATGTTTCTCCCACTCTCACGACTGTGTGCTCAGTCAGTTGTAAAAATTAAAAAGGTAATAAAAAAAGACATACGCTAATAAATAACGGCAGCTTTAGAAAGCAAAAGTTGAAACGTTTAAGTAGATTTAGAAAGGCTGGCCAGGCAAACATTTTAAGTCCCAAAAAGGCACATCTCTGTAGGTCTGCAGAGCATGTGAGAGTGTCTGTGGGAGTGTTGACAGGTCTCGTGCACACAGTATGAAATGGGTAAACAAGAGAAGATTTTACACTACTTAACTGATTGCAGATGATTTTGGTTATATCAGGCACTTGTAATCAAACTATTTTAGAACCGTAACAAGTAGGGATGGGTATCGAGTTCGATACTTTTTAAGCACCGACCGAATCGTCTCGATACTATCGAGTATCGAAAAAATCATTTTCGTTCGGTACCAAATTTCGATACCCAAGGGGTATAATCTTGTCAACGTCAGTGAGCTAGAAAGCCTGCGGCATCCCTTAACATATGCCCGGATCAAATGCTGGTGATGAGCCTGAATCAGCCTGCTGCGAGGCTGTCTTGAAAATCAATAGTTTACGGCAGTATTACGCCCACTCGCCCAGAGCTTGTCAAATGTGAGGCTGTATGCGTACACTACACTTTAAAGCATATCATAAATTCAACGCAAACAATGTTTAGGCGATCAAAAGTATGGCTACATTATGCAAAGATTGGCGGCAACAGCGTGCGATGCAATATCTGTAAAAAAAAAAAGTTATCGCGACCAAGACTGGCAACACGTCTAATATGATAATGTTGCCGTTTACGCGGAGAAAATTAAAAGTAGAGACATCAAACGCGGGATGAACACTTTATGAATCGATCGCTTTATTTTCCGCCTCGGCACACACGCTTAAAGGGGAAACACATTCTTA
Organism: Danio albolineatus; assembly: GCA_903798035.1. Taxonomy (NCBI): domain Eukaryota; kingdom Metazoa; phylum Chordata; class Actinopteri; order Cypriniformes; family Danionidae; genus Danio; species Danio albolineatus. The sequence continues at coordinate 754,127 of CAIGQQ010029546.1, forward strand.
AAGGGGAAACACACCCCGTCACTTTCAGCTCTCTTAAAGGGGAAAAACAAGCACAACTCGTGAATGCTGTCACATGTATAAATGTATGCGCCACAATAAAACACCTCGCAGTACACGGAATTAATTTACGAGCAGAAAGTTGCTCCGTGTTTGACTGCAAGAAGATCACGCCAGCGCAGTTATCATCATCATCATCCTCGGTATTTTCCTGACTTCAACAATGTGCCCAGCACAAGCGTCGTCCGTGACTGATGAGGATAACTGCGCGATGGCTGGGGCTCCGAAATGTAAACAGACATACAATACTAAAATGCTTTGAGGTTAACAGTAAATGATGAAGTTTACATTAAACTTATCTTATTTAAATGTCCACCCTAATGTTGTTCCAAACCCATAAGATCTTTGTTTACCTTCAGAACACAAATAAAGATAATTTGGATTTAATCCAAGAGCTTTCTGATCCTCCCATAGATTTACTGAATATGCATTTTTCAATGTCCAGAAAGGAACCAAAAACATAGTCTAAATAATTCCATGTGATAAAAGTGTTTCAATCATAATTATATGAAGCTGCAAGAATACTTCTGTGCGCAAAGTAAACAAAAATAATTTCAATAAATATTCAACGATGTGAGGATCAGAAAGCTCTTGGATTAAATCCAAAATATCTTCATTTGTAGATAATTAATGACAGAATTTCAATTTTTGGGTGAACTAAACCTTTAAGCAGCAGTAAGCCTCACAAATACTTAAAATTGATTGACTTAAAACTGCTTGAACTTTATTAAAACTGTTTGCACTAATATATTGTGTTAACTACACTTTGTTCATTTTGTGCTTTTGTTCTTTGTTTATTGGTCTTAGAGATAAGCCTGCTGTGAAAAGTGTCACAAACATCCTGAAAAAAATAAAACCAAAGTTTCTCTGAGATTGTGTTATGTAATCTTGTTAAAATATATTTCTTAAAATAAAAGTATCGAAAAAAGTATCGTTCGGAATCGGTATCGAATTCAGGGTATCGGTATCGAAAATTTTGGAACGATACCCAGCCCTAGTAACAAGAGGCGATTCAGTCATAACTTCATGTTAAAATAGCTATCATAATATTATTCAGCAATATGTGGCTTTTTGGATTCTCTGAAGACATAGAAATTAAAAATGCAAAACGGGAAATCTGTTCGGACCACTGTTTTTGTTTATATCCCTCAAAATGGTCTATAAAGTGTATAATGATGATAACAATAGTAAAAAACAATGTCGATAAATATACTTGGGTGGCCGTTAATTTACCTGGGCGGCCTGCCCAAGTAAAGTCTATGTGTTGGAAGCACTTTATACTATTATCGTGATGAAGATATTATTGCAATATTGTGCAGTGCTGGTAATTATATAATTTCCACATTGCAAAACTATGCACAATTTAGGGTCGTCAAAGTATCGACTTTGGTACTAATTGACACTGAAATGTAAAAAAAATTCCCGTTAACATTTGAGCGTGTTCTTTAACACTGCTGATTAGCCATTGTGTTCATGTGCTCAACAGAAATGATTGTGATTGTCCATGACAGTCATCGGTTTACCACTGTTCATCAAGTGCAAACACAAATACACGGACACTGGAGTGTTTCAAAGCTGCTTTGCTCAGTCGATCTATAAGCGGATCACTCGTTTATCAGCTCATAATGAGATCAGCATGGCTTTGAAACAATATATGTTAGCGGGAAAATTGGCATTTTTAAAATTTCTGTACCGATTGGTACCAAGTCGATACGCTTGACAACCCTAGCACACATTTTGTTTGTCTGTTGTATTGTCAGAGTAAACAAGGCACTATCTATGAAGACCCTGCCCTCTTCTAGAAAGCAGCGGCTCATTTGTATTTAAAGAGACACATGAAAACAACATGTATTTGATTCCATTCCTAGAGAAGCTTTTACAGAATGGTATAATAATAAAAAAAAAAAGATCTGCAGGTTATTTTGAGTTTAAACTTCACAGATGTATTCTAGGGAAACCCAAGACTTGATATACCCTGTAAAAATGGCACCTCTAAATGACATGTTTCCCATGAACGTATCATAAGTAATACAGATTGCAGGATTTAGTTGAAAAACAAAACCCTACAATTTTATTAAGCAAACCAAACGGAGCAAAAATATTACCATTGATAGTTGCAGATATTTATATGGCCAAATAAATAAGATTAAAATGTGATATCTCTGACGTAAATCAATGAGATGTTCATCATGCGGAGTGTAAGTGCTGTTTATTGTTTGTTCTCACTTGCACTGTGTGTTGGGATGATGGTATAAACACTCGTCTCCACTCTTGCATGTGGGCCAAAACTTGCAGCGTTCTGGAAGTTTCTGTCGTTTAGCTTGAACTGCCTCGACCTCCATCTCCTCCACCTCATCTACCTCTTCATCTGCAGGATTAAGACAGAGAATTAGGCACAAATTATAAATCAGCAAAGCATCTTGATTATAAAACCAAAATGAGAGTATAGTTCCTTGCCATACTGACCTAGAAAATAGCTAAACCTTTCATGTTACGTCTGTCTGACATCAAGATGTAACTACAGAAGAGTCAAGCCTATCTATTTAGATATTTTTCAAGTAACGCAATAGTTACTTTCCCTGGTAATTTGTTACTCGAATAATTATGTAACTCAGTTACTAACTCAATTACCATTTGTGAGAAGTAACTAGTAACTATAACTAATTACTCTAAATCTACTCTAAATCTACTCCAATCTAAATGTTTGGTGTTGAATAAATTAGTTTAATAATTTGAGTAACTGATTTACTTTTCAGAAACAGTAATTAAAAATGAATTTTAAATACAATTTTAATGATGTAATTAGTAATTAATTACTTTTTTGAAGTAAATTAACACCATATATAATACACTTTTCTTATAAATTTTCCACAAAAAGTAAATGATATATACTTGTACTCATATTTGTTGTATTGGAGCCCTAAAACTCAACTCTTCGTCTTACCGCAAGCATTGATAAAGTCAGCGTCGAGTCTGAGGTGGACGGCAGGTTTGGGTGTGGTGGTGTTGTTGTTGTTGTTTTCTGTGAGGTCAGTGGTCGTGTTGAGCTCGTCCTCAGTCTCCATCTCCTGATCTGTGCGGTTTGCTAATGGACTGGGAACTCCATCTAATGTCACGATGAACTTTGGGCTCGATCCTCCGACTGCCTCTGCTCTCTCTCTGCAGTGGGAGAAAATAGGATTTTAGTGTGCACAGAGTTTTTTTTTTTTTTGTGAAGGATATAAACATTTTATTCATCAATGAACCCTGGAAAAATGATACAAGCAGCACGACTTTCAACATTCATAAATATATACATATTAAATAGGTTTTTAACTTTAAATGTTGGGAAATGCTAATGGTCTAATCTGATTCAATGATTTATGCTAAGCTAAGCCAAAAGTGCTTGCACCAGAACCGAAGATCGGCTGAATGCAGTTAAAAAAATTCAAGTCTTCTTTAAATTAAAGTGTTAACCTGGAAGTTTATCCTTTCTTGTTTTTTCTGGTAAAGCATCTTTGACATTTAATAAAGATCTTTAGAAATAAAGGTGAATTGACTTCAATAAAATACACTGTTTTTCATACAATTTTTTTTGTGCTGGGCAAAGATTAATCACATCCATAATACTTTTTTTTTTTACATAATATATATGTGTGCACTGTGTATATTTATTATGTATATATAAATACACACATGCATATATTTGCAAAATAATATGCAAATATAATTATATAATGTATGTACAATTTATATATCAAATTCAATTTAACTATGTGACAAAAAGTTTTATTTCTATGCATGTGTGTGATTCAAATATACTTATATTTGATTGATATATTACATATATAAATAAAAAGATTAGTGCGATTAGTCTCTAAACTTTGCCTAGCACCAGTTTTTTAAATAATTTTTCTAACTTGATTTATAGAAATTTTAAAATATACTTACATTATTAAGAATAAAAAGCAGAAAAAGTAAATAAATAAATAAAGCATGAAACAAACGCGCACCCCAACATGCATGTGTTAGTGTTAGGTACACAACATCATTATAGCAGTAAAAAAAAGAAAAATGTACATATGTACAAAGAAAACCATTTGATGTATAAGAGAGGCAGAAAGAGGTTGTGTACACTTATTACAAGTAGATATATTTGTGTTTATAAGTTGTGGCTGAGTTGGCAAAGGCAGTCGCATCTTTTCCCTCTCCCTCCCCTATCTCTCCAAGCTGGCTCCTCTTATTCTCCCAGGCCTTCGTTTGCTTATCACCCCCAGTGCGGGTAGGAGGGTCTGTGACCAGTGCTTTCTAGCTCCAAGACCGGATGGCTGTTGCCTACATCGGACTATCTCCACTTTCACTGTTCCCCTCCCCTGTTGCAATCTTATGTTTATGTGTGTATGTGCTTGTTGCTGGGGCTTTTTTCCCCTGATCACACACTTCCCTACTTTAAGGACAGTCTGAGAGAGAATTTTTCACCTTCTTTTTCCCTAATGAATCTTATTTCCCTTTTTCTATGCTACCTCTCGACTGACCCGTCTTCCCCTGAAATGTGTGTATGGTAGGAGGGGTCCAATTTCGCTCCATGTAACAGTGTTGTGACATCTAAAGGCTCATCATTATCATAATCATCATAATCATGAAAATTAATTATTACAGTTAGCAGCATAGTTACTACAAGGTAACAGATAATAAACAAGAACAGATAATAATAATAAAAAAAAACACTAAATAAAAACATCTTTATGAGATTTATGAGAACAATGTGTAAATATTCCCCAGCTATAACCCCCCATTCACACGGGGCATCAGCATCAACACTTCCCATTCACTTTGAATGGGTGACGTCAAGCATTGCCGAACTGAAATGTGGATCCGTCTGTGCTGCTTTAGTGGCGTTGCTTGCTCCAGAAGTTGGGAATTTCTAAACGAAAGCATCAGCCAATCTGATCGCTGTATGCAAATACCTCAGCTCAGACAGTAACCGATTGCAGACTTTTTTCATTGGCTGACGCTTCTATGATAATCGCGTCAGCCTCACCTTCAGACACGTCCTCTGTGAAGCGTTGATGATGGAGCCCCATGTGAATCGGGCAGAAGATCTGTATAATACACTGTTTTTGACTGCAATATGTCTGTCATACCTGGCCTGCACCATTCGGGACGTTGTGGGCGTGTCTTCGTTTTGATTGACAGCACTGAGCCTGCTCCTGATTGGTGGAGTCTGTTCAACTTCTGGCTGCCTCATGATAAATGAACGCGTGTCCAGAGCCTTGAATCTCGCCGCCTCTAAAACCTGCAGCTCTGAATCAAAACCACCACAAATCTGAGCATGCACAACAAACATTTATTTGAACTTTTTTTGTAGAAACGTGTAATTTTTCAAGTTTATCTAAATAACAGAAAATAATTTTACTTGAAATAGAAATGTTTTGTAAAACTTTAAAGAGGTATTATGACACTTTTTACAAGATGTAAAATAACTCTCTGATGTCCCTAGAGTGTGTATGTGAAGTCTCTTAATAGATTTTAGTTTGCTGTAGGCCAAACGCATCCTTGCATTAAAATGGAAAGAGACTTAAAGGCCCTCTTCTAATCAATGGATCAAGGAAACGTCCTGTAATCTTGCTCTGGAAAAACTGACATACATTATCAAAGGGAAGTTAAAAGACTTTTATAGCACTCAGAATCCCTTTCTACACCTCTGCAACCAAGCGGACCTGACAGCAGATTAAAGCATCAACGTTAAATAGTGAATTACTGTTGATATTATAAGTAAATAATTATACTCTATATTACCCCCCTTTATGCATTTGTTATTTTTTTTTTACTGTTGTTATTATTTTTAAGTTTTGTATGTGGTCCTCGAGTCATTTTGTTTTAATGTGATGTTTAGAAAACCCCAATAAAAATATTAAATAAAAAAATATATTAATAAAAACACATGCAAATTTTACATTTTATTATGGTTATGACTACTGCTCAACTATAAACTGGATATTGTAGATCTTGAGATGTGACTATTGCGAATGTTCACATTGCAATATTCATGCTGAAACGATATATTGTGCAGCCATAATAAACGTGCACTAAACGAGTCTAAATGACTTGAACAGATGTACTTTTGCAGCTGAAAGACAAAAGTGGATCATATCCTGTAGCTCAAACAGTTGAACATGGTAATGTCAAGGTTTTGGGTTCAATTCCCAGATAAAGCAAGAATTTATTTCACTTTAATGCAATGTATGTCACTTTGAATAAGCGTCAAAAAGAAAAACAATGTAAATATCTCTCACCATATTCATGGGGTTCTCGACGGTCCTCCTCTGGATGCTCCAACTGCAGACGTGAGGCTAAACCTCTGGATTGTGCTGTAAAGAAAAAAAAAATAGAAATTTAGTCTATTGTTATTTTTTAGAACTCTTCAATGAATAATAATGTGACATTTCATATCTTACATAAGTCACATTTATTATGCCTAGGTCTTGATATTAAAAATGAGCTTTCTACCACAGCACATTCAGTCAAATCTCTCTATTTCTGCCTTCAAGTCTGCTTCAAAGACATTTTCTCTTAATTTAATAGTCTTTCAATATTTCTAAATCTGAAAGGTTTAGTTTGCTCATTCTGCCTTTTTTATTATTCTCTAGTCTACCTTTTATCATTCTACTATGTACAGCAATTTGGTTAACTCTGGTGGCATCTAAATGGATTTTATGCATAAACATTTTATATTGAGCAAGGATGCACTAAATCGATCAAGTTTTAATTTTAATAATAGCATTATTTCTTAAAGCAGAAGATGCTCACTGTTGTGCTGCGTGTCCTGTGGTGTGAGAGCGTGCAGGTGCTCCTGGACCAATCGGATTGCAGCGTTACTCATCTCGTCAGATGCTGAACGTGTTCGTGGTGCTACAGGAACTGTCTGACGCTGGGCAACTGAGAAAACAGACGGGGATTATTATTATTAACTATTACTATTCACATGTTCAACTACAAGGACACCACAGTGCCGCAGTGGGTAGCACAATTGCCTCACAGCAAGAAGGTTGCTGGTTCAGTGCAGCATTTTCGTGTTGAGTTTGCATGTTCTCCCTGTGTTGGCATGGGTTTCCTCCGAGTGCTCCGGTTTCCCCCAAGACATGAGCTATGGGTGAATTGAATAAGCTAAATTGGCTGTAGTGTATGTGTGTGAATGAAAGAGTGTATGGGTGTTTCCCAGTGTTGGGTTGCCGCTGGAAGGGCATTCGCTGCCCATATTGACAGGCATATCCAAAATGCGCATAAAAATAAGTGGATGAAAAACATAGCAACTAATACTTAGATTTGAGGCCAAATTGAACTGTCATTACATTGCAGGACAATAGTTATCAATACATAACAGCAGGGGTCTCAAACTCACGGCCCGGGGGTCAAATATGGCCCGCGGGACGATAGTTTGTGGTCCACTCCTCAATTTGAAAGTTTAACGTCAGTGCGGCCCTCAAGTTTGATATATATGGCACTTTACAGTGTTGTGTGAGGAGCTGAATGAACCAATCACGATGGGGTATATGGCTCTCGAAGGCGGGACATCGGCTTGACGCAAACAGAGAAACATTTCTCAATAAGTGAAAGGTACAGCAGTGACTGTTGTCTTCCATGACTCCTTTCTATTGGGCTTCATTCACAACACTTCAAAAAAGTTTTTTTAAGCTGCTGCCCAGCAGGACATTATACGCAGATAAATGTATATAAATCAGTGCTTAAATTGAGCCGGATCTTGCTGGATCCTGTTCCGGGAAATATTCGTGTTTTGCTTTCCGGTATTTATTTTAATTGATTCAGCATTAACTTGATTTTGTCCATCTTATTTTGTGTTAAAAAATTCTAATATTCACAAATCTATTTATAGATATTTTAAACACAAAATAAGATAAAAAATAATCAAATTAGAAATTAATATTATTAATTTCTTGTGGAAAACCTGATGAGGCCCAGCCTCACCCAGACTCTGCCTCAAGCGCCCCCCAGATAAATTGAGTTTGAGACCCCTGCATCATAACAGTATGACATTAGTATATAAGACAGTACTATAACAGTAATTAAAAACCTGTGTATTGTGAAGTGGTCTTGTTGATGGATTCCTGAGCTTCTGAGATGGCTTTGAGGATCAGATTTTTGTTGGCTTGTTTTGCTGGTGGAAGGGTAGGCCTGCGAAAACACACAAAACACAAATGTTGCATTATTATGAATTAATAATAAATTATAAATTTATAACCATTTGAAAAATGCAGAAAAGGACATACTTGCGCTCAGGTTTTGATGGCAGCGACACTTTGCTAGCAAGACCATAATCTTCATCTTCCTCCTCCTCCTCCAGATCTTCACTCTCCAGTCCACGTTCATGACCTCTGTGAACCCGAACCACAGAACTGGCCACTGGCGCCTTACGTTTACGAGACAATTCCTGACAATAACGCGACATGCGTTGAGGTTATGAGAAATAGCATTCATGCACTCAAGCTATGGGTTTCTATGGAACCATATCAGTAGCAAAAAATATTTAGAAATTCAATATGTAAATTGTAAATGCAATATGTAAAAAAACAATGGATTTCTACATTTAAATTTGCATTCTCCTTGACGTACGCAAAGTTTGGTGCAAAAAAGAAAAAACTGTTGCAAATGTATTTGAACTCATTAGATTTTTGATAATGATAACGCTTAATCTTCAACACAGAAATGAACTGCAGTCTTGCTCATGAAAAAATTCTCATACCCTAAATGATATTTGACTGACTGAAATTATGTTTGTCATTTCTACATGTAAAGCACTTTAAGCAATTCACCTTGCTGTGATGATGTGCTATATAAATAATGTGCTTTATCAATCAAAAAAGTTAAAGTGTGATCATCACATGAAATATAATCAAACTTTGGGTTAAATCATGTGTTAAGAGAAAAGTTTATATTTAGCGTTGTGAAACCACTGAATATGATTTGTTGGATTTGTATGATTTTGTCAACCCAAGATTTACTCTGCAACCCAGAGTTTGAGCAACAGGCCTCAGGTGTTTGCAGAATAATTTAAACAGCATCTAAGAGAAGTTCGGCCCTCTAGTTATTAAATCACATAATTTTGAAGCAAATCCACAAGACATTTTTGATGAAATTGATATGGTAAATGTGCTTGTCATAGTTAATGCACACATCTTTTTTTAAATCAGATTAAAAATTAATTCGTTCTGACTGCATGTACAAGTGCTTTTTATGTGAATTTATTTTTATTTATTAGCATTTTAGCATTTACATTTCAGCATCTTTACATGCAATATCCTAAAATCAGGAATCTTTTAGTGCTCCAAAGTCAAATTTAACCCTTGTGTACTGTTCGAATTGACTACCCTTTTGTTATGTTGGTGGCAGTTTTTGCTTAATTGACTTCAATTATTACAACATTTTTTGATTGCAAAGCTGTGACAATAAATGTTCATTACTAACCTTTCTATGAACATGATCTAATTTTAACTGCAGATCAATGATGCGAAATAGCCTACTGTCTGTGATTATATAAAATAAATAAATATAAGCAGCATATATGTACACATACAGCCCCTTACAGTCTCCGATATGTTACCAATTACAGAAAAACTACACACAGCAGACATTTAGTCCTTATTTAGGTTCAAAAACAACACAAAATATAGCCCACAGTCAGTGCAAACCTCTCATCTGTGTCTTTATAATAATAATTATAATATTAATAATTCCTTACATTTATATAGCGCTTTTCTGGGCACTCAAAGCGCTTTAATCTCGTCTTTAGTCTCCACCAGCACAAGTAGCCTCTTGTTAGAAAGTAATTTCATCATTCTGAGTTCATAATACTCCAAATGGTGATGATATTGGTTAAACGTAGCAGTTTTTTCAGGTTTGCTGAAACAATTATTTGCTCCTTTGTTTTTTCCGGCTTCTCTATTGTTTTTGCACGCGTTAGTCTTGCGTTTGTCTGTTTCTTCAATGATCGGGTTTCAAAAGCATGTCAATAATCAAGCGCACGTTATTATCATCAGCTTAAGAAGTTTGTCAATTCAAATATAGACGCGCACACGGGCGCAAGTGAGAAAGCGAAACCGCTCACTCTTCAGACGGGCTCGTAAACAACTAGGCATGGGCCGATATAAGATTCTGACGGTATGATAGCCTTGGATAAAAATATCACGGTTCCACGGTATGACGGTATTGTGATTACTGCTCTAAAATATATTATTTTTAAATGTCTGGCTAAAATACAAAAAAATGAAATCCCCTTTGAACACAATATATTTTATTTTGAGAAACATTTAAAATATTTTGGGGCAGTAAACATATCAGGCTAAATAATCTAAGGGAATCATTGACTTCTGCAGTGTTAATTTGTTTCAAAAACACTGATGTCTTTATAATTTACACCTAGAAAACAACAAAAAAAGTAAATTAAAAAAATCTTACTCGTACCTTAGGAACGGTATAGCAGAAAATTTTGGCGGTATGAAAACCTTGACTTTTTCAAACCGCGGTATACCTTGAAAACAGTTAACGTCCCATGCCTATAAACAATTACGGGGCACAGGGGAGAATCTGCTCTTCTTGGCTTTGTGGCTGTTCAAGACGACGACAAGGCTTGTTTGAGCTCGGGTCGACCATGGCTCGTTTTTGTGTATTTATATTATTTTGGAGTATAGTCTCTCGGCTGTGTATTAAACATGGCGGGTCCTTTGTTTTCATTTTGGCTTGTTGCGCGAACAAATGACGTACCTCTGTAAACCAATAGCCTTCAGCTGCGTATCTAGCTCCGCCTTTTGGTCACTCTTTGGTACCCTTGGTACCCTTTACAAAGGGTGACCAAAAAGTGGTACGGTACACTTTTAGACAGTGGAAGCGGCCTTAAAAGCATACTGACCATACCGTACCATACCACTCAATAGAAACGGGGCAAAAACAGACAAAAATGTGTGTCAGAATAAAATTGTCACCAAAAATCACTCCATTTGCTGAAACACAGAGAAAGTTGTGGCCAACTTAAGACTCAAAATCACCCTAGAGTGGATGAAAACATCCCCAACAGCACACAAGGGTTAAGCACTTCTCAAAGCTTTCAAGTAACCGTATGAGCCCTGTAAAATGCACATAAAAATAGGTGGATAGAAATAAAAGCTAGTGAGTGTAAATGGACTGACCCTGCTGCTCTCCGCTGAGCTCCTGTAGCCTCGCTCTGACCTCTCTTGACCTCTGGGGATGTCAGATGACCTGTAAGTGTCTGCTGTCCGTCTCGAGGACTCCACTGCAGGTCTCTGCCTCTCCGCTGTCGAACGGCTGTATAAACCCTGACGGTGACCCGAAGTCAAGCTCTGCTCCACGGGGTCATAGGAAATAAGGTCATCGTCTAGATCTGGCTTGATGTCGATCACAGCTTCAGCCGACGCCTCCATCAGCGGTTTCACGGCAGATGTTAATCTGGAGGGTCTTTCAGAAGAGCCTCTCTTACTAGATAACACAAAAACGGTTTTATGAAGCTTAAAATATGACAAAACACTCTGAATTTTAATTACTGACAATTATAATTTAATAATACTGAAAATTATAGACTGTTAAATATTGTTTTAAATTATATTGAACATTTGAAATTAAATTTCAAATTTAAGGCAGATTTTTATAGACATATTTTTTTGTTCTGAACTTAGACTCATTTACACCAGGGATGCCCAAACTTTTTCTTATAAAGGGCCAAAGACCAAACTTTATTCAGGTGTGTTGGCCCAATATATACACCAAACCAGTTATATCACATCATATAACATTTAATTTGCCATGGGTTATTTCCAGATTTATTTGTTAACATTTAAAAATAACTAGAAAACATTGATTCTAATCATGTTACCTAATGCAGTATCATTTTTTTTTATTTTAAAAATAAACGTATTATTACAGTAAAACATAAACAATCTCATCTATACCACACTGGAGTTCTGCTGAAAACACAGGGTGACCTACACCTACCTCTGCCTTGATTTGCTCTCCGATGTCAAAAGTGACATATACTTGATTCATTTTCAACATTTAATTTCAGTTGATTAATTTTTTTATTTTTTTGTAGTTTAGCATTAAAACAAAGAAATAAAGGTTTAGGATCAAATCAAAATAACACTCTCTGTCAAAGGCATCCACCCCAAACACATCCCCACCATTCTTCCTCTCTTTTCAGATGGGATGGTGGGCCAAATCAAAGGTTACTGTGGGCCAGCTTTGCCCTACTTTGGGCATGTCTGATTTACACTCACTAAATCCATACAGGGCTTGAAATTAACTTTTTACTTGGTAGCACCGGTGCTCTTAACAGTGCACAATAAAAAAATTTAAAAACACCCACCAAAAATGAACAAGCACCACTGCAAATTGTATTTTAATGGATTTACTGTATTTGAAAAGATCATCAATCAGGACTAACAAAAACCAGAAACAACTACCTAACTAATTCTGTAATGACTTATTGATATTTGTGCAATATTTCCAAAATGAAGTTTAATAATTATAAAATACTAATGATGACGATAATACTAACAATGAATTACTTTTCTCATTATCACGCTGCCTTGAATGTGGGTTATCCGCTATAAAAAGTCCTACTGTTACTTTACTGAAAAATAAATCTATGGTTTGCAAACAAAAATGAAACATTACAGTAAGAAATATACATTTTACACTATTGTCAGTTTAATTAACAAATATTATTTCTGCTACAAAACATAAACGTAAGATTATAATACATTATTCAATTTAATGTTGAAAGCTGCAGAGCAGTCATCAGTTCCTAAATAGTAGCATAATACGCATATCAAGAAAGAAAGGACATAAGAAAGGAAGAAAAGTCTCACTTCTACTACTCTTTTAAAGTTTTGGTTTGTGTCATTTTAAATGCGCGTTATGCGCAAATTTACATTATTCTGTGTTTTTGGAAAAAAAAGCAGGCGAGTCAGCCGGCCCAATATATGATCGGGGCACAGAAGGATTCTCGTGATGACCAGCTGCACAGTACTTAGTAAAGGCGAGTTTCTTTGCACTTTGCACATACATCGGAATCTTTCAGCACACCATTATTTGTAAACCGGTGTACTTTTCATTGTGTTTTCCTCATTTCCTGCGTTCACAAAAGCTCCCTGTCATCTGACAGTAGAAAGCCTTGAGTGATTGACAGCTAATATGAACAAAAATAGTGCCAGGGAAGACTGATTCAGCACGTTTTTAGAAAGAAAAAAATAATCAAAAAAGGTCACACTAAGACTATTACATGCAGTCGTACAAATGCTCCCAAATATATTATGAAGTTGCTTAGATAAAATTTTGGGAACATATGCAACCGAAATGGTTGCAATTTCGAGTTCTGACATATTTAATTTATTTCCACTTAATCCTCAAACAACAGCATTACCTATTATTATTATCTATGTGTTTGTTCTTAAAGGAACATTCAAATTTTCCACCAATAACGCTCATTTTACATATGACATACTCAGCTTAGCAAAAATCATTGAATTGGATTAGACCATTAGCATCTTGCTCAAAATGTATAAGAGTTTTGATAACGTTCCTATTTAAAGCTTCTGTAGTTACATCGTGTACTGAGACAGACAGACAAGAAACAATTGTTATTTTCTAAACTAGTATGTCTAAGAATAGTCCTACATAATAAAGGAACTTTGCTGCTGTACTTTGGCTGCATACCATGCATAATATCATTGCGCCTGCTGCAGTCATGGTGCGGCAGCAAAGTTCTTTGATAATTACACCTTACAGTACAATGAGGGCCTATAGTGACCTAAGAAATCTAACCTATACCAAATCTAAAACCTATAGTGACCTTGTAAAATGAGCGTATAAAAAAAAATTGTTCTTTAATCTCTCCTGTTTGGTTGTAAAAAAATAAAATAAAATTGCTCAATGCTAAACCAACAAACCCTGCATCTACATATTGCAGCTTTTCTTGTGATTTGAAGTTGTTCTTGGATTATCCTGATGTTTAAGCCACTTTAGTTAAAGGCATCTACTAAATGAATAAAAGTTAAAAGATAATGTAATTTCATTCACTTTTTAACACCATGTGATCAAAACCTTTATTGCAGAATAAATAACTAAAAGGAATAATTTACAGAAAAAGCATACAATAAAGGTTTGGAAACAGGGAGAAAGGAAAGGGGAGGGAAAGTAAACCGTTTACATTTCATTTTTTGTGTGAACTATCACTGTGTGGTTTTATAGTGACTTTCTCTAATTCTTTTATATTTTATGTTGTTGGTGTATTTTTTTTGGGATGTCATGTTTTTTGTACTGCAGTTTGCTTAGCAGACGTTTTTTAAAATGTACTTTAGAAATAAAACAAAACACAACTGAACAAAAAGAAGGCCTTGGCTGTTATCTGAGAGATTACACAAACACTGGGCTGAGACAAAACATACCATCACCAAAGATAGCTGCAAAGTCAACAGGCGCCAGTGTATGCATACAAATCCAAATGAAGCATACTTTGAAAGGCTTTGACTGTGTGTAATCTAAAGTACACATCTAAAAATTAAATTTACTTTAAGCTTTGAAGGTCCTGTGAAGTGCTTTTGAAATGTGCATATTTTCAATGTGTGATGTAATCTGAACTAAAACATGACGACCGAGCAGGACAGAGCAGCCCCTCGCCCTTGTTAAAAATAGTCAAAACTGTGTTAAAAATAGTCAATTGTGGCAGCTCTGACATTGAGAGTGGTTGAGCTCAAGCGCATATAGAAATAGTCTTGAAGCGGTGGGACATGTCAGATACTAGAGAGCATATGATTGGTCAGAAGATTTGATTAACACTTGTTGTAAAACAAACAAACAAACAATAAATGATCCATTTAGATGGAAATGACAAACTGCAAGCTTTGGATGTTTTTGTCTCTTTAAAGTGAATTTTGTCTTTGTTTTGGAACACTTATAGATATCCTTAAGATCAACACCATGATACTAACATCTAAAAATCTTTAAAAATCTT
>CAIGQQ010029547.1:0-15473 GCA_903798035.1 Danio albolineatus
TCAAAAGCAATCCCACAATGCAAAATGTTACAATTTTCTACAATTTTTGAATAATTTTTATATATATTAAAACATCTGAAGTGAAACAACACTGAAAGCTAGGTGAAAAAACAAGGTTTTTCTATTATCAGTGAGGTGTAAATAAGTGTTACTTTCGTCCCCACATAAACTATGATTTACTTTTAAACTGAAAAACTGACATTGCAAACCTAAGGATGTGTTGTTGCACTAAGTAACCTGTAGATTGCTCATTACTGTAATGCATGAAAAGAGAAACAGAACTTGTAAATAGGAAAAAAGAACCACTCCGATAATTTGTATTGCACTTTTTAAAAGTGAAATCCGTACCTAACCACAGAACGCGTTCCCGAAATCAGCTGATATTTGGCAGCTCCATCAAGGATTGCATGCTGGTTGTGCTGTCTTTGCCTGTAAAGCAAATGTTGTCAGGGCTTCGAGAAAATCGCTTTGCTACTTTCGCTCTCCCCTACGTTGTATTTGGTCAATATCTTTAAGAAATTTTCAATTCTAAGTTTAAGTTCACTACATTTAACACCGTTTTCTTTCACCTAGAATAAAACTCTCGAACTTCTCCTGTTTCAGTCTCATCCGGGAACGAGTGTGACTGCACTATCCCTGTATGACTACTCGGCCAGTGTGGCGCCAATGTGGGAACAAGTAGAAGGATATAAAGAAGCCATCAGAACCATCATGGAGAGCACTGAAGATGGCATCCATCTCATCTGCTACTCACAAGGTAATATAGCCAATGATCTAATACAGTTAAGTTTTCGCGTTATACAGTCATCTTGGGACTTGTAGACATTACTACATATGCCCATTCCTACTTCTACCTTGGAGGTTGAAATGTTTGTGCAATGATGTGAGGCCCGTCACTGTATTGTAAATTCAAATTTTCCATTACTGATCAATAAGTTGTATTACAGTTTTTAATTCCTAGAAATACTTTTGTACACATTGACTAATTCTTCTCTAATGTCCCATGTAAGCTCTGTAGATTTGACAGCATCTTTATTTAATTTTTTTGTGAATGGTATTTGTTGTTGGGTGGCAGGTACTGATGTTTCGTCAGGCTGTGATGGAGAGTGTTGCATTGCATGTCATGATTTCGCAAGTACAATCGTGATCCTGGATTAACATCTATGTTGATCCTGGAACATAATTTTTGTTGGAAAGTGTAATCCATACCTATTTGCTACCTATAAACCCAACCATAACTCAGAAGGTAATAGTAGTTGGATAAAAATCATGCAGAAGTGCATAAACCTTACTGTAGAGGTGGGTAGAGTATCCAAAATCTATACTCAAGTAAAAGTACAAGTACTTGCGGAAATTTTTACTGAAGTAACAGTAAAAGTAACAATCTTAAAAGTTACTCGATTAAGAGTAAAAAAAGTAGCTGATAAAATTACTCAAGTAAATATTTACTAGTTATTTTTCATATCCCATTCACAGAAATTCTCACAGTATGTCTCATAATATATTTTTTTTCTTCTGGAGAAAGTCTTATTTGTTTTTATTTCAGCTAGAATAAAAGCAGATTTTAATTTAAGAAACATTTTTCAGGTCAATATTATTAGCCCCTTTCAGCTATTTTCTTTTCAATAGTCTACAGCAGTGTTTCTCAACTGGTGGGTCGCGACCCAAAAGTGGGTCGCAGGAACATTTTCAGTGGGTCGCGGAGTGTGTGGTCAAAAGAACAATAAAAGTTACATTTTTAACTTGCTTTGCTTTTACCGGACTTTTATTTTGAAATGCGCGCGACAACCGATGCCTTTGGAATCAACGTGAAAAGCGTCACGTTGCTGAGCAACATAAAGAGTCAGCTCGTGGAGCTGTCATGTGATAAGACGCTGAAAAAGAAATTCAGTGAAGTACTACGTGTTTGTGTGAAAGTGGCTTCTCTTCGTTGGTGCAGCTTAAGTCAAAGTAAAGGAACAGGTTAGACAGAGCACGATCTTCAGGTAGCACTGTCTACCATTACCCATGAGTCACTCTTATCAGGAGTAAAACACATCCTCAGTTATCTCATTATCTTCCCAAATTACTGTTAAGTGAAACAGATGTTTATAATTGCTGTCATATTAGATGTTAAAATGGTTATGATTATTTTAATCATTTTACTGTAATTTGCTGGTTTGTTCTGTTCAACAGGATCAGTGTTAATGTTTTATTAACAGTTCAGTTTTGTTCATGGTAACAACCTTTCCTTACCCTAACCACTGTTTACAGTTTTTGTTGTTTTTAGTAATATTTCTATAATTTGATACATTTTGTTAAATGACAGCAATAAAATATTGTTTATTTGAAAGTCTTGCTGATTTTCTTATGATTTTTCTGTCACTACTTGTGTATGTTAACAAATGAATACAAAATTAATTATAATTCCAAAACTTACATTACAGTTCCTAAAAATTTGGGTCCCTGCTTGATGACCATGTACAAATGTGGGTCCCGTGGCCAAACCAGTTGAGAACCACTGGTCTACAGAACAAACCATCACTATACAATAACTTGCCTAATTACCCTAACCTGCCTAGTTAACCTAATTAACCTAGTTAAGCCTTTAAAAATCACTTTACGCTGTATAGAAGTGTCTTGAAAAATACCTAGTAAAATATTATTTATTGTCATCATGGCAAAGATAAAATAAATCAGTGATTAGAAATGAGTTATTAAAACTGTTATGTGTAGCAATGTTGAAAAAAATCTGCTCTCTGTTAAACAGAAATTGGGGAAAAAATAAACAGTGGGGCTAATAATTCTGACTTCAACTGTATATGCACACAAAGTCAACATTATTCGTCCTTGTGAATTTGTTTTCGTTTTTAAATATTTCCCAAATGATGTTTAACAGAGCAAGGAATTTTTTACAGTATTACCGATAATATTTTTTCTTCTGGAGAGATTCTTTTATTTCAGCTAAAATAAAAGCAGTTTTAATTATTAAAATACTATTTTAAGGTCAATATTATTAACTCCTTTTTTTTATTGTCTACAGAACAAACCATCATTAATGATTTGCCTAATTACCCTAACTTGCAAATTAACCTAGTTAAGCCTTTAAATGTCACTAAGCTGAATACTGGTATCTTGTAAAATGTCCAATCAAATATTATGTCGTCATGGCAAAGATTTTATAAATGTAAAACAATTTTAAAGTATGAACTCGACAGCCATCTTTCCAACATAGGTGTGTGCGCTCAAACCGAAAGCGGGAGATGTGTTTCTATAGCAACTTCTGGTGACACAACCTCTCCAGTGCGGCGCCTCGCGATATTTGCAAACAAGTCATGTAAATCATATTTATTATCATTTGACAGTAACGGAGGAACGCTGACAAATGTAACGAAGTAAGAGTAATGATTTTTCTCTAATAATTTACTTGAGTAAACGTACCCATTATTAAATGTACTCAAAAAGTACACGTTACCCAATAATTTTACTCAAGTAAATGTAACGAAGTAAATGTAATTCGTTACTACCCACCTCTGCCTAACTGTAAGCCTAAACTTAACATAAACGGTAAACGTATCCCTTAATTCTGATTGGAATGTTGTTCCAGGATCAACATAGATGTTAATCCAGGAACATGTCCAACTTGGAGAAATCAGGTTGGTGTGTCGCATTATGGAGTAGCTTTTGATTGGCAGCATATCAGAAATCACAAATGTACTTGTTCATATCACTATTAAAGTGTTCTCCCCTCCAGATTCTCTTCGAAAAGCTCCGTTAATCAGGCAAAGAAAAGAAATGCAGCAGATCCCACTCATTTCTGGTACTCCAAATATGTACTGCATCCCTCCTGTAGGGAAAAATGGGAAAACATGCATGAATAGACTAACGTTCTTTTATTCCCTTATCAGTGTGTGTGTATGGGTGTGTATGTGTGGGCAGGGGCGCCGCTAGCAATTTTGGGCCCCATGAAAAAATATGAGGATGGGCCCCCTACTAACAAGCTAGCTATCCAAACTCTTTGTCTGCAATGTAGTTATACTGACGTATGCATTTTATTGTGACAGAATTTTGACAGTGACAGACACGAGGGGCAGATATAAGCCGTATTTTTATTTTTAATAAATAGTTTAGTTCTAATACAAAGTTTTACTTGTAATTTAGAGATACATTCATCATTTATATTACATTATAGTACTGTTATTAATTATAAAGCAGATCTCTGTGGGCCCCTAGAGTGCATGGGCCCTGAGAATCCTCCTAACTTTCCCCCCCTTAGCGGCACCCCTGTGTGTGGGTGTGCGTCTGCAATGCGCTTTCTATTCTCTTCAAAAGTGAGTTGTGTGTGTGTGTGTGTGTGCTATTCTTTGGGTGCTTAATCTTCCTCCGTCCTACAACCTAGAAACCGATTAAGCTCAGCCATCCTGTATGATATCTCAATTCTCTGATTGAACCGAGGTTTAAAGAGAATGGAGGCTTCTTGAGCAGCCATGAGTGAGGTTTAATACAAAGGCTTCAGTGTGGTGTGTTAATTCTCCTTCCTCTTCACATCTGCACGAATAATTAACCAACTACGGTTGAAAAATCAAATGCGCATTAATATGAATGAAGCATTGTTTTTGTTAATGTGGTTTGTTTTCACTGTTCCTTTTAAAAAAAAAAATATTTTATTTTTATTTTTTTTTAGCACAAATAAGAGTTTTGTGAAGGTTTAACTATCGCAATGTAAATAATTATGTGTAATATTGAAGCATCTGGACATGCAAAATCAGTGGTGTAGTGTTCATTAAATAATACTTTGAAGTGACTCTAAAGCGAGGATATATCATCTAACTTGCTTCAGTTCATCTGTTCTTGTGTTTCCATGCATCCTTCCATTGAATCCTTAAGGAATGGAGCATGAGGGTAGGAAATTAGGATGCACAAATAAGAATTGAGAAGCGTTCATTGTGTCCAAGACATTACCTAATAGACAAATGAATAATCTTATCAATGGTCAAACTTTGGGGTCCCTAAGATTTTAGTGCCTATTAAATTCTAAAATGCTCAAACTATTGTATAACTACTATCGTAGAATCAATAAAACCATATTTGAACTCTTCCCAACCTTAGTTTAACTGAACTCTTTATTTAATGTAACAGGGGGGTTGATATGTCGAGGAGTTCTTTCAACCCTTCCTCATCACAATGTACACTCTGTGATATTCCTGTCTTCACCACTAGCTGGCCAGTATGGAGGTCAGTCAACACCAATGTTTCTTTATTATTCAAGACCCTAAACATCATACACGTACATGAGTGCTTTCTCCATACTTTTGTAGGTTTGACTGCCACCAACAAGGTGTTCCCCAAACTGTTCAAGTCCTCACTGTCCAATGTTTGTTATACTGAATTTGGACAAAAAACATCCTTCTGCAGCTACTGGAATGGTTTGTAAATGTGCTACTTTCATGCAACCTTTTGATCACTGCTCTGTCTGTGATTCATTACATTTCGTCTGCTGCTTTGTCTTGTAGATCCACATCAAAGAGATAAATACTTAAAGTACAGCGTCTTTCTGGCTCCACTGAATGGAGAAGTTGAAAATGCCAACTCGACAGGTAATTGAACTTAATCAGTTCACCCAAAAATTAGTATACTGTTATTAATCAATTGCCCTCATGTCACTCTAATCCCCTAAGACCTTCGTTCATCTTCAGAACACAAATTAATTCATATTAATAATTTATTATTGTTATTGTTTTATTTTGTAATTCAGTTTTTATTTCCAAAAATGAAAATATACAATATTACAATCATTCATTCATTTTCTTTTTGGCTTAGTCCCTTTATTAATCGGGGGTTGCCACAGCGGAATGAACCGCCAAATTATCCAGCATATGTTTTTACGCAGCGGATGCCCTTTCAGCTGCAACCCATCTCTGGGAAACATCCATACACACTCATTTACACAAATTCATTACTGACAATTTTAGCTTACCCAATTCACCTGTACCGCATGTCTTTGGACTGTATGGGAAACCGGAGCACCCGGAGAGAACATGCAAACTCCACACAGAAATGGCAATTGACCCAGCCTAGGCTTGAACCAGTGACCTTTTTGCTGTGAGGCGAACATGCGACTAACTACGCTACTGTGGCACTTATTATTATTATTATTATTATTATTATTATTATTATTATTATTATTATTATTATTTTATGTATTTTGAAATTCAGTTTTTATTTCCAAAAATGAAAATATACAATATTACAATCAGATAGAGCAATACTTTTAACAGCTATTACCCCATATAGATCCCCCATCGCCTCACCCTGTAATATGCACAACAGGAAACACAGAATAACTAGTTTAGACCAAGCTATTAGATAAATTACATTAAATTTGACATTCGTGGTATCAGATGAGGGTTTAGTGTCCAAGATTTCTTTGACCTCGCCTATATAAATTTTCCATACCATCAGAATGTCCAGTTTACCATGGTTGACTATTTATTTATCTAATTTATTCATTTACTTATTTTATTAGATTATGCAAGAAGTTATTAATTATGAATTATTTTATTTCAGGTTTATTTGACTGGGACAACTCAGATTAATACAGATATCCTACAATGTGACAGAATTAGCCTAAAGGCTATTTTGCTCCCATATCTTGTTTTCCTGGACTGATTTGTTAAATATGAATCGCTCTCATTTGCTTTCCTACTGCTTAGTCCCTGAGCTATCAAGGGTCGCCACAGCGGAATGAACCATGCATTTACAGCAACAAATCGACTAATCGATTTATAATCAATCCAAATTTCGTAATACATATTAAATTTACTAAAAGAATTCACCAAGAAATCCTACTGTACCTATAAATATACTATATATACTAAATATACTATATAAAACCAGCAGGGCACGATCACGTATTTAGACACATACACAATTGTCAGACAAAATTATCAATATGGAGACAGACAAAATGAGGAGATAATAGAAATAACCTTCGCTTTAATCATTCAATTACTGTCCAAACGCCAAATGCTACCAAATATTTTTAGATTAAATCGGAGAGCTCTCTCATCCTCCATAGATGCAGCAAAGATCCAGAGATGTTCAAAGTCCAGAAATGAACCAAAATATTGTCAAAACATTTGACAATAGCATTACATCTGTAATCATGCAGAGTTTTGAGAACGCTTGTGCTGCTAATTTTTAAAGTGCTTCATATTATTACAGTCAGTGTTTTTGGTTCTTTTTTGCACTTTCACAGGTCTTTTGCCATCTAATGGAGAAGGAGAGCTCTTTGGTTTTAAATATCTTATCTTAACTTCTGTTCTGAAGGTGAATGAAGGTCTCAGGAGGGTATTAATAACAGTTCTCACCAAACCTTGAAAGACGTGTGTATCTGTAACTAGTTTTTAATGTGCTGCTCAGATGACCATGTGTGCTGTTTTAGTTCTGTAGCTTTGACTTGTATTGTTTATGTCTGTTCTCTTGCAGAGTGGCGAGACAATTTTCTGCGCATAAAAACCATGGTGTTGCTCGGTGGACCAGATGATGGTGTTATTTCACCTTGGCAATCAAGGTCTCCACAAAAGCTCCCAAAGTTGACCCAAGCCTCGTTCTCACATTTAACCAGAATTTCTCAATCCGCTTTTTTTCTGCTCCCACATCAGTTCATTCATTTTCTTTTCGGCTTAGTCCCTTTATTAATCTGGGGTCGCCACAGCGGAATGAACCGCCAACTTATCCAGCATTTTGTTTTTACGCAGCGGATGCCCTTCCAGCTGCAACTCATCTCTGGGAAACATCCAAACAACATTCACACTCGTACACTACCTATACCACATGTCTTTGGACTTTGGGGGAAATCGGAGCACCCGGAGGAAACCCACGCAACCACAGGGAGAACATGCAAACTGACCCAGCTGAGGCTCGAACCAGCGACCTTCTTGCTGTGAGGCAAACGTGCTACTCACTACGCCACGGTGGCACCCTCCCACATCAGTTGTTATTTGTAATTCTACAAGTGCACTGCAAAACGAGCTCCACAGGAAAGTCCACCATGAGTTTAAATACAAGCTTATAATGTACCGTTAACTGATGATGATTGACCAAAAATTAAGGTAGAAATTTTTGGTGTGCATGATGTCCACACTACTTGACAAGTCTTGTCGTCAATCCCAGTTGTAAGAGCAACAAATAATAACTTGACTTCTAGCTGATCATTTGGAAACGTGGCAGGAGGTAGATTTTTCAGATAAACCATCTGTTGAGCTGCATCCCGAACATCACACAAACAGAAGACCTAATGGAACCCGCATGGACCCAAGATTCTGGCAGAAATCAGTCAAGTTTGGTGAAGGACAAATTATGGTTTGGGATTCCATTCAGTATGAGGGTGTGCGAGAGATCTGCAGAGTGGATGGCAACACCAACAGCCTGAGGTATCAAGACATTTGTGCTGCCCAAACCACAGGAGAGGGCAAATTCTTCAGCATGATAGCGCTCCTTCTCATACTTCAGCCTCCACATCAAAGTTCCTGAAAGCAAAGAAGGTCAAGGTGCTTCAGGATTGGCCAGCCCAGTCACCAGACATGAACATTATTGAGCATGTCTGGAATAAGATGAAGGCATTGAAGATGAATCGAAAGAATCTTGATGAACTCTAAGAGTCCTGCAAGAATGCTTCCTTTGCCATTCCAGATGACTTTATTAATAAGTTATTTGAGTCATGGCAGAGATGTATGGATGCAGTCGTCCAAGCGCATGGGAGTCATACACAATAATAATTCTTTTTCCACTGCAACATGACTTTTATATTCTATACCAGGCATCACCAATCTCGGTCCTGGAGGTCTGGTGTCCTTCAGGGTTTAGCTCCAACTTGTCTCAAAACACCTGCCTGGATGTTTAAAGTATACCTAGTGAGAGCTTGATTAGCTTGTTCAGGTGTGTTTGATTAGGGTTGGAGCTAAAATCTGCAGGACACCGGACCTCCAGGAACAAGTTTGGTGATTCTTGTTCTATACTGTATGTTACTTCTGTTAAATGACAAGGCTTTTGTCTAAGCAAAGTCAGGCCTTACTGTCCTAATTAAATAAATCATGGCACGATCATATTTTGGTAAAATAAGCATAATCTAAAGGCATTTGCATTTTTTATAAGCTTCTTCTGATACCAATTGATCAACTAGAAGTCAAGTTGTTATTATTAGTTCCTAAAACTTTGATGGGTGACAAGACTTTTGTCAGGTAGTGTATATTATGTCATGCTGAGGGACCGGGATTGAGAGATGCAGCTTTTAAACCCATTGAGTTATTGAATTGACTGCTCTTGGTAAATGTGTAAGTATGCTGTTGTGTTCATTCAAGAGGCGGCTCATTCCACTGTTGCGACTCTTGATATATTAGGGACTAAGCTGAGGAAAATGAATGAATGTTCATACAAAGCGTTTATTTTGTCTTTAGGTTTACTATCTCAGAGGGTAATAATTGATGGCTGTGATCGTCTAAATCAGTATTTTAATATAAATAGTTCAACAGGTTTACCTGCTTATGTTGCATTTTAAATTGTCCTGACTATCAGCTAAAGTTTACCACTCCACTGTTTTCCGTGCTCCTAAAGGGTTATTATAAGGCTGTTTGGCAGACTGGAATTAATGTGCACAAAAATATTTAGGTCTTGTTAGATTGTTGCATTTCTTTGCAGTGTTTGCCATCTGTGAATTTCAGATTAAATTTATTTTTTCTCTGACTCTCCCCTCACAGTATCTTCGGGTTTTATGACCGTAATGAGAAGGTGATTGATATGGAAGATCAGGATGTGAGTGAATGCATTTTATTCTCAGCATTTCATAATATTACTTTTAATTAGAATACATCCATCACTGGTCTCTTGGTGGGTGTGTGTTTTTTATTTTTATTTATTTATTTATTTATTTATTTTTGTGTTATTTAAGGATCCATGTTTAGTTTGTTCATCCACTTTTTCTTTTTTCTTTCTGATGCTGTTTTATTTATGCTAACAATTTTTTCCCCTTTTCCCTAGTTTTATGTAAGGGATACCTTTGGCCTGAAAACACTGAACTTAAAATCTGTTGTGTGGAAGTGTGTTATTCCTGGTGTTAAACACAATTCCTGGCCCACAGACCACAACGTCTTCCAGAACTGCATAGAAAAGTGGCTCACGTAATCGGAATCCTGTACGTCAATGGTCTTAAACTCAATTCCTGGTGGGCCACAGCTCTGCGCAGTTTAGCTTCAACCACCTCCAACTCACACCTGCTTAATAGCAGTCTTAAACACCTTGATTATTTGTATCAGCTGTGTTTGATTAGGGTTGAATCAAAAATGTGCAGAGTTGCGGCCATCCCATAATTGAGTTTGAGACCTACTGTATGTTTTTTACGTAATGTTGTGTGTAGATCTGTACTATCGATCACCAATTAAAAATATATATTTTTGTTGAGTTTTTTTATTTTATTATTATAATATTAAATATTTGAGTAAAATCAGGTTATAATTTTATGCAGGTATAAATTTACTTTAAAAAAAAATCTAATCATTGCATGAATATATTACATCAATTATTACAACAGTTAAAGTAAAGCTTGATGCACTCCTCCAGTAGTTGGGGGTAATTTCAAAAGAAGCTTATACGTTTCAACAAGAATGCATTAACTTTATTCACATGACTAGTGTATAAAAGGGATTGTGTGTGTGTGTGTGTGTGTGTGTGTGCGTGCGTGCGTGCGTGCGTGCGTGTGTAAAAGCGTCTTGTTAAATGCAGTTCATTTGAACTTTATCAGTGTTGTAAACAACTTGGCACTTTGCCCAAAGTTGTAAGCAGCAAAGCATGAGTTCCAGAAACTATTAACTGTTAGTAGAAACTAAATATCTGAGTGAAATCTGCAATTAAAGGAAAGGGGACATGATCTATAAACCATTATTAAGCATGTAAGCAATAACAGTGGTCCAAATGCATTTGCTGTTTTTCATTTTTGATTGACATAGTTACAGAGCATTCAAAAAGGTCAACATCTTGATAAATGATGATATGATAGCTGTGTTAACGTCATGATTGAATTGCCTCTTATCACAGTTATGAAATAGTTTGACAAGAAGGAAATGTTCATGGGCCAGTGACAACACCACATTGAAATGGTGTCTAGACAATGACATACAATTAAATAATGCTCATGTAAAACAGCAGAAAAAGCACCAAGCGTTCAGCTTTGAACAAAAGGAGAGTTTTACAGAGGTGCTCTCTATTTATTTACACTTTAGGTGCAAAGAAACCCTAGTTACTGTGGTATTGTCTCAGTTCTTTGTGTCTTGAAAACATAACGCACCCTACAGGCCACAAGCAGGTATGGCTCATAGACAAAACAGACTAACATTCCAATCGTTTAACTTACGTTAGTTGCTTCTCCACATGCTTTCACGTGCTTCCTATTATTTTTTAATTTATGGATATGATTGATCTGACATTTTTGGTGTGGGGATATTTAATTTGAATGCGTTTACTTTTATTTTGAATTCACACTCGCCTCGTATTCTAATGCACTTATTTTGAAGTGCCGAGAGTTACTGATGCTTCCTGTTTCAAGTTGGTTTCTCGTGACAAATCTCATGACATTTGGATTGTGGAAACAAACACCAGCAGGTCAGAAAAACGAGCATGTTTGATTTGAGTCGTTTTCGTTATTTAACTGCTGTGCAAAAATAAAATCCCAACAGACGCATTCAGCACTATAATCGTAATTTATCACCATAATAGTTAAAATGCAATGATAGTCTTATATCAGAAATTCACAGTGGTTAATAAATAACATTTATGGACAATTATCAGTTCTATAATATTTATTACAGTGGGACATGTTGTAAATGTATGTAACCTGTTTGCTCATTCATTAATCACGGTGTACTTTACCATGATATTTACATTGTTTATTGTACAGTAACTAGTCCATTTCTTCCTGTTGATAATTATTTGACTGCATTGAATTTACACATATAATGTTTTCAATTAATGAAATTTCAATTATTATATTATGTACACTGTATATAATATGCAGGGTTCCACTATTCCTTCATGTTGTCCCGACACAAATCGATTAAATGAAGTCTTACAAATATTGTCCCAAAAAAAACTCAAGAATTGTGTTGGTTGAGCTCAAGTAAACAAGAAGTTTGAACGAGCAGACAAACGATTTTTGGAGTGTATATTTTATTGTATTATTTTATGTTATATGATTTTATATTATATTATTGGTGTTTCTAATTCTTTTCAATCTATGTTTTTAAATTGTTTTCTTAATTATTAAAATGGCAGCCTATTCATTCATAGTTATGGTATACTTTAAACATATCATGACATTTACACCAGACACTATCACTATACCATGGTACATTTTTTGCAAGTATAACGTATAGTAAACTACAAGATAGTTAGATAAAACCAATATTAAAACGAACACAAAACAACAATACATGTAATGCATCACACGTTTTAGTTTCATTTAAATAAATATACATAAAATGATAACTACTTAGTATTATAGTATATTATTCATTAAATGGTTTGAGGTAAAATCGATTATAGTTCATTTTAGATTTATTACAAATCATTTGTCAAATATGGCTGCTAAAATAGTTTTTTTTTGTAATTCTATGAACCTCTGGATATATGATATAAACAAGCACTTAAACTTTTAGATAAAAACAGTTAAGCTTTCATCAGTGAACTATTTTAAGAATCCACAGCCTGCTTAGTTGGAAAAACATCAAGTTTAAAAATGTTTGTGCATTTTACAAGGCAATGCATGGTTTAGCTCCTCTCCTTCTGTCTGTCTTTACTCCATTTAAATCTGCAAAAACAGAGAGACTCGGGGTTAGGCATGGGTCGGTATAAGATTCTGACGGTATGATAACCGTGGTTAAAAATATTACGGTATTGTAATTGCTTCTCTAAAATATATTCTTTTTAAATGTCTGAATAAAAAAACAAAAAAAAATGTTCCCCCTTTAAAGACAATATATTTTATCTTTTGAAAGATGTATAATGTTTTGGAGCAGTAAACAGGTCAGGCTGAATAATTGAAATGAATCATTGACTTCTGCTGTCTTCATTAGTTTCAAAAACACAGATTTCTTTACAATTTTAAAAGGCATCTTTGGATATTTTTTCTGCTGGAGATACTGTTGTCATAAAAAAAAAAGTAAATAAAAATTCTTACACATACCCTAGGAACGGTATTACAGAAAATTTTGGCGGTTTTAAAACCTTTTTCCAAACCATGGTATACCTTGAAAACGGTTATTGTCCCATGCCTACTCGGGGTGCAGCTAGAGCTGATTGCATTGGTCCACTTAGAAAACCTATTTTAGTCAAGCTTGTTTTTCTTTTGGAGCATCACATCGGTGAAATTAAATACCACAATCTGTCAGAGAATGTTTATCATTTAAGTCATTTAGGTGTAGAAATGACTTCTTAATAATCAATATTGTGAAGACTTTTTGAGTCTTGTTCATAACTTGAATTTGCATTTTTATTGGTATGACCTTTAGCATCTGGCTTAGGGAACACCAAGGAAAACTAGTCTTTGAGCTAATTTGGGTACATTTACATTGTTAGGGAACGTTGATTAATGTACACTGTCTCTTGTTGTGAAATAAACAAAATCAAATGAAGCGTATTTAAATATTAGTCATTTATTCTGAATGTGTCTTCCAGATGCAGAATCATGGCAAGCAACAAATTCCAGATCGTGGTTCAGGGAGAGGCGTCTGAAACGGACTCGGATGATGAAGTGTACATGACCTCTGCTCCCGCTGTCCCAGCTTCATTATCATCCTCCTCATCCGGGATGAAGGTTGCCGGAGAGGCATCAGAGACAGACAGCGAGGATGAGGAGGAGAAAGCACGTCGACTGATATCTGAAAGCCAACAGCAGATGCTCCGCAAAGACCTTCCCCCTCTCATCGTCATCAGAAACAGCCCAGCTACTGCCAGCGCACAGGAGGTTTGTTCGTCTAATAAATATAAATTCATTAAAGATATTTAGTATTATATTTATGTGTGTATATGTAGGTTGGTATCTTTATCAGTGTATAAACAAAAGTGTAAGTCATGGTTTCTTTAAAATGTATTTTAGATTCATAACATTTCTTTTGGACCATATATTTTAGCTAATTTTGGCTCATTTGCAGTTCACAAATTCATGTAAATTTAAGAGATCATATTTATTTTATGAATATAGTACTATACTACTAAATATTTTTGATGTATTTGTACATTTGTGTGTTTAACTGGTAATCATTAAATTATATATTAATAAATACTGTGGCTATTTTGCAGTTCACATTTTTCTAATTTCAGTTCACACCAGTGGTTAATGTAAACATTTATTCATTTCTTGTCAGCTTAGTCCCTTTATTAATCTGGGGTGCCACAGCGGAATGAACCGGCAACTTTTTCGGCATAAGTTTTACGCAGCTGATGTCCTTCCAGCTGCAACCCATCACTGGGAAACATCCATACACACTCACTCACATACACTAGGGCCAATTTAAATTACCCAATTCGCCTATTATGCATGTCTTTGGACTTGTGGGGGAAACTGGAGCACCCGGAGGAAACCCACACGAACAAGGGGAGAACATGCAAACTCCACATATGCTAACTGACCAAGCCGAGGCTCCAACCAGCAACCTTCTTGCTGTGAAGCAATTGTGCTACCCACTGTGCCACCCTGTGGCCTTAATGTAATAAATCATATCTTAATATTATTTTATTATTATAACCTTTATTATTTTATTATTAAAACGTTAACATTACTTGACACCGATAGCCTAGTGGTTATGTGTGCTGACAGGGACCCGAGTTCGATTACGTTAGCAGGGCCGGCGCGTCCATAGAGGCAACCTAGGCGGCCGCCTAGGGTGGCAGAATAGTGAGGGAGGCATCCTTGACATCTTCTATTTGCGAACCGGTCACTTTCGGGTTGAGAGTGGCGTGATCGTCCTTTGCCTAGAGCGGCAGTTCAGCTTGCTCAGACCCTGTACGTGAGTGCCGTAAAGGTGTCAGAAATTTTAACCCGGTACCATAAAATCTGCTGCATCTGATGCTATTGCTATGTCTTTTAATATGATTTTATATTTAATATTGATTATTAAAACTGTAATATTTTACTATTATACTGTAATACTAATGTATATACGCTTGTATGTTTGTATCATAATTATAATAATAACAACAACATTTTTTAACTTTTGTTTAATAATTCATTCATTCATTTTCTTGTCGGCTTAGTAACTTTATTAATCTGGGGTCGCCACAGCAGATTGAACCACCAACTTAGCCAGCATATGTTTTATGCAGTAGATGCCCTTCCAGCTGCAACCCATCACTGGGAAACATCCACACACACACACTCATTCACACACACACACCCTACAGACAATTTAGCCTACCCAATTCACCTATACTATACTATACCACAT
>CAIGQQ010029550.1:0-25745 GCA_903798035.1 Danio albolineatus
TAATAATAATTATTATTATTATTATTATTATTATTATTATTATTATTATTATAATTATAGATCTAAAAAAATCAAATAAAAAGATCAAATAAAAGCTACCCTAAAAAGGTAAGTTTTAAGAGATTATTTAAAATTGTAATAAATGGCAAAGATGTCAATTGTCAATGTCAATCAGAATCAGAATCAGAAAGAGCTTTATTGCCAGGTATGTTTACACATACGAGGAATTTGTTATGGTGACAGAGCTTCCACAGTGCAACAGAATTATAGAGACAGGACAAAAAAACAGATATTAAATATATTCAAAAAATAGAAGTAAGTGTTAAATGCAAATATACAAATTGACAAGTGTATGTATAGGTGTATTACTATATACAACATTATATGTGCAGCTGTTATGTGCAAATTGGCATGTGTTGGAAAAAAAAACAGAAATTGGGGGAAAAATATACAAGGGGGCTAATAATTCTGACTTCAACTGTATATACATAAGATGATGATTTTTTTATTCTCTCCATGGCCACTGGTTTTGCAGTTATGACAACAGGACGGTTACTGTGGTGCTTCAGAATGACAGTCTCAGGCTTTATCAGTGCTGATATTGTGCTGTGTTTTGATTGGCTGAGAGCGGTGATGCGTTCTCAAGCTGCAGGTCACAGTGGTCACAGAGCTGTCAATGTTTCCGGAACGGCCAATCAGTGCAGCTTCACTGCAAACACACACTTTGAGCACACGTTTCAATTAGTCTGTGGTGTGGTTTTTCCCTCTGTCTTATCTGTTCTCCCTCACGTCATGTGTTTGATTTTGATTATTATGTAATGGTTATATGGCGAGGTAAAATCTTCTTATTATTTACAGTACACTCTCAAACCCAAACTCAAATGGTCGGTCAAATTTTGGGGTTAAAAATGTAAGTGAAAATATATATATATTTTGGAATTAATTGGAATTACTGGAATTAATAGAATATAATAAACTTTTAGCATGTAATTTAGTGAAATGTACTAAGAATATGAAGCAAGAATATCAAAAGATTCAGTTTAAAACTTTTGGGTCCGCATTCAGTTGATCAAAGTGATATTAAGGACTTTATATTTCAAAATATTTTTGACTTTATATTAATCAAAAATTGCAATTCCAGAAAAAAAAAAAAAAAGAAAATACTTCACTGAAGACTGGAGTAATGATTTATTCCATCACAGGTTAAATTACATTTTGATCAAACCAAAATCTTATATCACTTAGTTGTCATGACAACATTATTTAATTGCGGTTGTTAATCTAATATTTCTAATGTACTGGATCTTAATTGCAGTTAACCTATAAATTGCAGTTGTTAGTTATTTTAGCTTTAAGTTACTTTTACATAATGTACTAATATCTACAAAGATTTTGCAGTCTAATGTACTTTCACATGCTGATTTAAAGACTGTCAAAATGATATGCGCTTGCATAGATCCGGAGAGGGCTAAAAAGTTATTATGCATGCTTACTATATTATGCATGTCTGGCCAATAGGTGGCGAGGAGATCATTTTGTGAATATACAGATTACTTTCATAGAATAATTTCCATATTTTGTGAAGTGTTATCCATTTATTTACAGCTGTGAATTGCGTTATGAGATGTTGATCTCTGCTCTGTTGACTTTTGATGTTGAAAATTCAACTCTACAGTTTAATAAAGTGAGTTTCATTGACGTTTTAATAGATCGAAATATTATAACACTCAAGAAATAATATATAAAGAAACAAGTCTGTAAAATAACAGAAAATGTACAGCCAGTTTATTACATGGTGTTTGTACCATAATATACCACACCAACCCAGACACTATATCA
The DNA here is from genome assembly GCA_903798035.1 of Danio albolineatus. Classification (NCBI taxonomy): domain Eukaryota; kingdom Metazoa; phylum Chordata; class Actinopteri; order Cypriniformes; family Danionidae; genus Danio; species Danio albolineatus. The sequence goes on from CAIGQQ010029550.1 coordinate 1,840, forward strand.
CTTAAAACTAGGGCTGGGCGATACAGCAAAAATAAATAAATAAATAAAATAAATAAATAAATCATCACAAAATATTTTATATAATTTTTTTACATTCCACATAATATTTTTTTATTTCTTTAACCACTTTATTTTAATTGACCAACATTACGAAGGCAAATAGTTTCAACAGTCAAAAACAAAAACAAACAAAAAAATTAAACAAAAATATCTTGTCTGTTGTATGTGTCTTATAATAAGATGAAAATAAGTGTTGAAGAGACTCTTAAACTTGATAAATAAAATGTTACAGCATGCTCCATGGTGAAGTGTACATGCTGAACAATCAAAGCAAACTTAAGGAAGATCAACATCTTCTGTGTCAATAATAACGATAATGCAAGCACGTCACTCCATGTGAGCGTCGCTCAATGTTTCCTCGAATGGAAATCACCCAAAGCTTATTGGCATTCCTTCCAAACTTGTTTTTAAATGTTATTAACAATGGTGTTCGGTCACTTTTTCAAAACTTTTCAAGGTCAATCCTTGTTGGAAGAAAGATCAAGGATCCCATAATGTAATTCAAAGCATAAATAAATGGGGAAAAATAAAAACAAAATACAGGAAACTGCTAATTCAGATTTTTTACAGTGTCTAAAAAAAAGACACATTACGCACTTGTTTGCATGCATGCATGCATACATACATACATACATACATACATACATACATAAGTAATGCATGCTTGACATCATGGTTATCAAAAAAAAAATCCCTTTTTTGACGTTTCATTGAGACTATAATCTTATTGTTTTCAAAAATGCATAACTCCAACACTCGTGATCATTTTCAGTTCCCTAAAACACCACTATTATGTAAATAAATGTCCGAATGCATCAAAGTTTACTGTTTTAGTTGAAAACGGTGCTGTATAAACATCTCCTTAGTTAACCCTGAACAACACTACTGGGCACACACACGCTCAATGTGTTTTAGTTGAGTTGGTTAATGCTGGAGGCCTCTCTTTCAAAAGCCTTTCTGTACTTTATTCCTCCTTTGACCTCTCTCTTGCTCTCTTTGTCACTTGTTCTTTGTTTATGAGCAGTCTATTTACTCTCTTTTATATGCAGAGCCTTGTTCAAAAGTGCAGACGTACAGTAAGAAACCAGCAAAGCCACAAAACAAAACTCTCCTTATCTTTTTGTTGCTCAACCTTTGCTCTCAGTTTTTTTGCATTCATGAAAAAAACAACCATCTTGACTGTGCAAACATGTTTGGTACCAGATTTACTGCTTAGTACTTGGAGGTTGGTGATTTATAAACAGCCCAGGTTTCCATCAAGGGCTCAGGAGTGAAGGCAAAACACTTCTGACCGCAAATACAACTCGGTTTGTGTATTTGTGGTTGCTGGGGGGTGGTGGCTGGGATATCCTGAACAAACCCAAACCACGAAGAGAAGGAAGGAAGGATAGATAAATTGAAATGGGAGGGTGAGAATGACAGGGGAGAAGGTTTGGTGGTGTATCCAGACCTCGGGCCACTGAACTGAAGTGACCCTTATACCCTTGGCTATCTGTCAGTGTAGTGAACACACACACACACACACACACACACACACAGATCAAACACAAACAGGTTTTTAGTGGAACTTACCTTTCACTGCAGCAGGAAGAAAAGTCTGTGAGGGACATTCAAAACAAACCCAGGCCAACAGGGAAACACAAAACTGCCCTGAAATCAGTGTTTAAAACATATACATTAAATATAATATTATACTTTTACTGTATTATTTAAGAAAAATGTATTTAGGGAGCAATTTTGGGGGTATTAGTGTCACTAAAATAATGCCTATTTTCAAACGCGTTTCACCTGCCGACCACTGGGTGCGTAATCACTTAGCTCCGCCTTCAGAATAACGCCATTGGTTGAGCCACTGTTGCTGGGCAGAAGTAAGCTTTTTTTTTTTTTTTTTTACACAAAAGACTGAGACAGCAGTTGTACATTCACAATCTTTCCATCATCATTATTAATTATAATAATAATAATGATACAACATATACAAATACATAAAATACTATAAAATAAATAAGATAAAATAAATGATAAGAAAATCAAATAAAGTAGCAGGGAAGTTTAAGTTCTGAAAATATGAAACTCAAATTCTCTAATGATAAATATAATTAGTGTTGCAACGGATCACAACTCTCCGGTTCGGATCACACTACGGTTTTTTTTTATTTATTTTTTATTTTTTATTTTTTTTAAGATTTATTTATTGGGTTTTTATGACAGTTAACAAACAAAAGTAACAAAAAAGAAGAAAATAAGAGTACAAATAGAAAAAAAAAGTATACAGCAGTACAAACTTGATTAAAAGAATTAAGATCAACCACACTATAACCCTCATATTATGAAACACACAGTATATGATGTACATAAGCAATAGATTATGTTCATTAACTTTTCAAATTAAGCATATAAACAGGTCAGTACAGAAAGTTGAGGTTGACAGCATGGTGTATTAGTAAAAAGCAATGATGATGATAAAAGAAAAAATAATAATAATAAAAATTAAAATTAAAAGAGAGAAAAAAAGGGAAGATATATTAACTAAATTAAATAAGCTGGGGGGTGGCACGTTCTTCAAACTTGTATGTTAGTGCTATATTAACACTGATACTCATCTGGAAGGTACAGATCAAAATAAGGTGCAAGATTGGCAACTATTCATTCCCCAGTAACTGCCTCAAGTCTGAGTGATTTGACATGCTCCAAAAATGGCAACCAAATGTTAGAAAATTTGAACACTGAACCTCGAAGACTATATTTAATTTTTTCTAATTTAACAAAAAATAAGGCATCTTTAATCCACTGAGTATGGGATGGGGGTTGAGGAGACTTCCACTGCAACAAAATACACCGCCTAGCTAATAATGACAGAAAAGCTATTAGTTCTGAAAAATAAAATGGTAACTCACAGTCAGGGGGTAGAACTCCAAACAGGCCAATTAATGGAGAAGGATCAATTTTAATAGATGTGATTGCTGAAAATGAATCAAAAACAGACTCCCAAAAAGGAAACAAAGCTGGGCAGGTCCAAAACATGTGAACTAAATTTGCAGGTTCATCATGACATTTGTCACAGTTCGGGTCAATAGCAGGGAACATGCGAGCCAGTTTACACTTAGACCAGTGAACTCTGTGGACTACTTTGCACTGTAGAATGCCATGACGAGCACATACAGATGATGTATGGACCTTTTGTAAAATTGTTGACCAAATATCTTCTTCTATGTCTATGTTAAGATCCCTAGCCCAAATAAAACGCAAATTTTCAGATGTAGAAGTATGGGATGTGAGCAAGGAGTTGTAAATTTTAGAGATGGCTCCATTTTGACCTGGATTGATATTAGAGATGGTATCAATCAGGGTAGAGGGTGGTACAGCAGGGAATCCTGGAAAGTGTTTACGGAAAAAATCACGAATCTGAAAATATCTGAAAAGTTGTGATTTTGGTAGACTATATACTTGATTTAGTTGTTCAAATGACGCAAAAATATTATCAATGTAGAGATCCTTAATAGAAAAAATGCCACATCTCACCCATGTTACAAAAGCCTTATCATTAAGTGAGGGAGGGAAAAGAGGGTTAGAGTGGACAGGGCATAGAAGAGGTGTGGTCTGTAAATTAAAGTTACGTCTGAGCTGAGCCCAGATCTTAAGACAATTTTTAACTATAATATTTTTAGAATACTGTGAAGGTGAGAACGGCATGGGTAGGCACAAGAGAGAAGTGAGTGAAGGAGTGCCACATGAAGCCCCCTCAATCCTTAACCAGGCAGGAGGTTCAGCATTAGAAAGGCACCAGAAAAGCATGTTTCGAATATTTGCAGACCAGTAATAAAACAGGAAATTTGGTAATGCTAATCCACCTAACTCCTTACTTTTTTGTAATATGCCTTTTCGAATTCTAGGAGTTTTTCCATTCCAGATAAAATGAGAGATAGCACTATCGAGGGAATTAAAGAAATGTTTTGGAATAAAAATTGGTATGCATTGAAAAAGATAGAGAAATTTGGGCAGTATGTTCATTTTAATACAGTTTATCTTACCAGCAAGTGAGAGGGGCAACAGAGACCAACGATGAAAATCTTCAGACACTCTATCCATCAAAAGAGAAATATTACATTTAAACAGAACACACTACGGTTTTTGAGTCACAGATCGGACTATTTTTCGGATAAGCAAAAAAGTGAGGAGACAAATGTAATTTGCTTTTTATTTATACAAATCATACTGCAAAAAACATTGGTTTAAACAAAATTAGAAGCTGTAATTTAATAAAAATAAAAATCAAGAAAGAATCAGCCGAAAAAAGGAAAATATTCAATATGAAAAATGATCTTTGCTGCTGTTGCTGATAATGCTGAATATAGAAATCTAACATTACAAAACGGGCATACATTTCAGTCATCAATATTGGATTTTAACCTTACAAATTCTTTTGCAGTATAAAGATGATTCATTATTTTAAAGTAGACTACTTTACATTTAGGATTAACAGGATGTTTTTCCTAATATCATACATATTTCTTATGATAATGATAAAAAAATAAGTTCTCTTGGGCAGAATTTAAAGCTGCTTCGTTACTTTTAATGTGAAACAGAGTCTGAACTTTCAAATTCTGTCTGCTGGATGTCTTTTCTACCTTTTTGATGATTTTAAAATATCACCATGATGAATTAAGGTTTCGCTTGTTACTGGTTGAAAAATCCCATCTCCTAAGCTCTCACCATTGGTTGGGGCACTGTTTGATTATGTTTTACTGCATATTAATGCACTTCAGTAAATAAATGTTTAATTTAATCATATTGTGAGTATATATTCAAGATTTTATTTTATTTTTTTCCTCAGGAAAAAGGAATGAAGATGTCAAGACACATATCAACAGGACCAAGCTCATTTATTCCAGAAAATGAGGTAATACTTATACAAAATATATTATTTTAAATATAATATAATACTTTTTTAATGATTGTACCATGAACTGATGTCATTTGCTGCATCTGAAATTGCCTATTACTCAATAGGAGCTGCATTTGAATTTAAACATATTACTCGACATAAGAAAAGTACATTCTATACCATAGGTCTTAAACTCAATTCCTCGAGGGCAGCAGCTCTGCACAGTTTTGCTCCAAACCTGATCAAACACAGCTGATCCAAGTAATGAGGGTGTTCATGACTCTTTTGAACACCTCGATTTGTTGGATCAGCTGTGTTTGATAGGGTTGGAGCAAAACTGTGCCGAGCTGCTGCACTCGAGGAATTGAGTTTGAGACCTATGTTAAGTACAGTATGAATGTGAGTAGTATGAATGGAACTCGGATATATTACATCTGCCATTTTGTCGTCGCTTCACTCTCATTTATGAATTCTCTGGCAGTGCATCATGGGATAGAGAAGTGTGCATTAGATGCTCAGTTCAGAATCTCACCAGAAGCAGTAGGTCATCCGGGTACTTCTCGCATACTGAAATACTACTCGGCTCACATACTGATTTTAGTGTACTGTATAGTATGGAAGTAAGCGATTTCGGACGCAGCCATTGTATTACTTGATACTCTGAAAACGATAACCATTTCTTAAGCTCTCAAGGCACAATTTATTTGATTAAAAATATGGTGTAAATCAGTAATATTAGAGCTATTACAATACCTTTTATTTTTTATTTATTTAATAACAAAAAAAATAAAAACAATCAGTGATTCCTTTATTGGCAAATCAGAATTTTCAGCATTAATTAATACATTTTTAGTTTCACGTGATCATCAGTGATTCTAATATGCTGATTTAGTACTCAAGAAGCATTTCTTATTATTAAGTTGAAAAAATGTACTTTATAAATATTATTTTTTTACAATATTTTTTTTATAGTTCTGATTATTTTGATCTTATTGACCCCTAACGCTTGAATGGTGGTGTATCTTCGTAGTACAATTGTATCCAGCCTGTCAGCATCAGTAAGTAGGTTAAATATATCTTATAGTATCTAGTGTTTTTTGTAATGTTTTTTTCCCAATTTTTAAAATCTAAGTTCACTCAGAGAAGATACTTGAATCGTTTTTTCTTGGGTCAGCTGTTGTGCATTTCATTTTTGTTTTGAGTTCAGTCGGTTCAGGAGAGGATTTTCACCGAATCTGAGTTAAGCTTGCCGGGAGATCTAAGAAAGTGTATTTGGATTGTAAATTGAATTATAGCATCTGTCCTCACTTTGCTGAATTAAGATGAACCTGAACCAGAGTTCAAATGTTTCTTGGCTTAGATTCATAACATCACACGGTGGAGCCTTCTCGCGTTACGAAAAAAAAAAAAAACTAAATGCAGTGGACTAGTAGTATAATACATATCTCTTATTTTAAAACAGATTACTGCAGTGCTCATTACAAACTGTTTGATATGAAAGAGTATTTGGCGTGGTTAGCACTGTCGTCTCAGTAAAGAAGGTCACTGATTCGAATCCCGGTTGGGCCAGTTGGCAGTTTTGTGTGGAGTTTGCATGTTCTCCTCGTGTTCTCGTGGGTTTCATCTGGGTGCTCCAGTTTCCTCCTTAGTCCAAAGACATGCGCTATCAGTGAATTTAATGAACTAAATTCCCTGTAGTGTATGAGTGTATGTGTGAATGCGAGAGTTTATGGGTGTTTCCCAGTACTGGGTTGTGGCTGGAAGAGCATCCGCTGTGTAAAACCGTCTAATTAATTCCCCACAATCAATTAATTCCCCACCCTACATTTGATCTCATTCAAGAAGCCATTTCAATCCTATGTGGCAACATAATAGGTGTTTGCATTAACAATATATCACGCTAGGATTACACCTTTTGGAGGAATCAGGGGTTGGGGGGGGGGTCGTTTGTCACAAACACAGAATTTGCAGCAATTATGTCTTCCATGTAAAAATTTGATGAAAACGAATACGAAATGAAATGAAATGAAAATTTAATAAATGAAAACATTTCACTCGGGTGATAAACATCACAGTGCTCCGAGTTTGGTGGTAACCAAACTCTTCTACTCTACTTCTGCAGAGTAATCACTGTTACCCATAGCACATGCTTTGTGCATAGTCGTGGATTTATACTTCTGCCTGCTGTTTCTGAAACGCTACCAGTGGGTTTTTATGTTCCTCTGTAATGAGTTTCTTCGTAGGGGGTTTTAATGGTACTTTACTGTACAAACAGCTCAAACCCACTCATTCTGAGGCGGGAACCGGCGGATGTACAACAAATTTAAAGAGCCCATATGTTGGGTTGAGAACGGTTAAATTTCACTTTTTGAAGTCCCAAACAACAGGATGATATGTATGCAAGGTTAAAAAACACTTTCGATGTCTTATAATATCTATTTATTTTTACCTCATTTTCCCACCGACTCCCATATGAATCGTCTGAGCGAGTCTTTTTCCCCAAGCACCTCCTTTACGTGACGCTACCACGTCACGTCATGTCTATGTGTCAGCAGCCCAATGCCAGAACATTGAAAAACATCACTGCAGTTGTACAACAGCGTATTGCTATATTCTTCATCATAACAACAAACATTCAGTAATAATTAACACTTCATGGACTATTGTAAGCCAACAAATAGTTTCATTCGGCAGTAAGCTAAATGGCTACCGCTACATGCTGCACGGAGCAAACACAATACAGACAACTACATCCATATTTACCTTGTTACAGTGAACAAGACTGGAAGAACATGCTGGTCCAAATAAACTGGGTGTTGATGCATCCTTTAACAACAACCGTGCAACAAATCCCACGTTGTAAGCGTATAGATTGGCGTAGCTCTCTTCAGAGAGATGACGTGAACACAGCACCATGTTGGGGATATAATTCTCAGGTATTTTACCAAAAATAAACCTCAACCACTCCAGGTAGGGAAAAGAGGTTTCCAGGTAGGGAACAGAACACAGCTTTTCCCTCGCACTTCAGAGCACAGCGTCCGCGGGTCATGATTTAACCGGAATGCCGATAAGTTCAGTAAAGTTAGCAACAGATTTGTGTTTTCCGGATCAATAACTCATGACCGAAACATTGTTCCTACACAAATAGCACCTCTTTTCAACCGTCGCTATGTATACAATCACCTACAACCTTATTTTCCTAAAAGTTAGCTTTCCTACGCGCTGGACGCATTATATTGAACTCTATGCGCTGGCGGCAAAGAGACCGATCCTTAGGGACCGTCTACAAAGAGCAAAACACGAAAACCAATACTACAAAAGCTGTCAATAACTTCTCTCTAAATCTTTATACTGCCATCAAACTCAGATCACACGTCACTGCTGTCCCGCTGGTTATACTACAACACTTATTGCGATACAGTGCTTGTTGTCTTCCACTTTTTCTTACTGTCTGTGGGCGGGGTCGGGGAGTTCAATTTTCCCGGGGTCTGCGCGCGCAACTAGTGGGCGGGGCTTATGTTTCGCGTTGACATCAAGACGAAACGGCTAAAGACTCAATCAATCGTTTTAAACACTTTGCACTTTCAGATTTAAGCCTTAGCTGGACATTTCACTTTACTTAGAGCTGTGTTACACACTGCATGCAAGGTCATTTTCAAAATCCATAATATGGGCTCTTAAAATCAGCAGGTAAACAAAAAAATATTTGCCATCTGTAGCTTCTTCACGAGACTTAAACACACTACACTGCTCTCCCACAGCTCTCAGCCCCACCCACACTTGTCAGCACTACCAAGCTGACCAATCACAGAGCTTGCGCTACGCATTGTTGCGATGTGTACATTTTTTGAGATGTGCGCGTCAGCGTCGGTGTCAACAAACAGCAAAGGGGCTACCACTGCGAAGGCTGCGACGGACCATCCGTGTGCACTCGATGCAGAAGCCTTTAGAAGTTCTGTGATTGATACAACACGCATAGCCTTGTTTAAACAGGCTTTAACTGAATGCATGATGCAATAACATCACATGATGTCGCTGGATGCGAATCTGGTTGACCAAAATATTTTACGACATACATCAAAGTGAAATATCACTGTTTGTGATGCACAGAGAGCTGACAGACATGGAGTCATGCAAATTAGATGAATATCATGATTAAAGTATAGAGCTGTTCTGCAAGAAGGAACCTTAAATTATTTCTGTTGTGATCTGATCTGGCGCTACACTCAGAAAGGTTGCAAGGGTGGGATGTTGCCCTAATACAATAGTAGGGAAAAAACTAATGTTATTGTATCTGCTCCCCAAACGCAGATCATAGGAGCAATGCCTCTGAGTGATTCCACAGTGATGTTCTTGGATGAAGAGTTCAGCGGCCGCATGGACAACCTGACGCAGGTGATGGGACTCCATCCACATTATCTGCAAGCCTTCCTGCGCTGCCACTATTACCTCCTGAGGATGGATGGCCCTCTTCCACTCCACTACAGGCATTATATCGCAATAATGGTACAAATGCACATAGAAACCCTTCAAGTGGACACTTTGTGAAACTGTTGGAATAGTTGCATGAGGGATCGTTTTTCCATGTCTTCCAGGCTGCAGCTCGGCATCAATGCTCCACGCTGGTGTGTCACCATGTGCAAGAGTTCGAGCAGATTGGAGTCTGTACTGATTGGCTGAGAGGTCTGGAGTTCTGCCCGCAACGGCTTCGCAACCTCAACGAGATTAACAAGATCCTCGCACACAGACCCTGGCTCATCACCAAGCAACATATACAAGTAAACACTTAGTGATCTTATTTATTGCTCAGTATATATAGAGTTTGGGCTTGATATCGTTTTTATAAGTAATATGATGCAATGCGTTTATATACAGTTGAAGTCAGAATTACTACCCCTATGAATTATTAGCCCCCCTGTATAATTTTTCCCCAATTTCTGATTACCATAAAGATATTTTCAACACATTTCTGAACATGATAGTTTTAATAACTCATTTCTAATTACTGGTTTCTTTTATCTTTGCCATGATGACAGTACAGAATATTTGACTAGATATTTTTCAAGATACTAGTATTCAGCTTAAAGTGACATTTAAAGGCTTTTAATTAGGTCAATTGGACAAGTTAGGGTAGTTAGGCGTATCATTGTACAATGATTGTTTGTTCTGTAGACTATCGAAAACAAATATATCTTAAGGGGGCTAATAATATTGACCATTGACCTGGTTTCTAAAAAAAATTAAAACTGCTTTTATTCTAGCCAAAATAAAACAAATTAGACTTTCTCCACAAGAAAAAATATTATCAGACATACTGTGGAAAAATTATTTGCTCTGTTGAACATCATTTGCGAAACATTTGAAAAAGAAAAAGAAACTAAAAAGAGGGCGAATTATTTTTACTTCAGCTTTATATTCAATAGTTATTCAAGCACATCTGAAAAAGAGAGAACACAGAGTAAACAAATTCTTGGCATGTGGCTGTTTGTCACAAGAAGACATTTCAGTTTAGTTTCAACACGGTTGCCCCTGTATTATTAAGGTCTCATTTTTAGGATGTGTATTTAATGGTATTTAAACGGTGCTTCCTGTTTTGTCGCTCCTATGGCTTGTTGTATGCACAAGTGACGATTCTCTGTAAACCAATAGCATTCAAAAAAGTGGTACAGTACGGTCCACTATCTTGGTACTTTTGACAATGTAAATAGAAACAAATGCATGCTGTAGTGTAGTGTAGTGTTGTAGTGTTGTCAAAAGTATCGAATTTGGTACCGAAATTTGAAAAAAGTCAATGTCTCGCTAGCATTTGAGTGCGTGGCCAGATGTGCTGTAAAGTTCTAGCAGGACGCTTCCTGGTGACAGAAGCCGCCTTTCCATTGCGGGAGCTGCGTGGAGTTTCGATCATCTCCGTATGCGGGAAATTCAGATCCGATTTGAGCCGCGGATCCGTTGAAATATTTGAACTCCTGCAACTAGACCGTATGCGACCGGCCGACCGGAAGTGATGTATTTCAGTGTTGTCCAAGCAGGTCCTTGGCGAGAGATGAGAAATAGGGTTTTTTCGTTATTTTTTTGAATCAGAAAAAGTCTGTTAAAAAAAAATCATTTCTATTTATAAATGATTAATAAAAAAATTATTATAGACATTTTTAGCGGCCTATGAGTTTCAGTATTCATTTATTCATTCATTCATTCAACCATGGTGAACACTTGGAGAATAAAGGCTCTTGCTCTTGCACTCCTATTTCGGATACTGCATCAATCCTTTATTTCGGACACTGCGAGAATCAGCGTCTCCCCCATGGTGCCCGACAACACTGAAAATACTCTGCGACTGCCACAAGGGGGTGTATTCCGACAGTCATGTCCAAATGTCGTGTGCAGAGGAAAGGCGGCTATAGAGCCTATAAGCTAATCTTAGCACATTATGTTAGCTGACCAATCAGAGCCTCTTGAGGGCGGGCTTTTTGAAGGAACTAGAAAATATGATATGTCGTTTTCATGTTAGCTGATTAGCTGTACATAATCAAAGTAAGATATATGAAAGAATAACCAGATTTTTCACAAATAAAGCATGAGCACACATTGCTTTGCACCCCATAAACACAATCAAGCTTTAAAAATACACTCTGGACCACCTTTAATTACAGTTTTCAAAGTGATATTTTCTGTCTTTTAGTAGATATAAGATATAAGAGACTTGCTTTGTTTACCAAATAAGTGGATCTAATTGGATTTGCATTGTAAACATTAAATAAAAGTTAAAAAGGCGTTATTTTTTTATTTCATATATTAAGTTTTTAGTTACGATACTCCCAAAATCATTTGCAGATTCTGTCTGGTCCTACCGATGACCCTCATGGCTAATCACAGTCATTTCTGTTGAGCATGTGAACATGATGGCCAATCAGTGGTGTTTATGGTGTAAATGTCAGTACCGATTGGTACCGAACCCTATATTTTTGACAACACTACTTTACTTTACTACATACCAAACTTGACTGTTCAGTGGAAACAAGCTATAAGAATGCTAACTTAATGTCCTAATTTGACTTTGTTTTTAGGCTCTTGTGAAGACTGGAGAACACAGCTGGTCTCTGGCAGAGCTGGTTCACGCGGTCGTACTGTTGGCTCACTTCCACGCCCTGGCTAGTTTTGTGTTCGGCAGCGGTGTCAACCCTGACCCTGAGGTCACAGAAGTCAACGGGGTCACAGGCGACCTTTGCCCTCCAGCCATGAAGGGTTTATGCACCTGCCGCCTAACAAACAGCAACCAAGCCAACGGGAACCCTCCGTGTAACCCGAACACTGGGGTACGACAACATTGCAAAGTGTCCATGTGTTGCATTTCTCTCTCTGCATTCCAAGAAAACATGTTCAGATCATGTTTCAGCAGAATCAAACAGTAAACAATCACTAACATTTTATTACAAATTACATTTTTGGTATTTCAACAATTTGATTTTGAGGTTACACCATGCTATGCAGTTTATTACACTAAATGAACGTTTTGCCTAATTTAAATTAAAAAAACATAAAAGTTTTAATTAAAAAAAAACTTAAAAGCCTTAATGTATATTGCAGAATATAATCTATTAATGGAGATTATAATATACAAGAGATGTACATCATACTTATATTTACACACAGTTTTTTAAAATTATTATTATTTTTTTTATATATATATTTTTTATTATATTATATTTTATTATATTATATTTTTTATTATATTATATTTTATTATATTATATTTTTTATTATATTATATTTTATTATATTATATTTTTTAATATATTATATTTTATTATATTATATTTTTCATTCATTCATTCATTTTCTTTTCGGCTCAGTCCCTTTATTAATCCGGGGTCGCCACAGCGGAATGAACCGCCAACTTATCCAGCATTTGTTTTACGCAGCGGATGCCCTTCCAGCCACAACCCATCTCTGGGAAACACATCCATACATTCTTATTCACACACATACACTATGGACAATTTAGCTCACCCAATTCACCTGTACCGCATGTCTTTGGACTGTATGGGAAACCGGAGCACCCGGAGGAAACCCACGCAACCACGGGGAGAACATGCAAACTCCACACAGAAATGCCAACTGGCCCAACCGGGGATCGAACCAGCGACCTTCTTGCTGTGAGGCGAACGTGCTAACCACTAGGCCACCGTGGTGCCATATTATATTTTTATTATATTTTATTTTTATTATGTTATATTTTATTATATTATATTATATTATATTATATTTTTATTATATTATATTTTATTATATTATATTTTTATTATATTATATTTTATTATATTATATTTTTATTATATTATATTTTTATTATATTATAATTTTACACTTTTTTTTAGCTACTTTATTTTTAGTTTCAATATTTCTGTGTATTATAGAGTGAGTTGGAAGCTCTGATGGAGCGAATGAAGCGATTGCTGGAGGAGAGAGAGGATGATGATGCGTCAGAGGAGGAGATGTTCACTCGCTTTGAGAAAGAGAAGAAAGAGAGTCTCCTGGTGGTGTCTGCAGGTATTACAACACTAAGATTCTTTCTACCTTTCTACCTAACTTTGTACTTGGGTGTTGTTGTCTGGATGCCATACAGAGGCCTGAAAGCCTGTCAGAAAACCTGTCTGTCTTTCATGTGTTACTGCTCAAGAAGGAAAAAAATTCTGTCAAATTATGCCAACTTGATATAACGCAGAACCAAATTTCCTTAAAAATATGCTTACGTAAAGGGTGACATGGTGGCTCAGTGGGTAGCACTCTCACCTCACAGAAAGAAGGTCGCTGGTTTGATTCCCAGCTGGGTCAGTTGGCATTCTGAGTGGAGTTTGCATGTTCTCCCCGTGTTTGCGTGGGTTTCCTCTAGGTGCTCCAGTTTCCCTCACAGTCCAAAGACATGCGCCATATGTGAATTATATAAACTGAGGCCCCATTTACACTAATACGTTTTAGTTTTAAATTTCCGCGTCCACACTGGCGTTTCACCTAGCGTCTCTGAACATCCCTCTCTCCACATTACACTGCTGAAAACGAACATCATGTGACCACACACACACTGGCTTGCACTGCAGCATGCTCTCAGCACATCTACCCATATGAGAGCTGTGCACGTCAGATTGCTCATCAAGGATCTACGGCAGGGATCACCAATCTCGGTCCTGGAGGTCCGGTGCCCTGCAGGGTTTAGCTCCAACTTGTCTCAAAACACCTGCCTGGATGTTTCAAGTACACCTAGTGAGAGCTTGATTAGCTTGTTCAGGTGTGTTTGATTAGGGTTGGAGCTAAAATCTGCAGGACACTAGACCGCCAGGAACATGTTTGGTGATCCCTGATCTACGGCTTGATCTAATCTCACTATATTTGTTAAACATGATATTTAATTTATCCTGTTGTCTATATCTAAAAACATATTCCCCGACTTTGGTCTTTTGAATCTATTACTTGTTCTCAGGTAACGTGTTTTGGCTGAGTGAAAGAATAAGTTAATATATTAATTAATGTTACCACATACACTGATTCTGCACATTTGATTGATTGCTTGCCTTTATTTCCTATATTGTATAAACTTACTGTACGTTATACTTTTATAATGGCCATTATTGATTATTAAAACTGATATTCAGCAAAAGAGAGGGTATGTTTCATATTTTCAATGAAAATGAAAGGAAGCAGTAATGTTACAGCCTCCGTTTTGATATAAATATGCATGCAGTGAAGATGACGGTCATGTAAATATGTAGCTACACGATGCCTCAACATTTTTGGTGTCTGTCAAGTTAATATCAAAGGCTACGTTCACACTGCAGGCAAATGTGGCCCGAATCAGATTTTTTTGCCCACATGTGACTCAGGTCTTGACAGTGTGAACAGCCCAAACCGCACGGAATCTGATCTTTTCATGTCAGATTTGTGCCATTTTCATATGTAGTCTTAAATCAGACACAGATCTGATATTTTGCGATGCAACCGCAGTGTGAACGGTTATGTCGGATTTCATGTGACTTATACATAATCTTTGAGCGACGTCGGCACACAGGGCGATTAGTTTACCCCAGAAACTTGGTTGTTCATTTTAAAAAAAGATTTTGAAGGCAAAACTGGAGCTTGTTAACAAATCTGGTTAACGATTGGGGCACGGGTTGATCGCGAAGCTGTGTCGGGGGGTGTTGCGAATAGGGGATCCGTGCTCAAAGGAGGGGGCACTTTCATTTTAAGGACGAACTTTCTGAGAGAATAAAGAGCAGGTGCTCAAGCATCCAAACCCCCTTTCTGCACATGTCTGTTGTTTATAACGACGTAAAATGAAATAACTCTGCAAACAGAGATAATCCAACTCCGCCTTCACAGTTCAGTCTAGCTCATTAACCCTTGATGGTCAGATAGACGCGCACTGCTGCTGTCATAAATCCAATGATCAGTGTTTTCGATCACAAGAGACTTATTTTAGGTTTCAAATACACATTAGCAGAACAACCCTTTACAGTTTATGAAATACACCACGGTTGTCTGTGAAAGGGGCAATAATTACATTAAGCATGACAATGTGCTTCAGTAAACACATTGTGTGGATAATTAGACGTTCTGTGCTGTCCGTACCTGCACTTTTGAGCATGCGGGTCAGTTTAGGACCATGATCTGTTCACATTGCAAATCTGATATTGGCCACATTTATAACAGCAGTGTGAACAGCTATGCAAAAATATCAGATCTGAGAAAAAAATCAGATTTGAGCACTAAGCCTCGCAGTGCGAACGTAGCCAAAATGTAAATAGGCAGTTCCTTACATCATGTTTTCATTTTATTGTTAAGAAAGTATGCTTTGTGAAGTGATGTGAATGAGATTATACAGTACACTATTCCCTTTGAAGATTTACCCGACGTGTCCTCGGGAGTTCGATTTCCATGTCAAACTTGCAAAGTCTGAACTTACACGTAGAGGATGCAAGACTGAACTGTGTGTAGGCTACTTAATATTGAGGAAAAGGCCCCAATCAGATAGGCGAATGTCTATCTGATTCCGTTTTCAGATGTCTCAGTTTTCCACCATCCACACTGAGACGGAGCCCCAGCGTTTTAAAATGAAAACAGCCTCTTCAGTGTTTCCAAAACGATCCGTTTTTAGTGCTCGAAAAATCCGGCGTAGTGTGGACGGATGGAGTAACCATAGCAGAACTTATGCGTTTTAAAACGGAAATGTATTAGTGTAAACGGGGCCTAAATTGGCCATAGTTTATGTGTGTGAATGAGTGTGTATGTTTCCCAGTACTAGGATGCAGCTGGAAGGGGTTGGTTTGTGTAACGTTTGTTCATGTTGCAGTTACGATGCTGTCACAGCAGTAAGGTGGCAGTTATGGTGATAATCCCACCCACTTTAAGCGATACTAAACTGACAATACACTGCCATACAAACCAAGCCAGAGCAAAACCTAACCACAGTGAGCCTAAATGTACCATACTGCACAGTGGAAAAGTGCTAAAATCTTAATAATCTAAAACATAACAACACTTTACTGTTCGTTTATAGGTTTGTTTGCTATGTCCGACCCCCAACTCCCCTTTTCCCTTTGCTATTCATTATAGCCACAATAAAGCATGAATTAAAGGTTTAAATTACTCTAAAAGTTCTGTCAATTTCTGATCTACGTTCCTTGTTATGTATAACTTTATTTTATATTTACTATCAGTAGAAATTCTTTAAAAAAAAAAGAGAGAGAGAAATGATGCAGTAATCTTTATTTTTTGCAATTAAAATGATTTGCATTTTCAGGGTTTGACGAGGAAGTGGTTCCTCCTTCACCCGTGGCTCGGTTTGTAGACGACCCGTCATTTGGATATCAAGATTTTGCACGACACGGAGAAGACAATCCACCGACATTTAAAGCACAAGTACGGCGTACACCTTCAGGCATACAGTATTATTTTGAATGAATGATTGACGGTTCTGTTGTGTTGGTTCTGTAGGACTACTCGTGGGAGGATCACGGTTTCTCTTTGGTTAACCGGTTGTACTCTGACATCGGGCACCTGTTGGATGATAAGTTCAGAACGGCCTGTGATTTGACGTATTATAACATGGCCAGTCATGAGGGTGTGGATACCAGTATGCTGCGTAGGGCTCTCTTCAACTATGTCCACTGCATGTATGGAATACGGTACGTCCAAGTGTACATATATTATTATGTCCAAGAGAAATCTGCACTCTTTCACATTATGGAGTAAAATATATAAATAATAAAAATTAACAGCTTAAACTACACTTTGTTTACTCAGGAATTAAAAGTCAATATACAGTACATACAACATTTCATTCTGTGTGCTTCATTATTTATATACTATCGTAGTATTTATTCATATTTTGAACTCTAGAGTATGTATAGTATACAAATATTTAGAACTACATCATATTTAAATATTTTCTGTCATGTTTAAGAGTATTTTTAAACCTGCTTTTATTGTTTTTATCCGTTTTTTTAATAAGTTTTATAGTATTTTTCTATAATTTTGAATACCAGAGTAGGTATAGTATACTATGTATAATATACTGTAGGGCTGCACAATATACAGTTTCAGCTGTTCAATCTATCTAAATGGATGAAATCTTTCCAAATACAGCTGTTCAATTCATCTGGTGATATTACATTCATATCGCGATATATATATATATATATATCACAGAAAAACTAAATATTGTGATGTCAGATCTTCTAAAACCGTACAGCCCTACTATAGTACATTCAGTATATGTGTTATAGAATGTAAAATATTTGGGAATACATCATATTTAAATATTTTCTGTCATGTTTAAGAGTATTTTTAAACCTGCTTTTATTGTTTTTAATCAGTTTTTTTAATCAGTTTTATAGTATTTTTCTATATTTTGAATACCAGAGTATGTATAGTATACTATGTATAATATGCTGTAGGGCTGCACAATATACAGTTTCAGCTGTTCAATCTATCTAAATGGATAAAATCTTTCCAAATACAGCTGTTCAATTCATCTGGTGATATTACATTCATATTGCAATATATATCACAGATAAACTAAATATCGTGATGTCAGATTTTCTCTATACTATATAGCCCTACTATAGTACATACAGTATATGTTTTATAGAATGTAAAATATTTGGAAATACATCATATTTAAATATTTTCTGTCATCTTTATAGTATATTTAAACATGCTTTTTTTTTTAATCAGTATTTTTCTGTACAGTATTTTGAATACTAGGGTATGTATAGTATACTACGTGAAATATAGGGCTGCACAAAATGTCGTTTGAGCATTTATATCGCAATGTGTGTATCTGCAATAGTCACATTGCAGGATTAGATTATTAAAGATGAAAAGATATTACATTTTAGTATTTTAAAAATAATGTATACAATGATGATCATGTTATTTTATGCTCAATTGTTCAATTTCTGTACATTAATACCGTTAGACCCTTCAGAAAACCATAAAGCGCTATTTATGTAACTTTTATCTTTGCTCTGTTGTATTTATATGTGCTTGTAATTTATTATAATTTATGTAAATGCACTGCAAAGACCTGATCTTCCCAATCTATCTAAATGAATGAAATCTTTCCAAATACAACTGTTCAATTCATCTGGTGATATTACATTCACATCGCAATATATTTATCACAGAAAAACAAAATATCGTGATGTCAGATTTTCTAAAACGGTGCTGCCCTACTATAGTACATATATGTTATAGAATGTAAAATATTTGAGAATACATCATATTTAAATTTTCATTTTTAGAGTATATTTTAGCATGCTTTTGGTGTTTTTATAAGTTTTTTATATTTCTATTTATCTTAATTTTTCAATAAAATATTTTAAAATATTAAAGCTAAAGCTGTTTATTTTTGTATAAAGCTACAATTCAGTTTTAGTCATTTTAGTACTAAAATTATTTATTTTAATTTCTAAGGCAATATTTTCATCTAATATTTCTAATATATTTTTAAATTATTAAATAACTTAAGGAGTATTGATCGCCATCTTATCTGGTTCACTTGTTCCACAAGTCCAGCACATTGCATTCTGTATATATATATATAATTTTTTAACTATTATTATTATTAACTATTATTATTATTATTATTATTAACTATTATATTATTAAGTTTCTTTTAATTTTTCAATTTGTTTAGTTTCCAATTAAATTATGTTGTACAAGTTAATTTTGTACGTTTCCTGTGGATAATGACGTATGCTGATATTTTTCCTAATATTTACAATTCTTATAATTTAATATTTTCATTTTCTTTTTTTTATGTCGATTCAAGTTTAAGGATTTTTGTTATGTGCTTTTGTTTTGCATTATTTATTTAGTTGTATCTTTGTTATTAAGCTTCATTTTTACTTCAGCTTTAGTAATTTTAGTGTATTGCTAATTTGCAAGTTTCACAAATGTAAATAAATAAATATTTCAGTTTTATTCCAATTAATATGAACATTTTTAAAGTTTTACATTGCAGGATGTGAGCCAACAGCGCCATCTAGCGTACTAAAACAGCTAAAGTCCAACACTGAATAACAAACATATGTTTATGTGTCTGCAGATATGACGATTATGACTACGGTGAGGTGAATCAGCTGTTGGAGCGCAGCCTAAAGGTTTACATTAAAACGGTGACGTGCTATCCAGAGAGAACCACCTGCCGCATGTATGAGAGCTACTGGCACCAGTTTAGACACTCCGAGAAGGCAAGACACATTCATTATTTTAATCTAATGTAGGATTTAAAGGGATCGCATTATCCTTGTTTACACTTTCAGCTTCCCCTCAGCTGCATTATGGTGCTGTTTGATCTTGAAAGTGATCTGCAAAGTAACACATAACAACAGGGCTTCACAGGCAGTTATTCTCTACACAAGTAAAGCACTGATTCTGAAGAAAGACCATATCTACTCCTGTTTTTCCCAGGAGTCTCTCGTATTCCATACCCATCTCCCGCTACCCTCCCGTTTTGTTAATTCTCTCGTAATTCATAAAAAAATTACCCCCTTCCCCCCCGGGTCCTCAGCTTTTTGATACAGTCTGTAACACCCCCGGGTCGCAGACTTTGGTATAGTATCCGACCGCCTGAAATCCAGTGCATAGTACAGTTACTTGTTAGCTGGATTTATACTTTCGCCTGGCACCTAGCGAAACGAACAAGGCTTTTATACTTGCCGCATTTGCCGTTGTGATATTCTTTAAAATGACAGGGGGCTGTCAAAAGAAACTGACCTTAAAGTCAGACGGATAAACAAAGAAGTAGAAAGATTCTGGAACTACATCATATCATTAATATTATTTTTATTAATATTTATTAATATTTTATTAATATTATATTTATTAATATAATTAATATTATTAATATTATTTATTTTTAACTAGTTATTTTTATTATTTTTCTTAATTAAGTTAATGATTATAAGGATTTTTGTAACCATTCAATATTTTTTTTATCAAACTTTGATGCATCACTTGCTTTTGTTTATATCTCGGACAGTTTTTCCTATTATAATTGATTAAAATATTAATGACAACAGAACATGGGTTGCTCTACATTTTTTTTTTATTATGGCAAGAATAAAAGCAAAAAGTATACTTAATAAAAAAAATACAGATTTTTTTATTTATTAAGCCTGCTCCACAATTCACACATTACTGCCTGGTTAGTTTCTGTCCTCTTCTTATGCTAAAAAGGCAATAATAGTCCAACATTCCTGACCATTATCACCAAAAAAACCCTAAAAAAACAGAGCATCAGTATGTTGGAAACCGACAGGTTTAAATATTCCTGTCCAGTAATCAAAGAAATAATTAATTCCTTAATTATAGTTTTTTTAACTATTACATTGTTTTAAATTGTAATAAAAACCACCACCACCCATACTCCACCCAGACAAATGACTCTATTGTAGTCCTACATTTTCTGCCAGAAATGAACAAGTCATGCCGAAGCGACAGTGTAACATATAATAAAAGAACAGAATTATTCTGAGCTAAAATTTTGCGCACATTTGTGGGACAGCCTGCGTTTAAAATAAGATGACTTTAATTCTGTATATACATTTCTTACTCAGTAAATGCAGTATTGTTTTTATTGTAAATACCTTCGAATTCCTCAAATCTCTTTTTCTTTCTGCAGGTTCACGTGAATTTGCTTCTAATGGAGGCTCGAATGCAGGCAGAGCTGCTCTATGCTCTGAGAGCCATCACTCATTATATGACCTGACCAATCAGACTCCGCCAATTACGAGAGCTGACCAATCAGACGCCGCCAATTCTAAGACCTGACCAATCAGATTTGTGTGTTTTTGTTTTTTCTGGTGACCTGACCAATCCAGCCACACCCACAATATGACTTGACATGCTACCCCTTTTATATTTCATCATGGGATATCCCATAGGTTTGTGTGTAATTTAGAGTTCATCAAAATGATGTAGACTATTTGGGGGGCGGGTCAGATTGATTAAATGAAGGTTACTGAATTTAGAGCATTCAAATTGGCATGTTTGAAATCGCCATCTTGAATTTTGGATGGGCAGTCTATGAGGGTCATCTTTAATGGTCAGACGAATTTCGTTCTAAAAACAAACAAATAAAAATAATCCTCGGACTTGGCCTGATCAATCAGACATCCCGACTTGACAAATCACATTTGAACGTGCAATATTTTCTCACCGAAATCTCACTTATACTGTAAGCTAAAATACTGGAGGACTCCGTACAGTTGCCATGTTATTACTTTTTGCACATCTGAGAGGAACTGAATACCTTTTCTTTTTGTATCACCATCATAAATGACAAAAACAGAATGTGAGACTCCTGTATGGAGACTAAATCTTTCTTTCGTTCTTTTTTTACTACTCCTGTGCCTTTTTCATCCTTTCATTTAACTTGTTTATTTCATATTGAATGTATTGCAGTTTTTTTTTTCAGATGAAACTGGTTTTGGTTTAGTCGTTTACCTAGAAACTAAAGCTTTTGTAGCATTATTACTGTACTATCAGTCCTTTTTCCTATCTCAGTGTTATACTTCAGATAGCCAGCTTTTACTTAATATGTATATTAAGTAAACGGCTCTACTAATCGCGTCTTGTGACTTTATTTCTGAGTGAATGTGTGTGTGTGCGAGTGTTTTTAAACATCTGTCTGCATAGGACAAAGTATTTGCACGTCTCTTTTTGCATTTGTGTGACTGTGAAAAAAAAAACGTGCACAAAAACGTTAATAAAAGTGCGTGTTATACAGCGGGGGAAATAAGTATTGAACACGTCAAGTTTTTTCCTGGGAATAATATTTCTAAAGGAGCTGTTGACATGGAAGTAAACCAGATTTTGAAAAAAAAAAATTACAAACATAAAAATAAAACTAAACAAAAAAAATCTGAAAAATTAGTGACGTGAAATAACAATGAAATGACACAAGGAGAAAGTACTGAACGACTGTATTTATAAAAGGCTTTTTTGGTGATGGCAGCTTAAAGACGCCTCTCATATAGTGAAGTCACGTGAGTTCTTCACAGACTTCAGCAGAGTGTGAAAATCTTGATGGCTCTGTGGATTTCGTCTATCAAATCTTATCTTTATAGTGTATTTTATATTGGATCAGAGATCTTGATTTTCTTTCTCTGAAAGCATTTGAGAGTTTGCTAGGCTGTGTTTTGGATCATTGTCTTGCTGAAATGTCCACCCTGGTTTCATCTTCATCCTGATAATGTAGATGTTGGACTGAAGCAGCTGATATTAATTTACACTGATGAAGGGCAGAGGGTTGCTGAAGAACTACTAAGAGATTTCAGTTGCTGTCTGGGCTTTCCATGCCTTTCTACACCTTCCTTTCTTCATGTGTTCAATACTTTTTCCTTGTGTCGTTTCATTTTATAACACACAACTTTATTTGTAAACAAATCAATATTGTTTTCATTGCATATATAGATTTCTTTGGTTGTTATCAACATCCGGTGCAATTTCAAGTCAACAGCACCTTTAGAAATATGTTTTCTGAGAAAAAGGGTGACGTGTTCAATACTTATTTTCCCCCTTGTATGTATGAATGCCATTAGGGATCGTCTCAAAACTAACTACTCTTTTTGATACTATCTGTGTGATTATTACTGTCCATCAAAAAGAAGAAAAAAAGTTTTATTTATGTTGCTTTAAGAATCATATTTGCACAACTCTAATCAAGGTGCAGCATCAGTGTCCTTTAAAAAATAGATTAAGTGTATAGTTAAAAGATAAGCTTTATAAAATGAAACAAAGTGTTGACAGGTCCAGTGCCTTATTCATGTTTAGAAACGCAGGTTATGGTTTTGTTTCGTCACATGCACACCAGAGATTGGTACAGATGTTTCATTTGAGTAGGTAAATGTGTCATCGAAGTGCCTATCAAAGCTTAACGTTTTTAAAGCGCACGCAGCAGACTTAAGAAACGCCCATGTGTGTCTGTTGAATTTCCTACTTGTGCTTATTCCGATCAAGGTGGTGCTATGAAGTGTTCGTGCTCTCCACTCACGATGCATTTATACATTTCCAAAATGTGAGCGCTGGAACTGCTCTCCAGTGGCTCGTGACTGACCTGTGTGTTTCAATAAAGTTTCTAAACTCTGTCTATGAGTAGTGTTTTTTTGTTGCTGCAGATTATCATTATGAAATACTATTACTTATAGTTAGGGCCAGACGGAATCTGCAGACATTTTTTGCTATTTCTGCGAAGTATTTTGTTAAAAATCTGCGGATTTATGCAGAATTATTTTGGGAGTATCATAACTAAAACCTTAATATATGAACTAAAAAGTAATACCTTTTTAACTTTTATTTAATGTTTACAATGCAAATCCAATTAGATCCACTGTATTTGGCAAACAAAGCAAGTCTCTCATATAAAATCTCTACTAAAAGACAGAAAATATTACTTTACAAA